>JAAGEH010000292.1:403951-417788 GCA_011751065.1 Lasiurus cinereus | reverse complement strand
CTAGAAGACTGACCTGAGCCAGACCCATGTTGACCATAGCTAGAAGACTGACCTGAGCCAGACCCATGTTGCCCATAGCTAGAGGACTGACCTGAGCCATACTCATGTTGACCACAACTAGAAGACTGACCGGAGCCAGAACCATGTTGACCATAGCTAGAAGACTGGCCTAATTCTGATCCATGTTGATCATAGCTAGAGGACTGACCTGAGCCAGATCCATGTTGACCATAGCTAGAAGACTGACCTGAGCCAGACCCATGTTGACCATAGCTAGAGGACTGACCTGAGCCAGAACCATGTTGACCATAGCTAGAGGACTGACCTGAGCCAGACCCATGTTGACCATAGCTAGAAGACTGACCTGAGCCATACTCATGTTGACCATAGCTAGAAGACTGACCCGAGTTAGTTCCATGGTGTCCAAAGTTTGGTGACTGTCCTGAAGTAGAACTATGTTGTCCATAACTAGAGGATTGACCTAATCCAGATCCATGTTGTCCAAAGCCAGAAGATTGACCTGAGCTATGTCTGTGTTGTCCATAGCCAGAGGATTGACCTGATCCAGACCTATATTGGCTATGGCTAGAAGATTGACTTGAGCCAGACCTGTGTCGGCCATAGCCAGAGGATTGACCTGATCCAGACCTATGTTGGCTATGTCTAGAAGATTGACTTGAGCCAGACCTGTGTCGACCATAGCCAGAGGTCTGACCTGATTCAGACCCACGTTGTTCATAGCTGGAAGCCTGGCCTAATCCTGATCCATGTTGGCCATAGCTAGAAGACTGACCTGAGCCAGACCTCTGTCGGCCATAGCCAGAGGATTGACCTGATCCAGACCTATGTCGGCTATGGCTAGAAGATTGACTTGAGCCAGACCTGTGTCGTCCATAGCCAGAGGTTTGACCTGATTCAGACCCACGTTGTTCATAACTGGAAGCCTGGCCTAATCCTGATCCATGTTGGCCGTAGCTAGAAGACTGACCTGAGCCTGAACCATGTCGGCTGTGGTTAGAAGACCGACTTGATCCAGATGCATGTTGACCATAGCTGGAAGACTGGCCTGAACTAGTTCCATGGTGTCCAAAGTTTGATGACTGCCTTGAAGTAGAACTATGTTGTCCATAACTAGAAGATTGACCTAAACCAGACCCTTCTTGTCCAAAGCCAGAGGACTGACCTGAAGTAGAACCATGCTTTTCATAACTAGAAGATTGACCTGAACCTGAACCATGTTTTCCATAGCTGGAAGACTGTCCTGATGTAGACCCATGTTGACCAAAGCCAGAAGACTGACCAAACCCAGGTCCATGTTGTCCACAGCTTGATGACTCACCTAAACTGGATTCTGAACTAAACTCATGGTATCTCTGGCTAGAAGATTGATTAGAGCCGGATCCATATTTTCCATAATTAGAGGATTGTCCTGATCCAGAGCCATGCTTTTGTCTCTCACGACTCCCTGACTGACCACTTGAGTGGGATCCATGTCTTCTTCGACTAGAGGACTGACCTGAGCCAGACTCATGACCATAACCAGTGGGCTCATTTGAACCTGACCAGTGGTCTTGTCCTCCACAATTCCCTGAGCTGAATTCATGATGTTGACTTGAGTTCTTCTCATGTTGTCTATTTCCTAAATATTCATTTGAGTTCGACACACATTGGTCAGAACTGAAAGACCGATCCTCTGAGTGGGAAACATGCCCTTGTTCTCCATAACCGCCTGACTGATTTGCTGAGTGTGATCTTTTTCTATAGTTATTTGACTGAGTATAACCATCGTCACTCCCAGACCTTTCTTGCTGAGAGCCATACTTGTTTTTCTTATTATTCTTGAAGTGGCCTGAGCTTGACTCTCCCCATCTTTCTCCAGAGCTTTGCCTGTGCCCCAAATTAGATGAACCTCTTTGATGCCCAATCCTTCTGGAGCTGGATTGAGGCCTGTGTTTAATGCGTCCTCTGGAGCCTCTGGAATAGGAATCATTCTCTCCTGCACTCCAACTTGAATGGCTGGAAGACGATTCTTGTCCGTTGTTCTCTTCTGTTTCACTATGTTCCTCTTGGTGCTGGTGACTGTGATCTCTTTGCTTTGACCCTGAAGCTTGGCAGTAATCTTGGCCAATGATTTTATTACAAGCCTGAGCCAGCTGGAATATCATCAAAAGATACTCAGTAAAATCCACTTTCTTGTTATGGTCTCGATCCAGACTTTGCATGATGATATTTACAGTATCTGGATCATCTGGATTCTGTATAGGAACAAGGTACAAAGGGAAGCTCTGTCAATATGGACCACATACCCAGCTAAACAATTGAAGAAATGTGAAAGCTTGGCTTACATAGGTTAAACCACTTTAGGCTGGACTATGCTATCCCGAGCACGAGAGAAGGAAATATGCAACGAATAATGCAGTGAGAAATAGAAGAATATGCAACTGGAAGGTTATTTTTTGTAAGGAATGGGTCAAATATAGATGATTAGCTAATTTATAAGTACTAATTTTGAATATCCATTTTAATTATATATGATTTTTCTTGATTTTTCCAGCTTAATTCATTAACTCATTAATTCATTTATTCATTCAACAAATTTATTTTGCACCTACTATCTGCCTCTCATTCAGTTAGGTGCAATGAACAAGTTTGGTTCTTGACAAAATGTAACTTAAAGTCTAGTGGGCCAGACACACAAATTTAAAAATCACAGTTTATTGTGATGTTTCTATGAGAATACATCAGAGGGGAGCCACTGGGGGTTCAAGGAAGGTTAATGAGGGGAAGGATGGATTGGATCCAGGTAGAAGGAACAATATGAACAAAGATCTGGAGGTAAGAGAAGACATGGCTCATATAGAAAGAACTGAAAGAAATTCAGGATAGCTAAGTTTAGAGTCTCAGCAGTCAAGAGATGTGCTAGAGAGGTAAATATGGAGCAAATCATGCCTTTGAAGATACATTGAGTACCTTTGGACTTTATTTTAAGAACTGGGAGCTGTTGAAGGATTTTGAAATGAGTGTGAAATGATTAGATTTATATCTAATGCTGAGATTGGAAGTAAGAAATGGCTTGAACCAGTAATAGTGATGAGGAGAAATGGGCCGATTAAGAGACTATGATGAATTTGATGGAAGTTGGAGGATGGAAGATCATGCTGAGAGAGGAAGTTAAAATGGCACCAGATTTCTGCTCTGGGCACACAGGAAAAGGAGAATTTAGTTTTGTATCTGACACACTAACTTTGAGACATTGATAGGAATCCAAATGAAAATATTTAGTATGTAGCTGGATATAATGAATTGGAGATCAAGAACTACATCTAAGCTCCCAAATATTTATTTCTAGAACTGACATTTTAAGTGTGATGTAGGAGTAAGATGCTAATTTCTTGAACTCAGAGGCTTTATAGTACCAGTATCTCAGAAATGGGCTATGGTCAGGATGTTTTGGGCTGAAGAAAGACAAAGAAAAGGAAGAAGATGCATTTTACCTACTTTTCAGTTTTTCTGAGGACCATCTTGGTGGTTGTTCCAGAAGAATTACTCACTTAGGACATTTAATCTACGAATTTTTTTAAAAATAGGATCACTTTTCTTGGTCATGTTATGGAAACCATTGTGGGGTCAACATTTGACCTTGATTTAAGCCTTTACCAAACCCTGTTCTCTATTACTAAGTAGGGAGAATCCTCTAGGAATTTGACATATGTGACAAAAGGTAGAAAGGGAGAAGAAGGGAATGGCAGTGTTTTAGTCCTGCTATGGAGTTCTTACCTTCATAATTTTATGGAATTCATTTTCCAAAAATACTTTAATTTCTGCCTTGTTCAAACTGGCACACTCCTCATCCTTGGTGGCATATTGGTAGAAAACTTCGATGACAGTGACGATACTTTGTAGGAGTTTAGGCATTTTTTTTTTGGTAGATTTAATTAACCTAAAAGGGAAGAAAAGGAGAGACCCACCTTTTATTGTTCCCCTTTCTTGCTTAAATACATAAATAGTTTCAATTATTTGTAAAAATTGTTCAAAATCAATGAAGGATGATTAATCTGTTATGATCAAGAGCCAATCCAGAGTTAAATGACTTGTTCAGGTCCTATAGCAAGAAAGTGGTGAAATTAGGAACAGAAACTATATCTCATATTTCCATTTCTGAATGAATATAGGAGGATGACTTCTTTTTTGATCTCTTTGCCTCTACCAGGGATAATTTTATGAACTTTGTTCTGGAGCTGTAGAAGTCCTGGATGTGCTAATCCATCCATTTCCTCAGTTCCTTTTTTAGGTCTCAACCATCACACTAGGGAAGGACAAGTCTATTATCTACATGGCATGCCTGAGTTCAACTAAGGGGTGTCAGGGTCTAAACTGGACCCTCCAGACTTCTAGGCCAGAGAAAGTAAATAAAGTGGGCAAAGACAACAGCAGGCCTAGGTGATATGGAACTGGGGGCAGCTGCTAGCAGGCCCAGCTTCTGTTTTCATTCTTAAGAGGGGCTAACCCCAGGCTTTACTGATTAGACAAGAGAGAGAAAAAGTTCAGTAAGTAAAGGAGGCGACCTGCCTACTGGATAATTTAAGCCCATGGTCATGAAGGAAATGACCCCAAAGAAAGCTGATACTATCAGTCCCAGTTATTTCTTCATTTTTCTTCTCAATAAAGTGAAACTTCTACCAAAGTTCTCCAAAGTATATTCAAAAGAAGCCTGGTATCCAGTGCCCCTTTGCCTTAGAGCGTACCCCAAATTCTCATAACTTAGAGCTCTAAATACTGTTCACTTACCTAGTTCACCAGAGGAACAAGTAGGATGGAGGCTGAAGCAGCTTACAGGGTGCTGCTAGTTGCGGATAGTGGCCTTTTTATAGAGGGAATAATGGTCCATCTTAGGGAGGAGCTGCCTCCTTTGAGATGTCCTAATTTACTCTCAAATAAGCCCAGCTCCACCTCCATCTCCACCTCCTAGTGTTTATCTTCTTACTTCCTTACTTGTTCACCAGAGATTGCAATAGCAACTCCCAAATCTGGGCGAGTACCAGCCCTACCTGTCAGAGTCTCTGGACACTGAAGAAAGACCTTTGCATATGCAATGAGGTATCTAGCATAATGCATTGTAACAAATTATGTGGACTTTAACTCAAGTTGAGCGGTATGTGTGCAGGGACATCAGGGAACAAATGTCAAAGAGTCATAGAATCTGATTTTTAAAAGGAAGCTTAAAGATCATCTGATCCAAATCTTTTTTAAAAGTTACATTTTTTTTCTCTCTTTTTAAAAAATATTTTATTGACTTTTTACAGAGAGGAAGGGAGGATAGAAAGTTAGAAACATCGATGAGAGAGAGACATTGATCAGTTGCTTCCTGCACGCCCCCAACTGGGGATGTGCCCGCAACCAAGGTACATGCTCTTGACCGGAATCGAACCTGGGACCTTTCAGGCCACAGGTCGACGCTCTATCCACTGAGCCAAACCGATTTCGACTAAAGTTAAATTTTCTTATGCAGGAATCCAGCCAAGGTGTCACCCATGATAATATTACCTCTTGGAATAGATAATGGCGGCAGAGGTCTTCTTGTTTCTTTACCCAATTCTCTTTACCAGACTTTAGTGGTCATTTGTCAATGTGGCTTTCTTTCAGCCACTATATAACTTAAGAAGAGATGCATGCTCTTTAGCATAGTATGCAAAAGAGCCTCATGATCTGGGCTGTGGCTTCTCTCTAGCTCCATCTTCTCTCTCCCTCTTCCTCTTAATGCTCTACCAGTGATCAACTACTTAAATTGCCTGAAAATAACATACTATTTCATGTTTTTTCTTGGAATATCTTTTCTCATTATCTGCCCAGTGAACTTCTATTCATTCTTAAAAACCCACATTAGATACCCTGTAAGAAATCTGTTTTGAATTACTCGAGAGTTATAATTGTGTACCTTATTCATAATTCTATTGTAGTATCAATCAAGCTATATTCTAATCTTCTAAAATAGTCTTACTATGAAATTAATGTTTAATACAAAAATTGAAAAATATAGATGAACAAAGAAAAGATCAAAAATACTTATAATCCTATTACCCAGAAATAGCTACTGTTAATTTTTTGGGTTATATCCTTAAATACACACAACACACACACACACACACACACACACACACACACACACACACACGTCTTTATCATTTTGCCTATATCATTTCTGGACTATGAGCTTGAGAATAGGGAATGGGCATCATTATTCCTTATGCCATTTGAAGACTAAGCAAATTGCTTGGCAATGAAGGTCCCCAATAAATGTTCGTCAAATTGAATTGAATTGAGAAAGGAGTGAGGGCTATGACTACAGTGATCTTCATTGATCAACTTATACTTTTTCACAGGACTAGGGTCTGCCCTCTCTCTTGCCATTGTTACCTCATAGGACATTATGTCACCTCAATATAGACTGAACCTTACCATTGGAATCCACTAGTGCCTTTCTGCTTATCTCTGAGGTCCCCGCTCTGCACTCCATCATTGTGAACATGTAACCAATTTCACGAAAGCCGAGTGGAATTACGTAGACTTAAAAACTTTTGCAACACAACCGTCAGGGTTTTGGGAGGAGTGGTAGCAATTATTAGCAAATGATAAATCACATGATTCAAAATTCAACCATTATTATGCTATATGTTTTCTTCTAAGAACTACCCAGAGGGCTGCAGAGACAGTATCCACATAGTGGCCCTGTTTCCTCTGGACACCTCATTTGGGTCAGGTCATCATACTTCATCAGAGGAAAGAGCTTTTTAAAGGTGTGACTGAGACTGTGGGAGTGCAAGGGAGGTGGAATTTGCTAAGTGAAGACGAATTTCCTGCAGGAGCCGGCTGTTGCTAAAGAGGAAGGACAGGGTGAGGGCGAGGTGAAGACTACTCCAGGTGGACATGCTCTGGGGATGAGTGTTCTCCTGATTTAGGGGCCAGCAAACTTTTTCTGTAAAGGGCTAGAGAGTAAATAATTTAGACTTTGCGGGCCAGATGGACCTCATTACAACTATTGAACTCTGTTCTTGTAGCATGGAAGCAGCCATAGGTGATATGTAAATGAATGAGCATGGCTATATTTCAATAAAACTTATTTATTGACACTGACCTTTAAATTTCATATAACTTCACATCACAATTTTTTTCGTTTATAGTTTGTGGGCCATCCAAAAATTGGCAATGAGCGAGGTATGGCCTGTGAGCTGTAGTTTGCCACCCCTGGTCCTCTTCTGTATTTGCTTGTCAGGAAGATTTGCCAGGAAAGGGAGAATCTGAGGGAAGAGAAGTGCTGGGAAGTGTGGGATATCAGAACCAATAATTCTTGTGTGAGAGAAAAGGTGCATTCTGGAAATGTTGGTGTGTCTGAGGTGGTAAGTAAAGGAAATAGGATAAGGGACCTTTGGGTGCTCATAAGAGTAAGGTAAATTTTGACTTGATGTAAGAAGAAATTTTTAACATCTGCATTGGCTGAAAATGCAATGAGCTCTTTGCAAAGTAATTGAGTTTATTGTCTGGAATATTGTAGAAACTTTCATTTCTCCTGTAAGCAGTTTTAATCCTTTCAGTATTTTGTTTTCTGAATATTCCCCAATGTCACCAATCAATTTGGTTGAGCTTTATTTCTTGGTTTGTGTCATGAAAACAAGAAGCATATTGAATATATCTTTTGGCCTCTCCTCTCCCTTTTGAGAATTCCTAGTGTAAGAGTTGGAGTCCATTACCACAAAGGTCCTTTTCAAAACTGAGAATCATGATTTTACCAGAACATGTGATCCACAGTCAGAGGGTGGATGTGAAGACCCCCTTCCTAAGTTTGGTTAGTAGTTTTCCCCTTGGAGATGACAGGATTCAGGAAAAGAGATTCCTTATGGTATGTGTCACATTCTAGGTTTTTCAGTGCCAACATGTGTTGACAGAAGAAAGGAAGTTGCATTCTCTATTATGCCAAACACAGTGCTCTATGGGCTTAAGTATATCATGTTATTAGTTCTCACAACAGCTGTATGTTATAGTTATTATTACCTCCATTTTTCAGGTGAGAAAACTGAGGCCTAGAGAATACATGTACGTTGTTTCAAGTCACTTAGCAATTAAGTGGAGAAGACAATATTCAAACTCAGATCTGCTTCTGTCTAGGAATAGCCAGGGAGTAGAGATTATCCATGCAAAAGGCAAGAGGGTTGGGAGACAGTTTTTGAGGAATGGAGTGTTTGATCTGAAGAAAAAACCAACCAACCAAACAACCAACCAACTAACCAACCAACCAACCAACCAACCAACCAACCAACCAACCAGCTAACCAACTAACCAACCAACCAACCCAAATTAGTGAAGATAAACTGTGAAGTTCCCTTCCACAGCTGTTTTCACTTGTGCTTGTCTGGAAGGCAGGATAGTGTTCCTATAGTGCCATCTGGTGGGCCAAAGGGAAATTCTACAGAAAGTCTTTCTCGCTCTCTTCTCTCACTTCCCCCATGCAATTTCTGACAGTTCTCAGTCTCCATGAGTGAGGAGACTACACAAAAAATGGAGACATTATAAGCAAAGAATGTTGGTTGTCATGATTTTGGGGTGAGTGGAGTCAAAAGAAGTTAGCTATAAAATAAAACTGGTCAGCAAGCATTTCATTCCATATCCGTCTCTCCAGGTACAAGGGTCATTTTTTCTTTTATTTCAAAAAAATCAAAAATGGATCTGATATAATTTTATATCGTAGCATTGGAGGGAAAGGGGTTGCAGCAGGCATGCTGATACATCTTTCAGTTCCAGTCCCAAGCCCTGCTTGAGTATTGGTCCTCCTATTCAGTTTTTTTCTCTTTGTGTTCTTAGTTTTCTTCCTTTTCTCCTCAAAGACCTCAAAAATGCCCAGATGCTAGGAATCCATAGCCTATTCTTACTTGTATACTCTTACTTATTTTGTTACCAGCTTTCTCTTTCCGCCTCCTTAACTTGCTGCTTGATGATCTTATTACCATGACCATTCATGGCTTGAATTCTTTAGTTCCTACTTTATTGAGGCTTTCTGCATGCAGGATTTTAAGTGGAATGATGGAAGAGAGTGGTTGGAAATGTTCCCTAAGGACCATAAAATATTATAGAGGTAGTACAAAGGACCTTCTAGCATGGGAGATATCAGAGAGGACATCAGAGCCACACAACTTAGTCTGCCCAAGATTCTGCAGGGAGGCCAAGTTCAGCGGGGTGTTGCTGCTGGAGAGGGTTGGGCTAATGGATCTCCCATGATGGGGAGGTGCTAGTCAGGCCTGAGGGAAGTTTGAAGGAGTGGTGCCCACCTCAGAGCCACACAACTTAGTCCATCCCAGATTCTTCCCAGAACTTGGTAGGGAGAGTGAGGGTTGGAGGCACCAGGAATCAGGAGGCTGAGATTGCTGGGAGCCTTGAGAGTGGGCCTAGCAGATCTCCTGTGAGGGGGAGATTCACAGGAAAGTGGGGGCAATATCCCCTGCCCCAAAAGCCACACCACTCAGTCACAGACACCTCCTGAGTCTGGCCAGACCTTTACATCCCAGCCCAGGCAGCTAACTCTTCAGCAGGGCATGACTCCATAGGGTGGGGCAATAGTGAGTTCAGAGGGTGGGGCTATTGCATTTCCCCAGGTTGATTCCATAAAAAAGATGGTTTCTGTGGTGTGATAGAGGAACTCAACACTGGGGTCCTGCTGGCTGTCCCTTCAGTGTTCTCCCCAGAGTCACAAACCCCAGGTCTCCTCACACAACTCTAGTCTGCTCTGCCCTCCCTCCACTGGAGCCCAGGGTGAATGAGATTTTGTGTTTTGGCTCTTTAGGAGAGTACCTGTGTCTATAGCAGACTCCTGTCTCTCCCTGGTGGACAGAATCCCTGCTGATTTTCACAGCCAGATGTTATGTCGGTACCTTTCTGTATATTGATTTTGTATGTGCAACTTTACTGTTTGTTTATTATTTTTAAGAGTTATTTTTTTTTTGTGTGTGGAGTTTTTAGGGTTTTCTGTGTATAGAATCATTTCATCTGCAAATAATGACAGTTTTACTTCTCCATTTGGGTGCTTTGTATTTCTTTTTCTGGCTAGTACTGTGTTGAATAATAGTGGCAAGAATGAGCATCCTTACCTTGTTCCTGATCTTAGAAGAAAAGCTTTCAGTTTTTTACCATTGAGTATAATATTAGCTGAAGGTTTGTCATGTATGGCCTTTATTATGTCGGTACTTTCCTTCTATTTTATTGAGTGTTTTTTAAAAACCATTAATGGATGTTGTATCTTGTCATTGTGCTAATTGAAATAAGCCTAGTCACAAAAAGAGAAATATTTTATGATTTCATTTAGATGAAATATCTCAAGTAGTCAAATTAATAGAATCAGAAAGTAGAATAATGGTTGCTATGGGGTAGGGGAAGAGGAAATAAGAATTTTTGTTTAATGGATATAAGCAAGATGAAAAAAATCTGGAGATTAGTTGTGCCACAGTGTGAATATACTTACCTCTACTGAACTGTGCATGAAAATAGTTGATTCACATGAGAGGGGGAGTATGATAATTTTGTCCTTGAGTGGACAGGGATATGAAAGAAAACAATTTTAGTTGTTTGTTTACGCATTCTTTACAAAACGTCGAGAGTTTTGCCTAGAGGTGTATATATCTGGCTGTCTCTGTTGTAAGGTCAGTCAGTGTCTTTCCATCAATACTTCCCACCTTGGGTAGCCAGGTCTGCACTGTCTCTCTCATTCTAAGTTTTATCTGCAGCCTGTCAGTTAGGCCTGACTTCTCTAGAGAAAGAAGGGTCTCAGGCGGTAGCTGAAATAGCTGGTTGTGAGACTGTAGGCAAGGTGACAAATAGTGACTCATAAGAGAGGCGGTGGCTCCATTATCTGTGTCAGCGTCAACTCAATGAGGTCAGCAGATCTGGCACCTTCTGGATTTTGCAGCTCATATGGGAATTTAGGGACAGCACTTTAAGCAGGGAAACAGGGGACCAGTAGGTGGACAAGAGGAGTGGCTTATGGAGCACAAACATAGACATGATATTGTTTGAGGCTAATGAGAAAAATGAAGTTGTTGCTTTTTATTTACTCCCTTATCCACATTGGGGATCATTTAAACTTTGACAATTAATTTCACTTTAGTTTGATTTCTTTAAGCAATAGTGAAAAAAAGACAGCCTTTGTAAGTGTGCTTATAAAACCACTAAGCCGAGAGTTAAAAGACTTGAACTCTAGTTGTTATTGTGGTGCAAATTATTTGTGTGATGGACTCATTTGCTAAATATGAACAATGGTCTAGCTATTCTCTGCATCCGTGCTGGTCTTCTATTACAAAGGAGGAATCTAGGATACAATTTTCCTTCTAATGATAGAATCCTATTTCTACGTTTATCTCTTTATCCACTTGACTAACTCATGAAGTACATGAGTTTTCTTCCCAGGAAGGAGAACGTTTTCTTTATTGACTTCCCTTTGTTAAGGCATTTTAGCACAATTTCTCTGCTCTCAGTCTCCATTGGAATAAATTTCCTGGTGTCTTGGAAGAAGGTCCTATGGACAGTAGTTTGTGTTTCCTGATCCTGGTTTGACTTGGATAATAGCCATCTGGGTTGATGTTTTGATAATAATTATCACTCCATTAACAATTGAGATAAACCTTTTTCCACCTTTAGGTGACAATGTAGAACAATGGTTATGTTAGAGAAAAACATAGGATTTGATTAAATACTTTCTTCTTTAGACTCCTTAATATTTTTTGCATGCTGTGTATCTAGGAATTGGTCATACAGGTTGCTAGTGATGAGGAAAACATTGGAATTCAGACCATGGGGAAGAAAGCCTTTCAGGGTTTATGTGAAACTAGAGGGCCAGTGCATGAAATTTGTGCACGGGGAGGAGGATGTTCTTCAGCCCAGCCTGCTCCCTCTCCAATCTGGGACCTCTTGAGGGATGTCCAACTGCCCATTTAGGCCTGATCCTGTGTGGATCAAGCCTAAATGGGCAGTCGGATATCACTCTCACAATCCAGGATTGCTGGCTCCCAACTGCTCACCTGCCTGCCTTCCTGATTGCCCCTAACTGCTTCTTCCTGCCAGCCTGATCACCCCCTAACCACTCCCCTGCCAGCCTGATTGATGCCTAATTGCTCCCCTGCCAACCTATTTGCCCCTAACTGCCCTCCTCTGCAGGCCTGGGTCCTCCCAACTGCCCTTCACTGCAGGCCTGGTCACCCCCAACTTCCCTCCTCTGCTGGCCTGGTCACCGCTAACTGCCCTCCCCTGCAGGCTTGATTACCCCTAACTGCCCTCACTTGTAGGCCTGGTCCTTCCCAACTGCCCTCCCCTGCTGGCCATCTTGTGGTGACCATCTTGTGTTCACATAGGGGCAGGATCTTTTGACCTCATGGGGGCAGTCATCTTGTGTTTTGGAGTGATGGTCAATCTGCATATTACTCTTTTATTAGATAGGCTAGAGGGCTGGTGCACAGCTGGGGGCTAGTTGGTTTGCCCTGAAGGGTATCCCAGATTAGGTGGGGGTTCTCTTAGGGGGTGGGGCAGCTTGGGCCAGGGGCCTGTGGTGGTTTGCAGGCCAGCCATGCCCCCTGGCAACCCAAGCAGAGGCCCTGGTATCTCGGATTTATTTATCTTCTACAATTGAAACTTTGTAGCCTGGAGCAGAGCCAAGGCTTCTGCTTACTCCATGGCTGCAGACAGTGAAAATTTGTTGCCTTAAGCAGAGACCTGGGCAGGCCAGGGTGTGCAGAAAGATTGGCTTCCTCCATCGCAGGGGGCAACCCAAGCATCCCTCCTGCTCTCTCTGTGGCCTTAGCCATCTTAGTTGGGTTAATTTGCATAATTGCTCCTGAATGGCTGGTGGGCAGGGCTTGTGGATGTACTGGAGATACAGTCAACTTGCATATTACTCTTTTGTTAGACAGAAGACACAAATTAGAGTGTATGATCAATTGTTTATTTTCAGTTTTTATGCAATTTACTTTTGTGAATTCTACATGCTGAAAGGTGATTTTAATGATTTCAGAGTAATACACAATTCCAATAAAAGCATAATAGAAGCACATGTATTTAGCCATGAGAGTAGTATAGCAGCTATGGACTCTTGATTGATGATTTTATAATTTTGACTCCATATTTTTATTTTTGGCAAAGATTATAGCATGAAGCTGAAGAGATTCTAAATTTTAATACCTCAAAAATTATTACATAAACCCATCTACCAAAATAGTCATACATTTTATAATATCTTTGTCCATGACATTGCTTTCTAACATTAATCATTTTAAAGTTATAAAGCTAAAACCTTCCCAGAGAATGAGAGAAACCATCACCAAGGAGAAATAGGATAATATATTAAAAAGATAATAGAAGATAACCTCAAAGTATAATGAAACATGTAGGATTCCAATTTGTATTGTTGTTCCTTCTCCTACTCTTTGACTTAATTACATTTCTATTATCTCTCACTCATAATAAAAGTATTGTTGTTTAAATCCCAGATGCTTTAAACTATCACCCGAATGACCATATGTCACAGGGTTTATATAACTGCCTAATGTATTGGATCCTGAAAAGTATTCCCCATAGAGAGGTCTGTGTCTAAATCCTACATGACTGGACTTAGGTTTTCCTATCTTAGTCTCACTGGCCGGAATAATATTGAATCCAGGGGACCTACTATAACTAGATTGAAATGAAATATCTCCATGGACATTCCTTGAGTTTCCGGAGCTAACTGCCGCCTGTTCATGCTGGTGGCCCTGTGCATGTGTACTGCTAGATCCTGACACAACATGGGAAGATTGGGACTGCTGGTGAT
>JAAGEH010000292.1:379865-403941 GCA_011751065.1 Lasiurus cinereus | reverse complement strand
ACATACTATCTTAATGTTCATTATGTAGGAAGAATATTGTGAAGGTGTAACTAATTGGTATTTATTTCTTTGTCATTAAATATTCATATTATTATCCTTCATAGAGGGAATGTGTATGGTGGATATAAAGACATAAAGGGAAAAAACAAATTTTGTGAGATTATTAATGAATACTGAGTTGTTATATTCTAATCCCAGCAAATATCTTTACCTTCAGGATTGGGCGTAACTCTATTTCCAGAAGTTCCTTTAGCTCTTCTTTGCTCAGTGTGTCAGTTTCTTTGTCTGTGTTTGAATATTGATGGAATAGGTCAATGATGGCAATGATGTTTTCCAGAAGAGTAGACATCCTTTGGAAATATAGGTGAACCTAGAAAGAAGAAATAAAAGAATGTAAGTCCTATCCTTTGGGAAGGTAATGGGAGGAATAAGGACAAATATGTTAATACTTTAATCAATAAAGAAATTTAAAAAAAAGTTCTACCCTATTAGTCCATAGCCAGTAAAAGTATCCATCAGAAGAATGCTTAAGCCCTGGCTGGGTAGCTCAGTTGGTTCGTTGTTGTAACCAAGGTTTCAAGTTCAATCTCCAGTCAGGGCACAGACAAGACTCAACCAATGAATTCATAAATAAATGGAAAAACAAATCACTGTTTCTCTCTCTGCCTTCCTCTCTCAAATTAATTTAAAAAGTGCTTAAGTAAGGATTTTTCAAGCTAATAAAATAAACAGATCCATAGATCCAGAGAACAAGCTGATAATTGCCAAAGGAGAGGGAGGAAGGGAGGTGGGTAGATGGTGAAAAAAGATGGGGATATCAACTAGATTTTGGCTCTAGCAAAGAGTTTTTTGCTCACCATTTCTATTATTCTCATCATCTCTTACCTAAAAGTATAGCCCATCCATCTCTCTGCTCTGACTTTTGTGGTCTTAATATCCCTTTTCCCCTTAGCAGCCCAGAATGATATTTTTAAAACATGCCCTCAATTGTGTTACTGCCCAATCAATGACTTCTCATATATTTAAAATGATGTACTGTACAAACTCTGCTCTGCTCCTTCTTACATGGTCTATCCCAATCTGTCTTTCTGACATCATATACTCCTGTTCGTCTAGTTAAATATACTCTAGGCACACTAGCTTTTTGTTTTGTTTTGTTTTGTTCAAAAAAGTTTACTTCTGCTTTAAAATTTTGCCCTTTGCCTTGACTTATTATTTTTGTCTTTAAGATCTCAGTTCAAAAGATAATTCTCCAGAGAGGTATTTCCTGGCCATTCTTCTCCTGCATCTAAAGTTCTCTCCTCCTTTTACTCTATCTCATCACTCACTTATTTTCTTCATTATTTTTATTACTCTGTGAAATTTTACTTATTCATCACTTACTGAAAGTCTTCCCCTACTAAAATGTAACCTCTTAAGAGTAGGGAGATTATCTTACCTTGTTCACTATTGCATAATCAGCTAAAAGCAGCACTTGACAAAGTTAAGGTAGTTAATAGACATTTGTTGAATGAATGAATAAATGGAAATTACAATATGAAGAGAATACTAAGTAGCCTCATAGAAAAAAGTTTATGCCCTTATTTTCCTTCTACATTGAAATAAACTTTTAGTAACAGTTCCACCAAAGGTAGAGAACCCCGTACACTAAGCATATCAAACTCATGGCCCGCAGGCAGCATGCCTCGTTTATTTGGCTCATGTTAGCCTTTGAGTTTGACATGCTTGTCGCACACCTAGAACTTTTTGCCTTAGAGTACAAGAACATCCAGAAATCTACCATGCTTAACACCAAGTGGGCAAAACTAGATGCATTCCCTCTTACTTACTTCACCAGAAGAACAAGTAGAATGTAGCCAGAAGGAGCTTGCTGGATGCTGAAGTCTGTGATAATAACCTTTTTATAGCCAGCCTGTTCAAGGAGGAGCCATCCTTTGTAGGTTGGTCTGATTCATTTCTAACCAAACCCAGATCCACCCACATCTCCACCTCTATTTCTCCAGTGACATGTGTTTACTTCTTAACTTCCTCACGTACTCATCTATCTGTACTTGCTTGATTAAGTTCCAAAATTATATGAACCCCATATATTGGAGAATTTGTGGAAGCTTTCCTTTGGCTATCATGGGTTCTTGGTGTGCAGAGTTCACACTTAACTTTTTAAAAATTGACTTGGTAGGTGCTTGATAAATATCTATTGGTGAATGCACTATTCAGTGATTGGCAAACTCACTAGTCAACAGAGCCAAATATCAACAGTACAAAGATTGAAATTTCTTTTGACAGCTAAATTTTTTAAACTTAAACTTCTTCTTACGCCACTTCTTCAAAGGAGACTCGCCCGGGCTGTGGTATTTTGTGGAAAAGCCACACACAAGGGGCCAAAGAGCCACATGTGGCACGCGAGCTGCGGTTTGCTGACCACTGCACTATCTTATTCTTGTTCTTAAAGGGAAAGAATATGCATTCATGGAAAACTTTAATTTATGGTAGGAAGACATCACAAGCACCTACCTGCATCAAAAAAATCCTCATCCAAGGACATGCTTAAAGAAAGAAAGGGGGGAGGTGGTTGGAGAGGAGAGAGAGAAAGAGAGAGAGAGAGACAGAGAGAGAGAAACATCATTGTAAGAGAGAAACATCTATTGGTTGCCTTTCATACACTCCCCAACTAGGACTTGAACCTGCATCCCAGGTATATTCTCTGACTGGGAACCAAACAGGCAACCTTCCAATACACAGCACCATGGTCAACCAACTGAGCAATTATGATCAGGCTGCATGTCCCTTTTTATTAATGAATTTCATTGCTGGATACTGGGAGAACTTGCCATGGGATGAATGTTCATCTAGAAATTATGATGAAGGGAGAGAAAAGAGGCAAATTTAATTTTATCTTTTCAAAAGAGAGCAAGACAATGAGCTTTTGGGTTATAAGTAGCAATTACTAGGATCTAGCATGAGTTTTTTAAGCAAGAATCATTAGTCTATTTTTACATTGTTTTCAAGGTTATCACATTGGTGTATCAGAGACATGTTCCACATCTTCTTCCTCTGGGTTAAAATATGCTCCCCCTCCCATTTATTCTCATAAGTATACAGGAGACTCCTATTTTGACCTTGCTCTTGGTTTCCAAACTATGTCGGACCTTACATCTTTACTTGAATATGTCTTAGTTACTTCTCTCCATAGTGTTTAAATCTGAACTTACTATCATGCCCTATAACAAAATGTCCTGTCTTACAGATGTCCACATATTGGTTAATTATATCCCCATCCACTAATTTCCTCAAGCTACACAAAGTAATTTTTTACTACTCCCCATTCTTTCCTCCATAATCATGCCACATCATGTAAACTGTACCTAGCCTTATGTTCTTTGTATGTGGGCCTATTCCCTATATCCAGTGCTGCAATTTTAATTCTGGACCTCACCATCTTTCAATGGAGTATTTGTAAACAGTATCATAACTAGCCCCTCTACATATAGGCTGCCTGAATCACCTAATATTATCCTGTCATTCCCTCCATGGCTTCTCCTTGCCTATAGAATTCCAAACTCCTTTACTATCTTACAAGCTCCTTCACAATAGGTACAAGTCTGTATTTTTCTAGCTGCTTCTCTTATCCCCTCTATTTTATGTGAAAGTAACTAGACTGACTAAAATTCCTTGCATGAACCTTCTGTGGTCAACCACTGTTCACAATCTCTGAATGTTCTTTTTACTAACTGGACAGTCCCTCAACCTTACCTTCTCTTCATCTTTGAAGACCCTTGATAATCATCATCTTCTTCCTAAAGCCTTACCTGATATCTACAAATAGATTGCTATTTCCTCATATATAGAACTCTGTATTTATCTCTCTTTTAGCACTGGTAATGTTTTATTTTAATTATTTGCTTATGTGCCTGCACCCCATCTCCCAAATTATGTTTCTTCTTACTCTCTATTGCCTGGGTCACAATCATTTTTCGTGTGCCAGGACTCAATAACAATTCTTAGGACATGATCAGATAAGAAATGCAAGTGTGTAGATTATCTTATTTAGAACCAATGAGGTAGAAAAATGTTTGGGGTTTTAAAAACTTTGTTTAATATTCTCATTTCTAACTTTATTTGACCATGACTTTTTTCTTCTGTGGAAAATTATTTAATATTCACAGAACACAAATCTTCATTTTCTCCTCCTCTTGGTTTTAATTGTCTTTGTGTGCACATAGCTATTGTGTTTTTAGCTCTCTCTCACCATGCTGTAATAATAATAGTGATATATTTCATGTCTATTATGTGCCAATCATGTACTAAGATTTTGCACATATTGCTTCTAATGTTCAGAACAATATCATGAGGTCATCATTATTATCCCTATTTTTGAGATGAGGAAACTGATAGGAATATGGTGCCCAAGGTTACCCAGGGAGTAAGTTACAAAACTAGGATCAATTCCAGGTCTTCTGGTTCCAACTCCCACATTATTTCCACTACATCACGTTGTACTGGGTGTGGACTTTTCTTTTTTTCTTATCTTTCTTTATATGTTTACTGTTTAAAATAGTGGTTCTCTCCAAGTGCCCCACGTCCTGGGCATTCTTATCTGTGGGTATTATTGCAGGGGCAGCAGAAAGAAAAGACCAGGGAGAGTGTGTGAGCTGAGAAAAGTGGAGTCTGGAGAGTAGCAAGGGTGGAGTAAACTGGGATCTAAGCTTTTGATGGCCTGAAGATCCAAATCTTGCATATTTGTGTTATTATGGAGGGCAGTCTCTAAAAGTCTGTTTCAGGACTGTTTTGCTGACCATGTTATGATCATTATATTTTATCAATAACTTGGATGAAAATGTCAACAGATGGCAAAATTTCTTAGTGTAGACTGAGCATTTGAGAATATTTCAGCTTGTCTCACCAAATAGTTCAAATTTCATAAAATGAATCTAATAGAAATAAAAGTAAAATTCTGACTTTGCTAAATTCAACATCATAAAGACTGGGAAGAACTCATGGGTAAAAGAAGGGTATGGTGACAGTGACAGTGTGATGAAGTAGCTGAAAAGGTAATGCAGATTTGGGTTGTATTGAAAGATGTATTAGCCAGAACAACTAAGTGGCAGTGTTGTTCTCTTGGCATTTGTCAGCTTGTTTTTGTGACTGTTTGTTAAGGTCTGATGACCACTTTTCAATAGGGATGTGGACAGTTGTTATGTGTTCTGAGTAAAGTAAGTAGGATGATTAGGTAGATGAAGGAAACAAGTGAGAAGCAGGTGGATGGGAGATCTGTCTTCATTATATGAATGGCAGTTATATCGGAGAGAGATTATACCTAAGTTGTATCAAAAACTCAGATAAATGGATAGAACCCATTGGAGGCATATTTTGACTTTGTACAAGGAAGAACTTTTGAATATCAGAATTGTCCAAACATGAAAATCATTATCTTTGAAGCTAGTTCATTCTCTGTCATTGCCTAGAGAATCTTGAACTGGATGAGATGTTGGCAATTAACTAGTCTAGTCTCCTCATATTGGAGTTGAAGATAAGTAGGTCTAGTGTTGTCTGACTGATAAATCTAAGAATCGGGACCCAGGCCTCCAATCCAGGACTTTTCACTCCAAATCCTCTATACATCACACCAGGTTATATCAGGTACTTGGAAATGAGATAGGGATATTTTGGAGGGGAGTTAAGTAGAGGAATATTGGTTGAAGTCTGATAAATCCCTGTTTCAACCTGAGAGCTGTAATCCTAAAAATCCAATTAAATCTATTTTTAATTGAATTTATTGAGGTGACATTGGTTAATGAAATTATATAGGCTTCAGGTGTACAGTACTATAATACATCATCTGTATATTGTGTGTTCACCAACGCACAAGTAAATATCTTGTCTGACTTAATTCAGCTCAACTCAGGTGGCTCTTTGACCAGTGCAGGTTAGTAACTATAGGGAAACAGGATTATCTATTCTACTTCATAGTCTGAACAGGACAGCGTTTGGGTTTCAATGCCCTACTTCTTGCCAACAGAGTTAATCCCTCTGGCATTTTAGCTTTTTACATTCAACATTCCAAAGTATTTTTTTTCTTTAAGTCTTTAAAATTAGTGTTTATTGAATGGTGAACTTGGAGATGCATCTTGTCTATCCTCCGAGAGAATCTATTCTTCATTTCATTACAATGAGACAATGAAATGGTTTCAGATGTGTTTTCGTGTTTGCACTTACATATTGTGGCTATCAGTATTGGTTTAGGAATGAAGAAAACTCGACAAAGTCAGTAGTTATTGACAAATCACCAATTATAGGATTTCAATTACAGTCTTTCAATTGTTTGTCCCTGGTATTTTTTTCAGTTGCTTCCATTGTTAGAAAGGCGTGATGTTGCCATAATGCCTCTGGGCTGCTCATGTGGGTCAGGTTGTCCTAGTTTAAGGGATCAGCCCTTTGGGATGTGTGACTGAGGCTGTAGGAGTGAAGGGGAGTTGGACTTTGTGGTTAAAAGATTTCCTAAAAGAGTTGTTGTCATCTCCTGGGAGGTGCTCTTTTGAGGTTGAGGTTTTTTCCAGGTTGAATATTCTCATGGATTCCTTGGCATAGTTGTAGCTGATGTTCCTGTTTAATCACACAATTGTGGAATAGTATCTGGCAAGGACACGTTTACTTGGAGCTTGTATTTGACTTGCAAAAGTGAAGGAAAGTAATGTTGATCCCAATAAAAATTTTCAGGTTGCCTATAGTGATCTAAGATTCTGTTTTCTTCAGGCTCTCTCTCTCTCTGTCTCTCTCTCTCTCTGTCTGTAACATGTCATTTCAGCTTCTGCAGAAGCATAAGTGACACACACAAACATACATACACACAATGAGAATTTGTGTGAGACAGACAGAACAGAGAAAATTACAATGAAAGATAAATCTTTGGAATAGTGAAGACATTCTCAAAGAAGTACTTATATCAATAAACTATTATTTTTTCTAAAAATTATGGTGATTTGTTGAATTCCTTCGATACAATTGCAGAGATGGCCAGAAGCATTGTAAGTTGTGAAGGGAGTTACAAATATGCAGCAATTGTGTTATAGGAAAGTTTTTTCTAATAATTAGGAACAAAAGCAATAACTGAAAAAAATAATAGATGGAATTATGAAAAAACAACAGATCACCCCATATAGTTAAGGAAAAAGCCTTCATGACTTACTTTTGAATGGTTATCAACAGAGAGATTGTGAAAGTTTTAGAGTGGCCATATTAGCAAGACTAATATCAGTAGTAAAAGAAGGACCAGTTACCATTCTATGTCCTATAGGAACACTGAGTTTGGTGACAAGTGGTACAGCATTAAGAAACTGGTGGGGCAGGGACAAACTCAGACAGGGACATTATAGTCATTCTGACCAGATTTACCATTGTCATCATTCAGCCACCATCAGGAATAGGCCAGTGACTACAGGAGAAGATCAGGAGGGTTTGGAACTTGGAATAAACTCCCACTCCTCTTTCTTACCTGCTCCCTTGTGTTTAGGGATATTATAGATATACTAGAGGCCTGGTGCACAAAATTTGTGCACAGGTAGGGTCCCTAGTGGCTGCCAGCTGCCGGCTGGGGCCTCCCTTCCCCAGCTCCTGGCCAGGGTCTCCTTTCATTCCATACCACTCTCTGGTGGTCAGGGCATGTCATAGCAAGCGATGGAACTCTCGGTCGGTCAAACCCCTGAGGGGATACTTCGCATAACAAGCTTTTATATATATATAGATAGTTTAGGATGTATTCTGGAGGGACATTTTCTGCTGGTATCTTAGGGAAGTTCTGATTAAGAGATAGGCCAGAGTATTAAGAGATGAATGAATCAGTTATTCATTCAACAAGCATTTGTTTTCAGCTAACCTCTCACCAGTCACCATGCTTGTCAGAGGACTATCAATGAAGAAGACATGTGTCCTGTCCTCAAAAAGCTCATAATCTAATGAAGAAAGCAGACATGTAAACAATGTGATGTGTGTAACAATAAAGGCATTTATAAATTATTATGCGAGAACAGATGAGGAAGCAACTTGTTCTTTTCTATTTTTAACATTTTCCCCTCAGCTTTCTTGAAGAATAATTGACAGATATAATTATATACATTTAAAGTATACAATGTTCTGATTTGATACACATTGTAGAATGATTGCCAATATTGAGATAATTAATCACCTCATACAGTTAACACTTTTTTTTTGTGTTGTGGCAATGCTTAAAATATAGTGCCAGGAATTTTTTGTTTTTGTTTTTTAGGAACTTTTAAGAATACAATATAATACTATTGACTATAGTCACCATGATTAATATGAGGTCCTCAGAACTTATTTTGCTTATAACTGAAAACTTGCATTCTTTGACCTAAATTTTTCTATTCCTCTACTCCCCAACTCCTGTAAGCCACATTTCTATTATTTATTTCTATGAAATTGGCTTTTTTTTCTAGATCTCACATAAAAGTGATACCATACAGTATTTGTCTTTTTTCTGTCTGACTTAATTAATTTGGAATTCCAGACTCATCTATGTTGTCACAAAAGGCAGGATATTTTTTTTAAGGTTGAATAACTTTCCTGGTTATTCAACCTTATCCTACAATATCTATATCTATTCATCTATTAAGGGAATTTTGGTTGATGTATATCTTACCTATTGTGAATAATGTTTTAATAAATATAGGAATGAAGATATCTCTTTGAGATAATTAATTTCAGTTTCTTGGATATATACCCAGGCATGGGGTTGCTGGCTTGAATAGCCCTTCAATTTTTAATTATTTGAGGAACCTTTATACAATTTCCCACAAATGTCTATTTAGATCCTTTGCCTATTTTTAAAATTGGGTTATTTGCTTTTATGTTGTTGACTTGTATAAGTTCTCTATGTATTTTTGATATTAATCCCTAATCAGATATATGGCTTGTAAATATTTTCTCTTATTCTAAAGGTTGCTTTTTCAATTTATTGTTTCCTTTGCTGTACAGAGCTGTTTAGTTTGATGTAGTTCCACTCCTTTATTTTAATTCATTCTTTTAGACAGATCATAAGGAGTTGGTATTTGAACTGAGGTCTAAAGAATGCACTTATTGGATTGTGTGAGAAAGAAGAGGAGATGGATTTGAAAGGCCTTTTGGAAAGGACTCAAAAGCCATGGTAAGTGAATATTATCTTATTTACATTGGTTAACAGCTGAAGAGTTTTTTAAATAGAAAAGTGACCGGATCAGATTACTTTTTAAAAAAATAACTTTGCTAAGAATGTGGATGATGAATTGAGTTTTGATACACTCAAGGATGCTGGCATTTTGAAAAAAGAAGATAAATAAAGTTTCAAACACAAGTGTTGCTTTTGGAGAAGGGAGCAGACATTTCAAAAGTAGAGCTCACATCCGAGACCGGTTTGGCTAAGTGGAAGAGTGTCGGCTTGCGGACTGAAAGGTCCCAGGTTCGATTCCGGTTGGAGGCATGTACCTTGCTTGCGAGCACATCTCCACTGTGGGGCGTGCAGGAGGCAGCTGATCTATGTCTCTCTCTCATTGATGTTTCTGACTTTCTATCTCTCTCCCTTCCTCTCTGTAAAAAATCAATAAAAAAAAATATATATATATAATATATATAGTAGAGCTCACAGATACATTGAAGTGGGGCTGAGGAAGGGCGAAGGACAAGAGGCAGTAGTTTAGAGCAAGCATGCCAAACTCATGACCTGCAGGCCTCATGCCTCGTTTATTTGGTGTGAGTTAGCCTTTGAGTTTGACATGCTTGGTTTTGAGTCTTGACAGGCAGCTTTGAGAGGGGCAAGCTCAATAAAGTATGATGGGACAGGTGGACAAAAAAGAAAATGATGGAGAAGCTAGGAAAGGCGTTTAAATGGGCAGGTGATGGGGAGTTGGAATCAACGATATCAGTAAGTGGGGATCAGGACCCTAGGGTCATCTTTTAGGCCAGAATTTTAACTTAGGAAATAAGAAAAGCTGAAAAATCAAGAGTAGATCCTAACACGAAACACCGAGGCACAAGGGTAAGATCCCTATTAGTTGCTATCCCAACTAATAGGGATCAAAGCTAGAGTAGCAGCACAGGTGACCTGATCCTGATTCCTGAGTTTTGGGGGAACTTCCATTCTTAAATTCCTCCTGCTGAGGGTCAGTATTTGTTCTGCCTGATGGAAATCTCGCTGAATTTCCAGAACCTGAGGACCCCTCTATCTGTTCTGCACCCACTTTTTATCAACTTCGACTTTAGTCTTCTTCTGTAAGCCTCCTGGTTATTTGTCATCACAATTCATCACCAACACCCTGTAGATTAGGCAGATGTTTGATTGATAATCTCCATGATTATTGGTGTAGCCTAGCTTTAGACTGTGAGTACACCACACCCCAGTGTAATCAGGGGAGGGCCCAAAGTAGCGCACCTGGCTTAGTTATGTGGCCAGAAGGGTTGCATAGTCTAATGTCTGGGAACTGATAAGGTGAATATCAGAACCAGGTTTTCAAAAGCTATTTACTATTAAGTATTTAATGTATTATGATCAGAGACTGTAGGTTATATGATATTGATCTTCCAGAATTGATTCCTTGATAGCCTGAATGATCTGTTTTTCTGACTGCATCATGTATCCTCAAAGAATGCATATTCTCAGTTTAGTGGATAAAGAGTTCTATATGTTTGTAATAGCTTGAGCTGGATAATCTGTTTTTTAGTTGTTAAAAACAGCTTTATTGAGGTGTAATTGATACACTAAGAATGGTGCATATTTAATGTGTATACTGTAATTTGATGAATTTGGACATGTGCAAACACCTGTAATATCAATAACACAATCAAAATAATAGACATATCCAGTATCTCCTAGTATCCTTTGTCCCTTTGGTGTGGTGGTGGTGGTGGTGTGTGTGTGTGTGGTATGAGGCTTACTTTTTCTTTTTTCTACCCTCTTAACAAATATTGAAGCGCACAATATGCCGTATTGCTAACTATAGGTGCTATTTCGTATAGCAGATCTCTAGAACTTAAGCATCTAGCATAACAAACTTTATATAATCTATTAAATAACTCCCCTTTCCTGGTTCCACTTCCCCTGGCAACTGTGATTCTGTTCTCTGCTTATGTAAGTTTTTTTTTTTTAATAAATCCTTATCCAAGAACATGCGAACATGCTTAGAGAGAGGAAGGGAGAGAGAGAGAAACATCAGTGTGAGAGAGAAACACTTGCCTTTTATGTGTACTAAGACCAGGGATCAAATCTGAACATAAGTGCTCTGACTGGGAATCAAATTGGCAACCTTTCAGTGCACAGGATGACTCTAAACCCACTGAGCCACTCCTGCTGGGCTAAATTTGACTATTTTATTTAAAAAATTTAAATTATTTTTTAAGTTTTTTTTAAAATAAATTTTTATTGTTCAGATTAGAACAGTTGTTCCTCTCCCTTCCACCCCCCACCCCATAGCTCCTCTCCATCTGGTTCCCACCCTATCCCATCCCCTTACTCCCACTGTCCTTATCCATAGGTGTACGATTTTTGTCCAGTCTCTTCCCGCACACTCCATACCCATTTCCCTCTGAGGATTGTCAGTCCACTCCCTTTCTATGCCCCTGATCCTATTATATTCACCAGTTTATTCTGTTCATCAGATTTTTGCTTCACTTGATTTTTAGATTCACTTGTAGATAGATATGTATTTGTTGTTTATAATTTTTTTTAAAAATTTATTTATTTTTTTACAGTTTATACGTTCTTTTTTTTTAATTTAACAAATCCTTATTGTTCAGATTATTACAATTGTTCCTCTTTTTTCCCCATAGTTCCCCTCCACCAAGTTTCCACCCCACCCTCTGCCCTCCCCCCCACCATCCTAATCATAGGTGTACAATTTTTGTCCAGTCTCTTTCAGCACTTTCACACCTCTTTCCCCCTGCGAATTGTCAATCCACTCCCTTTCTATGCCTCTGATTCTATTTAATTCACCAGTTTATTCTGTTCATCAGATTTTTTTTATTCACTTGATTTTTAGATTCACTTGTTGATAGATATGTATTTGTTGTTTATAATTTTTATCTTTACCTTTTTCTTCTTCTTCTTCCTCTTCTTAAAGAGTACCTTTCAGCATTTCATATGATACTGGTTTGGTGTTGATGAACTCTTTTAGCTTTTTCTTACCTGTGAAGCTCTTTATCTGCTCTTCAATTCTGAATGATAGCTTTGCTGGCTAGAGTATTCTTGGTTGTGGGTTCTTGCTATTTATTACTTTGAATATTTCTTGCCACTCCCATCTGGCCTGCATAGTTTCTGTTGAGAAATCAGCTGACAATAGTATGGGTGTAAATGAACTGTTTTTATCTTGCTGCTTTTAATATTTTCTCCTTGTCTTTTATTCTTGGTATTTTAATTATGATGTGTCTTGGTGTGGTCCTCTTTGGATTCCTTTTGTTTGGGGTTCTGTGCCCTTCAGGACTAGTAAGTCTATTTCTTTCACCAGGTGTGGGAAGTTTTCAGTCATTATTTTTTCAAATAGGTTTTTAGTATCTTGCTTTCTCTCTTCTTCTGGCACCCCCATAATTCTGATGTTGGTATGCTTGAAGTTGTCCCAGAGGCTCCTTACACTATCTTCACATTTTTAATTCTTTTTTCTTTTTGCTTTTCCAGTTGAGTGTTTTCTGCTTCTTTGTATTTCAAATCTTTGACTTGATTCTTGTGTTCCTCTAGTTTGCTGTTAGGTCTGTGTATAATATTTTTTATTTCAGTCAGTGTATGTTTAATTTCTAGTTGGTCCTTTTTTCATCTCCTCTTGGGTCTCGCTAAATTTATCCATCTTTTTTAGGAAATTCTTGAAAAACCTTATAAGCATGGTTTTGAACTCTATGTCCAGTAGTTTGCTTTCCTCCATTTCTGTCATTTGTGACCTGTTTCTTTGTCTCCGCATTTTGGCTGCTTCCCTGTGTTGATAGAGTGGCTTTGTGTGCTATAGGGCCCAGTGGCTCAGCCTTCCTAGTTATCTGAGGTGGACTCTCTTGGGGCACACCTTTGTGGGCTGTGTGCACAGTCTTGTTGTATGTAAGCCTTGATGGTTGTTGGTATCACTGGGAGGACTTGGTCTAGGCCAATTGGCTGTGAGAATCAGCTGTGTCTATGGATGGGAGAACTTCTGTGCTGAAGACACCCTTATGAGGCAAGACTTGCTTCAGTAGGGCTTTAGTGCTCACCGAGTCTACCCCCCCCACCCTCCCCACTGAATGTGTTCCTTATGGATCTGAGGAGTTGTAATCTGGATGGTCCCCACTCTGACCACTGGCTCTTGGATCTTTAAGGAAGTGCTGATTTAGCCTCTGCCTGAAGCTACCCAGTAGAAGCTATGGAGAGATCTTTAGGTTCCTTTTGTTTGGGGTTTGGAGGTGCCCAGATGAGACCCAGCTATGAAGCAATGCAAGCTACTGTGGGCCATCGGTCTCTCTGACTCAGCTGCAGATTGTTAGTTAATTTTAGATTTCAAAGGACCAGGCTATTCATATGCAAAAGCCTCTGCACACAGCTTGGATGGGGCAGGATCTCAGGGTGGAGCAAACAGCAATGGCTTCCCATCATTCCTGTCCTAAGAGGCCCCCGGGTTTCAGTAGCACCTCTGAGAGAAAGCTGCCCTCGAGTTCCGCCTGACGCCAGACAGTTCAGTTTCTCCCTGTATGAGTCTGGGTCCCCAGAGTCTCACCCGGAACTGGAGTTCAGAGCAGTTGGGAGCTTGCGTCTACCTCTTGATTGAGAAAGACAACTCGTACTCAGTTACCAGGCCTCTCCACGCGCGTGCCTCCGTATCTCTGCACTTTACCTCCACAGCTCCTCTGAGTCTCAGTGTGTTTTTATCTTTCCTTCTAGTTGTAGAATTTCCACTCAGCCAGCCTTTCAGTGGTTCTGGATGATGTCCGTTTTGTCTTTTAGTTGTAGTTTTGAAGTGGTTGTGCGAGGCAGCAAGTTCAGGTATTTACCTATGCTGCCATCTTGGTTTCTCCTCTAAGTCTGACTACTTTAGATACCTCATCTAAGTGAAATCACATGGTATTTGTCCTTCTGTGACTTGGTTATTTCATTTAGCATAACGTTCTCTGGTTTCATCGATGTTGTTGCAAATGACAGGACTTCATTCTTTTTTTTTTAATTAAATATATTTTTACTGATCTCAGAGAGGAAGGGAGAGGGAGAGATAAAAACATCAGTGATAAGAGAGAATTGATTGGCTTCCTCCTGCATGCCCCACACTGGGGATCGAGCCAGTAACCTGGGTGTGTGTCCTGACCGGGAATCAAACTGTGATCTTCTGGTTCATAGGTTGACGCTCAACCACTGAGCCATGCCTGCTGGGCCTTTGCTGAAGATTTTTATTTCATGATAAAATGAATGATTAATCTTTTCTATTAACAGATAGAAACTCAGGTTAGATAAATAAGTAACCCATATTTAATGACATATTATTTATTAGAGTCATAACTAAAGCAAAAATTACAAAGAAAAGATGGAAAGAGAGAGAGATGGGAAATATATGTCAGTAAACACTAATAAATATCAGATAAAACAGAGAGTTGCTTAAATGGTCTGGAACAAGAAAAACAACAACAAAAAAAGGTCCTTGAAGCAAGAATTATATTCTGTTCTGTTTCTTTGTCCAGGTAGATTATGTTTTTCTGCACTGCCATTCAAATGAATGTGCTCTTCTACCTGTTTCTTTTACTTCACCTTTTTTTGGCATAATTTAAGATGAATAATTTGTTTTTTATCATGAATCTTGACAGTATTCTTTTTTATTTTTTTATCAATTTGTTTGAGTTTGTGTTATCTCTTTAAAATTGACCAAGATCATGGTTCTGAATCTCTCAAGGTCATCCGTTGCCATGTCTCACTTGGTCTATTTTCTGTATGGAGTCATTTAAAGAAGCAGAGTATAATAAAAATCATTTAAAAGCATTTTTTTTTTATCTCTGTGTGGGTCTCTTAAAGTACTTAAAAAGGGTTAAAAGATGACTCTAACATGTACCTCTTAAAAATTCCCTTTCTTCTGCATTCCAATGATATCATATTCTATAGCTGTTCCAAAGTCTCTTTCTGTGTATACTTTATGTTTTTTTGTGAGTGCAAACATGAGTTATTTTATTTCTTTGCCATACTAATAATCTCTATAAGATTCTTTAAGGATAAGAGGAAAAGAGCATGAACATATTTGGATTATAACAAATGAATTTTTTAAAATTATATTTATAGCTTTGGTCAGTGTGGCTCAATTGGCTGGGCATCATTCCATGCACTGGGGGTTGCTGGTTCAATTCCTGATCAGGGCACAATGCCTGGGTTGCGGGCTCGATGCTAGTGAGGCGTGGGTAGGGGGACAGTTGATCAATGTTCCACTCTCGCATCGATGTTTCTCTCTCCCTCTTCCTTCTCTGTCTCTATGAATCAATAAAAAATACATGAAACCAAAATAAAATTAGATTTATAGTTTTAGGCCATGTTAATTGACTCTCTACAGTAAGAAATGGAAAGATTACTAGGCTTATACTTCTGTTCTCTTCCTCATTTATTTTATTCTATTTTTAATTTAAAAATTATTTGTAATTATAGTTGACATACAATACTCTTCCCCATTTTGATGGATATTTTTACTTTGTTAGGAGATTTTAAAAAGTATTTCTATTATTTTCTATATTCAAAAATACCTCAGATTTTTTACTATGTTATTTCCATTCCTGAGTACTTTAATGAATGTCTGTATTACCTATATTTCATCTTTAAGGAATTTTTTCGGGGAGTGAATGAGGGGTATCTGTATTATTATCAACATTAAAAATATATACTTTTTAAAAGGGAAGTTTTTTTATGGGTGCTGCTTCTGGGAAAATTTTGGTATTCCTCAAATGCATTCTGTATAAATATAAAACCTTCATCATCAGTAGCTTTCACTATTCAATTATGTTTTCTTTCAGCAAATTACACATATGAATGAGTAATGAGAATCATTAGCAAGAATTGCTTACATTTAAGCACTTGGAAAAAGACATTTTTAGTATTCAGAATATCATACTGATGCTTTTTTTGTTTTGTTTTTGCTTTGTCTCTTGCTCCAGATCATTATGAGGAAATGAAATAAAAATGGCTAAAATATCCTATTTCAATGTCTTTTTTTATCCTTAACAGAAATGGGTATGAAACAGGGAAATAAATACTTTGATCAATAATGAAAGGAACCATCTGTAAAACTAATATTTAAGTGCTTCTTTTAATATTAGAGAGGATTTTATGGCCTTAAGCAATGTATGATGAACCTACTTGGGGTGGGTAATTGGTATGTTTTTCTTTTGTTTAAGGGAAAGAAGGCTTTACTCTAAGTATAGCACATGCTCTTAGAAAAATTTTACATCCAGAAGTTGAGGCTTTGAGGAAGTGATTTTGTTAAGACTATCCATGTCTGTCCACAGATCTAAGTGAATGAAGTCAGCTTCAGTGTGCGGGAGGCATTAAAAAATTATGGAAACTCTAATATGCTGGCTCATACATGTCCAGTCCAAAGTAAGATCACAACTACTCAGATCCAGCCGCTTGTTCAGAGGGGATGTTGGCCAGGATTGCTGGATATTTGGCTTACGAGAAAACAGAAATCTAGGGATTTAAAAAAAAAATACATTTTATTGATTTTTTACCGAGAGGAAGGGAGAGAGATAGAGAGTTAGAAACATCGATGGGAGAGAAACATTGATCAGCTGCCTCCTGCACGCCTCCTACTGGGGATATGCCTGCAACCAAGGTACATGGCCTTGACCAGAATCGAACCTGGGACCTTTCAGTCCACAGGCTGATGCTCTATCCACTGAGCCAAACCGATTTCGGCAGGGAATTTTATTTTATTTTATGTGTGTGTCATCTCCTACTTTCTAAACATTTTAATTAATTCATATTTTAAACAACGTGAATCAGTAGTATGCTGGCCAAATGAAACACATCAGTAGCCTAGCTATGCCCTCTAGTCACTTATGCACTTTTAGGTTTCTCTATATGACCAATGGCCTGACCCAATTTTTTTTTCTTTTCTAAAATATATTTTTATTGATTTCAGAGAGGAAGGAAAAGGGAGAGATAGAAACATCAATGATGAGAATCATTGATTACCTGCCTCCTGCACGCCCCCTATGGGGGATTGAGTCCACAACCCAGGCATGTGTCCTGGCCAGGATTCAAACCCTGTGACCTCCTGGTTCATAGGTCAATGCTCAACCACTGAGCCACACTGGCCAAGCCTGACCCAAATTTTATACAATATAAAGAGAATACCAACAAAGTTCATTCTCCTCAAAGTCTCTTTCTCTCTTCCCCCTTTTCCTCCCTACAGACTTGCTCTGTTTATTTGATGACTCAAGCCATAAACCTAGCAGGTCATTTTAGACACGTTCATCTCACTCAGACACTATATACCATGCAACAACAAATTTTTTCGGAAATATGTTTTATATCTAGCCCATGTTCTATACCCTATGTAACTTCTGTCATCTTTTACCCAGATTATTGTAGTAACCTCCAAATTAGTCTCCACTAGTATTTCCCTTTTTACACCCCCTCACACTCACACTTTCTTGCCGAAATGAATATATTATTATGTGATTTAAAAAAACCTTTGCTAATTCTTAACTGTTTATAGATAAAAACTAAAGTTTTTAGCAAGGCTTCTAAGGTTCATTGTGATTCAACTTCTGCCTATTGTTCTGACATCATTTCTTGCCATGTTGCCACATGGATGCTTCTTAGTTATGCTAATTATTTCAGGTTCCCTGAGCTCATCATGGTCTTTCTTACTTTAACACTTTACACATACTCTAAAAATATATAAGCCTGGAGTAGTCTCTCAAGTAAGTCTGGATAACTCCTGGCCATTTCTGGAGACCCACTACAAAACTCTCTTCTTTCCTAAAGATTTTTTTGAATCTTGTTTCTTTACTTTTAATCAGTTAGCTGATTACTTTGCTACAAACATAGTCCCTGGATCATACATATATAGCACTTGCCAGAGTGTTTATGTGTGTTGCTTTCTCATATGCTGATTTCCCTGATGAACATGTAAACCATTAAAGGACAGGGATGGTATCTTTCTCATCTTTGTAAGTTCAGTGCCACGTACAGTGTCTGCACGTTAGTTATTAAAACTTTTCTTCAGTAAATGAATGAGTGAATGAGTGGTGCTGATGTCCCATTGACAACACCCTCATTATCTGGATCATCTTGATTCTGTCATTAAACTAATCAGAGAGGGATTGATCAGCCTAACCCACGTTGTCAGACTGTTGATGAAAGACAGCTATAAAAATGTGTTTTGTCACACATAGGTGGAGCTCAACCACCTATTCTTAAAGGCTTGGCTAGCTGAGCCTGACAATATGTACCGGGAAAGGCATTAGGCAGAGCGAGGCAAGGATTTGGAAGAAAAGAGCAATAGGAACTAGATAGTAATGTTCCTGGAAAATACAGGCAGTCCTTGGGTTACGTCGGACTCGACACATGTCGTTTCTTGGTTATGTCGCCATCTTCCATTTATTTATAAAAAAAAAGTTCCATCATTTTGACATATGTATATATGTGCTTTTTAAAAATTTATTTATTTGCCACAAGTAAAGATCAGGAATTGTTATCTTTCTTTTAAATATTTTTACTGTGTCATTTCCTTACTGCTGTGAATGTGCTCCATGTGATTGACGTAGGTGCTTATGTAGGTGGGTTCTGATTTACTGCAAAAATCACATTACGTTGCACCGTAGTAATGGATCTGCGATGTAAGTCAAGACTGTAAAGACTATCAGGTATTCCCCTACTCTCCCAAATATCCAAATCTAGAGTGTATGTGTGTGCTTTGGGAGGCAACATAATCCTTGTCCAGCCCTGAAATTGCACCAATAATTAACAGTTGCTGACTTACTGCATTTTTAAAAAATATATTTTATTGATTTTTTACAGAGAGGAAGGGAGAAAGTCAGAAACATCGATAAGAGAGAGACATCGATCCACCGCCTCCTGCATGCCCCACTGTGAAGATGTGCTCGCAAGCAAGGTACATGCCCCCATCCAGAATCGAACCTGGGACCTTTCAGTCCGCAAGCCGACACTCTATCCACTGAGCTAAACCGGTCTCGGCTTATTGCATTTTTTAATGCTACTTGGAATAAATTAGTTTGAGTGAGATGTTATTTTGTTTGTTTATTGGTTGCTTGGTTTTTAAGACACCCAGCCAACTGAGCAATTCAATAACATCAAAGCTGATAAACAATATTCAGCTTGAGAATTTGAGGACCAAGAGGGCTGAATTATTGTCTTTTAAAACCCCTCTTGACAAAAGGGAAGGAAAGATACTGCTGAGTGAGGTATGGAGAAGTTTCTCAACATTAAACATTTAAATTAAAAAATTTAAAGTTAACATTAAAAAAACTTAAAAATCTTCCTTCCCTTCTTCCCTCCTTCCCTCCTTCCTTCCTTCCTTCCTTCCTTCCTTCCTTCCTTCCTTCCTTCCTTCCTTTCCACTTATCTATCTAAAAGAAGATACATGATCTGATTTTTAGAGGAAAGAAAACAAGGAAACCAACATTTGATGTATGCTCTCTAGGTGTTAGAGTTCTGTGTTGGGTAGCCTGATGGAGTAGAAGACACCTGTGTTTTGAATTATCGGGGTCTGACTTGAATTTGCCACTTTGCTGGTTACCACCTATGTGTATTTCAGGAAGTTTTTAAAACTTCTCTAACCCCCAATTTTTCAAGGTTGTTGTAAGGAAAGTATCTGAAACATAGTAAGTAAACATTAATATATTTTAGTTTTCTTCCTTTAATCCACTGTGGAATAAATAACACAAATATTTAATATTTTATATGAAGTAAAAGAAGTAGGACTGGAACTGTTTTTTTTTGGTTCCCAGCCCTAGAGGAATCTAGAATCTAGAGGAAACTGAGGTTTATTGCCTACATTGGTATCTGAAAGATCTTGTGTGTGTGTGTGTGTGTGTGTGTGTGTGTGTGTCTGTATTTTTCCCCCAGCAGATCACGCCATTTATATATTCTCTGTATTTCCTCTTCTCTAGTAGCCTCCCTATGGGGAACTGCTTTTCCTACCTTTCATGTATATGTTCTAATGAAGACTTAATCAGTCAACCCTTAGAGTCTTAATTTTAGAGAAACGAGGCAAAGCCTAGAGCACATCTAAGTAATTGGCAATCAGAGCGTGATTCTCCATTTTGTTCTTTTCCTAGTTGTTGTATTTCATTTATAGGCAGTAGAAGGACACAATATTTTTGTCAGTATATATCATGGAAAAATGAAAAAAACTCAGCAATATAAGAGCAATTTAATATATTTAAATAATCTTTAGGAAATGGACATGTTTTCCTTGCAAATTTCATACTTATGCTAGGTAGCTACATAATACTAAGAGAAAACATGTAAACTTCTGTTGGTAGGTAATTGTACTTGTAAGCAGAGCTTCGGTCACTTTCACTTACTATGCTTTCCAAAGATAAGATGTTGCTTAAAATAGGTTTCAAGACTCCTATTTGTATGCACAAGTTTCAGTTTTATATCCTACATATGAATAAAATCATATAGTTCTTAAGCTTTATTCCCCCTGACTTATTTGACTGAGCATAATATTCTCAAGGGCCATCTATGTTGTGGCAAATGGCAGTTTTTTAAATCTTTTCTTATGGTTGAGTAGCATTCCGTTGTGTATACGTACCATACGTACCGTATCTTTTTTTTTTTTAGAAAAAGTATTTTAAAAATATATTTTTATTGATTTCAGAGAGGAAGGGAGTGGGAGAGAGAGATTGAAACATCAATGATGAGAGAGAATCACTGATTAGCTGCCTCCTGATGTCCCACACTGGGGATCTAGCCCACAACCCAGGCAAGTGCCCTGACCAAGAATCAAACTGTGACCTCCTGACTCATAGGTTGACACTCAACCACTGAGCCATGCCTGCTGAGCTGTACCACATCTTCTTTATCCAATTCTCTATTGAAGGGCATCTTGGTTGTTTCCATGTCTTGGCCACCTTGAATAATGCTGCAGTGAGAATAGGGGTGCATATATCTTTGTGAATACACGTGTTCAAGTGTATACCCAGAAGAGGATTGCTGTTTACATGGTACATTTGTTCTTAATTTTTTAAGGAATCGTCAGACTGTACCAGTCTATATTCACACCAGCAAGTGAATGAGGGTCCCCTTTCATCCACAACCTCTCCAACGCTGAGGGAAGGGTAGAGAGCTGGGGGTTAAAGAGGGCCTAATATATGATGATAGAAGAATACTTGACTTTGGGTGATGGGCACACAGTGCAATATACAGATCTTATAATGTAGAAATCCACACCGGAAACCTGTATAATCCTATTAATCAATGTCACCCCAATAAATTTAATAAAAAAAAAAGGTTTCAGAGTCTGTGTGAATGGCCCTTCAATAGTGCCAAAGTTTATTATTAGAGAGGAAGATGCCCTCTGCTGGCTTGATTCATTTTCAATCAAATCTAATTTTGCCTGAATTTTCTTTTACTGTTTTTTCACTTTCTTTTGTCCATTGCCCCTAAGCTTATATGTATACTCACCATTGATTATATTAGTGATATATTATTTAGTGAAACACAGGTTTCACTCAGCATATATTATTATTATTGTTTTAAAATATTTTTATTGATTTCAGAGAGAAAGGGAGAAGGAGAGAGAGATAGAAACTGGGAATCGATCCATGATCTCCTGGTTCATAGGTTGATAGCTTAACCACTGAGCCATGCCGGCTGGGGGAGCATGTAGTATTTTTTTAGATCTTCTCTGGTTATCAAAAACTCTTGGAACATTTATACTTCAATAAGCAACCAATGCATTCCAGGTGTCTAGTACACACTGATCTTCAATTTCCCACATTCAAAGTTTTAAGAAAGAAGAATTTTATCTTTGTTTTTCCTAATTTGGCCACTGGAATCCAGGCATGTGTCCCCACCGAGAATTGAACCTGCAACCTTTGGCTGCACAGGATGATGTCCAACCAATTGTGCGACACTAGCCAGGGCAAGGACTATATTTTTAATCATTTTTCTTTGGAAAATTTAGGACACGATTAGCCTCCACTGCCATTAGCCTCCATTGGCAGTAATATTTCAATTCATATCTTTGACAGAGAGAGTTGGTGGTGCATGAATCATTTCCAGAGCTTGGGTTGTCTCAGGGTATAGCTCTTAGGATTATGTTTAATGATTGTTGTAATGATCATTATTAACAAAGCATCTGAGGTCAACCCATCAGTATAAAGCATTTCTTTCTGTAAATGCTTTGGACAGTAATTACATTGAGGAAAAGATCAGATATAATGAAGTTTATTGAGTTTTGCCTTCTTTGAATTACCTGTTGTTGTTATCTGATGCTTTACTGCCATCTAAGTATACAGAGGTAGAAGGAAATGTGCATCTGATCTTATGACAGGGATCTTTGTGTTTGTGAGGATGAAAGAGAAGCAAAACTATACCTTGATGAAAAGTTTATTGTCAATTCTTTGCAGTACAATTTTCTGGATTCTATATCCAGGAGGTCATGACAATAAATTCAAAAGTAGTAATACAGAGTTCAGTGGTGGCACAAAAGAAGCAATTCTTCTGAATCTTCAATACCATAACATTCTTTGCTCAGTACTTGGAATATGTTACAATGCTATTAGAGAAAATTTGGCTCCTGAACCATGTCTCTTAGCTCTCTGCATAGTTTTGTCAATAAATAATTGAAACAAAAACTGGAAAATCTAAAATTTGAATTTCAGAAAAAAAAATTACCCATTTTATCCCAAAGCACCCAAATCACTTTTGTCATAGAGCATTAAATATAGTCCCATATGCCACTTAGTTCTTTCATTCCCTGTTTTTTAGCCAAACAGAGAGGAAGGGAGAGAGATAGAAAGAGCTCAATGGTTAAGTAGCCTTACAAAAAAAAACCAAACACACCTGGTACCAAACAAAAGAGTAGCACAGTTAAAATATGTATACCCCCACTACCAAAAGAAGGGATCACGTTAAATATCTTAATTACATGTGTATGGAATTTCTTCTTTGAGTTAGTTCTTGTTTTAAGTTAGTTTTCTGTTATCTTTAAATTATTATTCAAAGTAATAGTACGTTTGCTCTTGGATATATTGATAGAATGGGGTGTTGCTATCTAAATGAGAAGGACCTATGTCTGTTCTTCCACTTCTATGGTAACCCCTGGTTTCAGAGTCTCTTGCCTGCTTATCATCCATATGCTGACTGTGTCTTCTGATGCTCCCTAACATCCTTGATCCTGACTCTTGCGTTTGCTTACCCCCGCTCCATCCAGTTGTACTGCTTGATGAATACCTATATCTATACTCCTCAGTTCCTGTGGGATCTTGGTTCTGAAGAGAGTGACTGGAAATGGATCTTTGATTTCTCCTTCTGCTGTCACTTGCCTGTCCATAGCTATCACTTGAATGGCCATGGCTATGTACTTGCCTTTCATTAGTGTTGAATCCAGATTGATCCTGGACATCTCTGGATTGTCCATGACTCAATCCCTGTCTTGCAAAACTTATGCTGGATTCTACCTGATCTTGAGAAGATGTATCTCCGAAATGCTGTTGACTGGATCCATGTATATCAATTGTATTGAAGTCTGACTGTCTATGGTTAGATCCTGATTGGTTATTAATCTGTTTCTCCCAATCTTCTGAACGCACTTTACTATTATTATGGGATCCCTGCCTAAAAGTTGAACTAGATTCTGAATGATTATGAACTGACACATGCTTGTTTTCAGTTCTGTTCTTTGGCCAAACAGGGCTAGAATTGCGACTGCTTGTTCGACTACCCCCTGAAGGTCCATACCCAGATTGCCCATAGTTATATCCTGCACTTCCATAGCTACCGTGTCTCCATCTTTGACTTGATCCCTGATGTTGTCTTCTACCTGCCTGTCCTGTCTGACCCTGTCTCCCTCTACCAGAGGATCCCCTCTCTCCGTGCTGAGATCCAGCCTGGCCATGACTGGAGCCTGAGTGTCCC
>JAAGEH010000292.1:323894-377598 GCA_011751065.1 Lasiurus cinereus | reverse complement strand
GAGGACTGTCTACCACAAGAGGACTGCCTTGATCTTCTTCCCTGTTGTCTTCCACGGTGCTGTGGTTGACAACAGTTCTGTGGTTGACAACGTGCCGGGGATCCATGACTTCTTCTGTGACAAGAAGATGGGCTACAGGAGCGAGGCTTACATTGACCATATCCAGAGGACTGACTTCTTGAGATACATCTATGACCTTGTCCTCCACTATTTCGTGATTGACAACCTGACTGAATACAGCCAGATTTATTTCCTTGCCCTCCATGACAGGAGCTGGAAACATTTTGTCTTCCACATCCACTTGAGTTGATGGAATCACATGCATAGCTTTGTCTCCCACTATCTCCTGGACCTTTAGCACTAGATGTAATAGCCTCTAATCCAGGTGACAGACCACCATGACCTGTTCTTCCCCCACTCTTAAATCCAGATTCAGATTCATATTCCTCCCCAGATTCCCCAGAGGGGCTAACTGAGTGATCAGAGCTAGACCCATGGCGCCTTTTTTCAAACCCCTCTTGTTTCTCTGAGCTAGATAAACTACCTTGCCTTCCCAGCCTTTGGGAGAGGGACCTATGTCTATGTTTTGCAGATCCCCTCAAGCCCTTAGCATGATAACCATGCTCTTCTCCCTCGCTCCCATTTTGATCTTTAGAACCTGATTTCTGTCCTGATGTATTCTCATCTTCTTCTTCTTCTGTTTCACTTCCTTCTTTTTGGTGCCGGTGACCATGACTACGCTTCTGCTTCTTTGACCCTGAAGCTTTGCAGTATTCTTTGCTGAGAACGTTGTTGCAGGCCATAGCCAGCTTGAATACCATCAGAAGAAACTCAGTAAAGTCCAGTCTTCGGTCATGATCTCGATCCAGCATATGCATAATGACCTCTACCGTGTCTGGATTATCTGGGTTCTGTATATGAGCAACACAACAAAGGAATCTTGATCAGCCCAATCCACATACTCAGCTAAAATATTCAGATAGGACTATGAAAGTTGTAGATGTTTGACATGAAGTATTTTTAATCCAATCAAGGATTGCTTTAGGCTAAGGCAGACTAATAGGACCCAGCAGGTATGAACAAGTAATAAAAACAATAAAGACTATTGGAATCCTCAGAAGAATGCAATTCAAGGACCTAAGTTAGAGAACTAGGTACTCAAATATGGCATTCAGGAAGGAGTTGGATAAACTAAGTTCAGTACTGGTGTGTTTTAGTTTTGCATACATTTAAAACATATGCTAATATATTCTATGTTAGGATCTATGATTTTGAAGTTAATAGCTGAATCCTTTTCAAGTAGATGGGGGCGAGGGGTGGGGGGAAAACCCCTGTATTTTGTTTTCTGTTTTTAGTTATCCTGGCTACTTGGTCAACTGCCCCTGTGCATGACTTCTCTTTCTATAGTTTTACTTCTCCATTTGATAGAGTAACTTATTAATTCATGTCTTAGTACAGATTTCATTTTCTGCTCTTTCAGAATGGGAAGCCTGGGAGGCATGAAGAAGTCTGAGGGTCCACATGGTGGAAATATACAAGAAAATAACAGTCACTTTTCTAAAAATAAACACTGCCTCAACAGACTTTCTGATGTCCCAAAAAAGTACTGCTTACAGAGTTTTCTCCAGGACGACTGGAACTAATATTAGCTAATATTTGGTTATATAACACATAATATACAGGACCCCAGGAACCTTTAGTCCTAGTACCTAGTCCTCACCTTCAGAATTGGCCGAAACTCTTTTTCCAGAAGTTCCTTTAGCTCATCCTTGCTCAGTGTGCCACATTCCCCATCTTGGTTGGTGTATTTGTAGAAAATATCGATGACGGTAACAACACTTCTTAAGAGGTCGGTCATCTTTTTGCACGTTTAAGTGAACCTAAAGAGAAAAACAAAAGAGGCTATCATTCATTTTCTTTCCTTTTAATTTATAGGCAGTTCTGATTTTAATAATCATCATCGTGAGTTTTCAAATCTATTGTCTCTTTAAAATCTAAAATACCTCAGAAAGTAAAGGTGGGTCAGGATGATACAAAAACCTTTCAACACAGTGAAAAATAATTATTAGTCATGGACATGTTACTGGCTGACCTGGGACTAAATCTTAAGTCTTTCATGTCCTGGATGAATACATTCTTTTCTTAATGTCTCAACACTTTGTGTACTTTGGTGTCCTGGGTGTCGTCCTGGGGTTTCCAAAGTTTCTAGAACTGCCCATACATATTTCCCCAGTTTCTCTTGCTAGTTTACTGATTTTCCAGAGGCAAAAGCAATAGACCTTCTACCAAAAGCTAAACGGACCCTTAAGATCATCAGAAAAAAAAAATGGACAAAGTGAGCCAGTGCTTTCTTGGTTTTCCAGAGGCCTGAGAGCTTAGGATCTGTTCTAATCTCAGCCCTTGACCTAATTCATTCATCAGGGAGAAAGGCTCAGAAATGCAGGCAGCAATTTGACTAGTAGATGATTTGATCTGGGAGCTCTGGGAACTGACCTTGAACAAGAAAGGGACTCTACAACAGTGCCAGCCTCCCCCAATTTGAGCTGGGCAGTCCAGAAAAGATAGCATGCGAAAAGACTAGGAAGAGCGTGGAATGGCCTGTAAGAAGACAAACTTCCATTGAATTACTCTTCTCCACAATGACACATTTATTCTAAAAAAGTCTCAGGATAAATTAAACTAACCAAACAAAGAAGCAAATAAAAAGAAAAGAAAAAATATAATATAAATGACAGTGATTAGAAAAAAAAAAGATATACTGGTAGAAACAGAAAAAAGGAAAAAAAGAAGAAGAAGAAGAAGAAGAAGAAGAAGAAGAAGAAGAAGAAGAAGAAGAAGAAGGAGAAGAAGAAGAAGAAGAAGAAAGGCCAAATATATATATGAACTCTGCCTTAGCTCAAATTCTTGGATTTCTGCTGTGGACAATGACCAACCAAATATCCACTGATATAGCTGGATAAATTTTCTCTCACCTGGTTCACCAAAGGAACGAGTAGGAAAAAAGCCTGATGAAGCTTGCAGGGTGACAATGACTGAGATAGTGGCCCTTATATAGCTAAACATGTGGGTGCTGCCCTCTGTGGGATGGACTGATTAATTTCCAATCAAACCTAACTCCACCTTTGTCCATGTTTACCTTCCTACTTCTTTGCATTCTCATCTGTGAGATGATTGTAGAAAGGCTGGTATTGAAGCCCCTTCCAACATGAGGACATACTGCAGGGCACTTTTTTTCTCACGGTCATATACTTGTGAAAAGCAGAGACTGTGTTTTAGAGGACTCGTGTAGGTCATCCCCTTTATCTAGTACCATGAAAGGTAACAAACTGTAAGGTACTTGGCAGGTATGCAATAAATGCTTATTTAATTGATATGAATGTAGGTGCCCTGGCCAAGTGACTCAGTTGGTTGGAGAGTCATCCGGTGCACCAAAAAGGTTTCAGGTTTGATTCCTAGTCAGGGCACATACCTAGGTTTCCGGTTTGATCCCCTGTTGGGCGTGTATGAATGTATGAGGCAACCCATCAATGTTTCTCTCTTATATCAATTTCTCTCTCTCTCCCTCTCTCTCCCCCCCTCCACCTCTATAAAAATCAACAAAAGCATACCCTTGGGTGAGGATTAAAAAAAAGAAAAGAAAATGAACGTAGGCCGTTAGGCTTACATAACAAGCCTTTTTGCAATAATTTCCATTTATTGAGAATTTACTGTGTGCAGGATATTATGCTGAATACTTTGCACATATCACCTCATTTAATCTGCAGCACATTTCTATGAGATATGTATTTTTTCCCATTTTACAAAGGAAGAAATAGGTTCAGAGAGTATGCAAGTCATCTCCAAGTTCATAACAATTAATAGGTGGAGGAACCAGGGTTTGAACCTATATCTACCTTATGACAATGCCCTGGCTCTCAACCTTTATACCAGCTTATCTCTGTGTTTTGATTACATATGCGTATTATGCAAAATTATGCTTTGTTTTAGGAGTGTCAGGTCCATCCAAACACATACACAAAAAAAATGAAAGAATAATGAAAAGAGTGCTGTCAGCAAGGAAAAGAAGAAACATATTTTCTGGCCCTTTGAAGGCTCTTTTCTAGACTATAAAGGTATAAGTTATTGGGCTAAACACAGAAGTAATGTTTTCAGATGTGTTCAGAGTGAATTTAGAGTGAACTTTCTTCTGGGGCTTTCTTTTACCCATAGGTAGTCTGGCAGCTTTGGACCTGAACCCTGGAAAATGCCACTTATGTACATAAAGTATATCAAATATAATACCTGTGGGAAGCAAACATAGTCAGAAGGCCTATGTAGGGAAAAAAGAGCCAGCTTTTCTGTACTTTGCCACCAGGTGGTGATGATGATGATGATGATAATGATGAAGATGATGACTGATGAAGATAGCAGTTATCATTACATAAATATTTACTATCTTCTAGACTAGAAGGTTTTACATGCTTATCTATTTATCCCTCACAATCCCTCTGTAACGTCAGTATTTTCATTCTTATTTTACAAATAAAAAAAATGAAAGCATAGAGACATTTAATAATTCATCCCAAATCACAGTTTGTAAGTGACTACTCTAGGATAGAAACCCATGCAGTCTGATGTGAAGGCCCTGCACTTCGCCACATATATACCACATTTGTGGGGTTGATCAGCTCCTATCTGGGTACTCCTTCAGGGGAGCCGTCATATATTCACCCCAACGCTGGACGGTGCCTAGGACTTAGCAAACACGTAGAATGTGTATTCACAAATTGTTACTGGCCACACCCCTGAGCTATACCCACTGCTCTCTTAGCCAGGGAGTCCTAGACCAGAGTGACCACACAAAAAGTTATGTGGTCCTTCGGATATTATGGTCGTTTTCAATTGTACGCAGTTTTTGGAATTATCCTTGTGTTTGTTGCAATGATTGCCTTTCAGATCCCCAGTCTCCACACTGAGATTTTTAAAGCCATCTTTGCCCTGCAACTCCAGGGTTCTAGGTCAGAACTTGGAAACCTGTTCCATGGTTCGCCTGCTCACAGAACTCTTAGCATTCATTCTTTTGTATTCTTTGTGTCTATATTTCTCTTCTTCTTTTAACCTGCTTAGCATAATAGATAAAAGTATAAACTTAGGAGTTAGAAAGATTTGAGCTCAAATTCTAGCTGTCTTTTCTGGCCGTGTTTCTTGGGCAATTATCTAATCCTCTGAACGTGTTTCCCAACTTTTATAATGGGAATAGTAATACATCACTGGTGGAGATTACTTAAGATGATTTATGAAATTGTTTAGTACCAACTTGGCATAAATGCTCAGTAAACTGTATAATCATTATAAGTTAAAAAAATTTGGCACCTAAGAGTGTTTTACACATAGGTGCTCGATCATGTTTGATAAAAATAAATCAGGATCCAACAAGAGGCCTTTAAAGGCAAAAATACTACTTCTCTGTCAAAATGATTGCTTCAGAAGATAAATCATGATTCTGTTATTTTTAAAATAACACTTTTCCTGAAATATAATTCACATACCATAAAATCCAATCTATTTCATTATTATTGATTTTAGAGGAAGGAAGGGAGAGGGGAGAAAGAGAGAGAGAGACAGACAGACATTGATGTGATAGAGAAACATTATAGGTTGCTTCTCCTATGCACCCTGACTGGCATGGAACTCACAACCTTCTGGTGCATGGGATGATCCAAACAACTGAGCCACACTGTTCAAAGGAGATTCTACCTTTTAAACTGTGCAGTTTAGTGGTTTTTTTTAGTATAATCACAGAGCTATGCAATTAAGTTATTATTATGGTGTCTGTATCCTTAAGTAAGTTTCCTCACTTCTCAATGTGCCATGTGCACCCTATAATAGCTATAAGGTGTTATTAGTGCCAGGGCACAAGTGGACACACGTCAGATCATTTCAGCTGCAGTTCTGGAGAACGGTGTGGTTCTTACCGGGGCCTGCACACAGTTTGGGAAGGAACCAAAGTGATGGTTTCTGAGGATCACCTTGATGGCACCTGCAGAGGTTTCTGCCTGCCTGCGTTCTGAGAGGTCGTTTGGATCCAGAGCCAGTCTCAGCTCCACCATTTCTCTGGGTGTGGGCCTCGTTCTACTCTTCTCACGATCCTCTGCTCATTCCACATGCACACTGCTCTGGGTTCTCAGGAGTGATCTCGCATTTGGATGTCAGGCCCAGTTGAAGAAGCTAGTGCGTTATTGGCTACTGAATTGTGGGAAGCTCTACTTTAGAATGTCAAAAATCACTATAGTTATACCTGTGAAAGTTCAAGATTTTGGATTTTCCACTGGGTGTCAGATGAATTTTATTTTCATGTCACATCCTATTCAAGAGGGGCCTTCTTCAGCTTAAGGTCTGTGCCTGTTGTAAGAACCAAACATTCTCTCTGTGCTGGAACCTTTATATTGAGGTTTCTCAATGAACTCAACTTAGAGCAGACATGTGAGAGTTGATCCAGGAACACTGGTACATATTGAACCTCTTTTTTCTCTAAAAGCAGCTTAGGAAGCTGCTCTTAGCTCACGATATGATGAAGTGGGGAGAATGTTGGCTTTGTAGGAAGACAAGATAGTCTTTGTATCACAGCTCCAACATAACCACCTGTAACACCTGGGGCAAATTTCTAAATGGGAGTCTCTGTTTCCACACCTGTGCAATGAGGATAATGTTAGATATGTGAGATTAGATGAGGTAATATTAGAATCATGCTCAGCACATGATAAGGGTTCAGTATATTTTATGCTCAAATTTAATCTGATTAGGAGAACGTTGTCAATAAGTTTCAGGGGTGATGATTCCTGGAGATGATTCTTGTATATATATATATATGTATATATAAATTTCATTATTTCAGAGAGAGGAAGGGAAAAGGAGAGAGAGAGGAAGAGGAAGAGAGAGAGGGAGAGAGAAACATCAATGATGAGAGAACAATTGATCCGATGTCGATCTGCTGCCTCCTGCATGCCTACTACTGGGTATTGAGCCCATAACCTGGGCATGTGCCCTGACTAGGAATCAAATTATGACATTCTACTTCATGGGTCAACGCTCAACCCCTAAGCCATACTAGCTGGGCCTGGAGATGATTTTTTAAAATATATTTTTATTGATTTCAGAGAGGAAGAGAGAGATAGAAACATCAATGATGAGAGAGAATTATTGATCCGCTGTCTCCTGCATGCCCCCTACAGGGGAATGAGCCTGCAACTCAAGCATGTGCCCTTGACTGGAATTGAACCAGGGACCTTTAGTTTGCCAGCCAAGCCTCTATCCACCAAGCCAAAAGGGCTAGGGCTAGAGATGATTCTTAACACCATCCTTCCTGGTAGTTTCTCTTCCTAAGTGAAATCAGAGACCAATTGGGTTGAATTGATGTATCCAGCCCTCAAAGGAGCTTAAAATTTCTGTTATGAAAAGTCCATGAGGAAGATGAAGCCACTAGCAAGACCAGCTGAGAATGCCCCCGCCCCCAGATTTCTTTTTAATTGTGTCACATCATTATTGATATCCAAGCAACGGAGTCTCATGAAGAGATGCCTGCTGACATAGCCAGGCTTTCAGATTGTATGTAATATGAGGTGTCAGAGACTTGTTCAGTCCATATCTAGCTGAGTAGAACCCTGGGACCTTCAGTCACTCGCTGAAATCTACTCAGGGCAACTGAAGACTGGATCTCAGAAGCTCAAATGGTCCTTGTAGCCACAATATCAATAACCTGTGATGATACTATGGAGGAAAGATTGCTCTCTGATGGATCTGGAAACTCACTGACTTGATAAACTTGACCGAAAGGGGAAGGAGTTGGATGAGAACTGGAACTCTAGGATTCTTGAAGAAGATCTAGAACAGTGGTTCTCAACCTTAACTAATGCTGCGGCCCTTTCATACCATCCCTCATGTTGTGGTGACCTCCACCCATAAAATTATTTTCGTTGCTACTTCATAACTCTAATTTTGCTATTGTTAATGAATCGTAATGTAAATATCTGTGTTTTCTGATGGTCTTAAGCGACCCCTGTCAAAGGGTCATTCGACCCCCAAATGGGTCGCGACCCACGGGTTGAGAACCACTGATCTAGAACTTGATCTAGACAATTTGCAACATGTGATTATTAAGGCAGATGATTAAAAAAAAAATCCAGAACCTGTACAATCAAGTTAATTTCCTTTAAAGGCTATGAAATATGTTCAAAATGTTAGGGGGAATTCTTCTTTCACAGCATTTCATGTATATGTGCATATTACTGATTTCAGAGAGGAAGGAAGAGAGAGAGAGAAACATCAATGATGAGAGAGAATAGTTGATCGGCTGCCTCCTGCACTCCCTACACCCAGGCATGTGCCCTGACTGGGAACGGAACTGTGACCTCCTGGTTCATAGGTTGACACTCAGCCATTAAGCCACAGCTGGGCACATTTTATGCTTTTGAGTATCATTATGAGATAAAAATATTGGCATTTAAGCATGAGCTTGATTTTTGGAATCATTCATAAGCATTTGGAACCAAGTTTGATAAATGAAAATAATAACTCAGGAGGCTAAAAAAAGGGGAGAGTCCCTTGTTAAGCATTAAAGTAACCAGACTAATTTTTCTAGTTCAGTGACTCTCAGTCATTGTGAAGCAAATTTTACATGAACACTTTCTGTGATCCCATAATCCTCATTGTGGGAATGTGCTTTCAGTGGTAAGGCAGTCCAACATTGCTGATGCTAGATCAGGAGTGAAGTTTGGCTGAGGTTTGGGCATGAGGGAAACTATTGAAGATGTATGTATATCACACACACACACACACACACACACACTCACACACTCACACTTCTACACATATTTCAATATACAGTTAATATACATTTTTGAAGATCTAACTAGTAAGGGTTTGTGGTAAGCGCAATGTCTTCAATGAAATTACATTGGTTTGGGATTATTTACAAGCCTGGAGTTTTCCTTCATTGCCTTTCAATGACTTTGGCACTCTCCTGTTTGAAAGGGTATGGAGGATCTGTCATTTGGGATTGCCCAGGATGCATTGTGCATGTGTGTGCACACATTTACACAAATACACATATGAATATACATCTGTTCATCTCTAAATCATCATATAGTATTTTTACTAGGGACACACTTGCTCTGCAATGCCCAGTAAGATTGATTTTTCTTGCCTGCTGGATGAAGAGGGAATTGATAAAAAGTATATCTTGGGTTGCTTAGGATGACAACTTTGAATAGGACTAGAGAGAAACAAATCCTGAATCTCTGCGATTTATAGATATCAGGCCGGGATTTAACTTTAGATTAATTGATTGTATTGATTATTGCCATTATCTATGATAATTTTATTTGTTTTTCCTTTAAAAGTTAATTATGTTTACTTTACTTAGTATGAGTAAAGCCACTCCACCCATGTGCTAACTCCTTGCCTCTGGCACTAATTTATGGTTCAGAGCTTGGATCTCCTGGGATTATTGTTTTAAATGGCCTCTGAGCATTTGGACTCTAAGAGGAAGGATAGTAAAGTGGGATCTGTGGAAAACCACAACGGCAGTGTCTCAGTTTTGCTTACGTGGCAGGTTTTCTTCCTTGGGAATTAATTCTTGAAATAGGGACACCAGCTTACCAGCTTAGCAAGATAATTGCAAAAGACAGAATAATTATTTTGTGTCACTGTTATAGGCTGACTGAGATCTCAGAGATTGATGGTGTTCTCTAACCCAATTGCCCCAGTTTGTGCAGGTCAAAGGCACAAGGGCAGAAACTGGTCTCTGAAGCTCAGGACCCCTGGCCTGGGGAGACTAATAAAGCCCTTTAAGATGTTCAAAGATGACATCCACTCATTTCTGAAATGCATAAGGCTTGAGAGACAGGCGTGCTCATGGAGAGTGGGGCTTCGGGGGCCTAGAATTCTGCCAGGGCTTTCTCACACCTGTCTCCGAAGTCTGGTTCACATAGAAGAATTCAGAGCACACAGAAGATAAAGCTCATAAAGAAATATGTTTCTTCTCCCTAAAAACTAAAACAAAATCTATAGGAAACTTGTTTAGACCAATGGTAAGAACATAAACCTTGGACTTTCTAACAGATCTGGGTTGGAATTCTGCCTTTGCCACCCAATAGTTATGTGAATTAATATCTGTAAATATGGGGAATTTTCTTCATAGAGTTGTTACAAAACTTATTCCAGTCACATGACTGGAATAAAACTGCCATTCAATAAGAGACTTGCTGGTTTTTACTCAAATAAAAGATACTATTTTTTTTTGCATTTGGTTGAAATATGTACTATATTTCCTGTGGATAATATCATTGTGAACAGTACTCCTACCAGTTTTATTTAGAGAGCTGAAATATGCCAGATGTTGTGCTTGGGTTTAATCAGCATCTCTGAGCACCTATTACTGTACAAAGTAGCCTGTGATTGATCTGCTTGGCAGAGGGCGTTGGTTCTGGCTCAGTTGGCTGGTGGGTCACATTGGTTAAAGGTCATTAGGAATGCCAATAATCTTGGTGCTATTTATAGTGATGATAATGATAATACAAACTCTGATTTAATGGAGATAGAATTCTCCAGTGAAATACATTTAATTTTGCAGCAGCTCGGCATAGCAGAGTCCCCAGATCTGCTTGCAAGATACACAGATTGTCTCATTCTTATCTTCCATTCACTCTATGACTGATCTATAGGGGAGAGGAGTACTAGTGTGTACTTGTCTTATTTTTCCAATCTATAACCTTTCTTCTCTGATTATACTCTAGCCCTGGAAGCCCCTTTCTGCTTGTCTGGTTCTTGCCATCTCATCCTCATCAGAAAGGTTACTCTTTCCTTATCTTGAGATAATAGATTCTTAGGGGGGTTTTATAGATAGAGAAATCTTCCTGTCCCTTCTCTTTCATGAAGCCAGAGATTCCCAGCAATCTCTAATGGGTTACAGATTTAGGAATTTTCCACTTCCTGCCTCCTGCCTTTCTATCCAATTGAAGTTTGGTGGACAGATAGTTCTGAAAAGTTTAGATCAGTCTAAGTCAGTGGTTGGCAAACTCTTTTGTCAACAGAGTCAAATATCAACAGTACAATGATTGAAATTTCTTTTGAGAGCCAATTTTTTTAAACTTCTTCTAACGCCTCTGCTTCAAAATAGACTCGCCCAGGCTATTGTATTTTGTGGAAAAGCCACACTCAAGGGGCCAAAGAGCCACATGCGAGCTGTGGTTTGCCAACCACTGGTCTAAGTGAATTAGATGACGGAGGTATGTTCTGCAGCTTTAGAACCTTCCTCTATCAAGTTTAACTGCTTCTGTCTTCTACAGGCGGAGCAAAGCCCAATTCAATTTAGGTCTTTATATAGAGCTAGAAGCAAGTTGAGTCAAGTACATACCAAACTGAGAGATCCTACCTGCTGCAGAACTAGTCCCTTATTATTAGTTCCACAACCCAGCAATGTGGGGGCTAGGCTGAGCTGTTTGTCAAACAGCATTGCGATGGTAAGGCAGGCTGGATCTCTATTTTGAGAATTGTCACGAAGGGAGGGCCCTTTGATATTAATTTAAATATAGATCCTCTGGCCCTCATCCTAGGAAACCCAGAGGTTGGCTACTCTGATCCACATCTGCACCAAGCCTATTGCAGAAGACTGCACTTCAACCTTTAGCCAATTAGAAATGAGAGTGTTATATGTTTTAATTCTTACGCCTAGGAAATATTCACAGGAGCTGATGGATATTGTTTTGGACCATTGGAAAAGGAGTAGGAGGAAAAGCATCAAATATACATTTAGTGATCACTCTATTAGATACAGTGTCAGGAATAGGAGAGCTAACTTCCAAACCTTTTTTTGTGAAAATATAAAAAATAAATATGATAAGGCAAAGAACACTAGATTATTCCTGAATTATTTCTCTCATACCTCAAAGGCAAATTATTGGCAAGTCCTATCAATTCTACCTTCAGATAATAACCAGAAACTACACAATTCTCACCATGTCCATTGCTGTCATCCTGGTCCATTTCTTGCCAGTATTATTAGCCTCCTAATTGACATGTCTGCTTCTACTCTTAATCCTCTACAGTCTATGCCAACATAGTCGACAGAGTGAGCATTTTAAAACAGAAGTTTGAGCATGTCATTCCGCTGCTTAATGTCCTCATGGATAAACTTTCTTTACTCAGCTACCTCATCTATAAAATGGGGTGATAATATGTGCCTTATTTATCTCAAAGGGCTATTCTGAGGATAACATGAAAAAAATGATATCCTTATATAAATAAAGAAACGAAGGAAGAAAAATCTCTTGTCCAATCATGTGTTGACATCTTAGAACATACAGTCATTTCCCCTGTTACCTACCTAACATAGTGTACAGAAGTTGTTGGTTTGAACAACTGTTACCTACCTAACATAGTGTACAGAAGTAGTTGGTTTGAATTCTTGTATTAAGAGGACTGAAAGTTGCGCAGTCCTCTTGAGTCTAGGTTCATCTCATTTTTCTCTTTGGGCCTCTGCGTAGAGATGCACCGGGACCTTTTCCAGCTGGATGTTTTAGTTGTGTGATGGCCAAGTTGAGCGACATAACGCCTAGGGCTGTTGTACTGCAAACGCTCCCACCCCATGTTCTAGTGTTCTGTGCTTGGTTACTAATACCTGTCATGAGCACTTGGCCCAGTACATGGAGATTTCTGCCACAGCACAGGCCAGGCCCCTACACCAGCACTCCCACTGGCTGATTGAGATACAGCTGGATTCTCTACTATTGATTTATTTTTTGTGTCTGGAAAATTTTATTTACCAAGGAAATTCAGGCTTCCAGGGCAGCATCGAGGGCCTCACCACTGGTGAGTTTTCTTCAGTGAAGAGTGCAAGGTCTGAGGTCTGAAGCGGGCTAGATTTGGATTTGATTCTTCTTTCTGCTACTCGATTGTGTCACCTGGGAAAGTGATTGAACCTCCCTGACTATGAGTTTCCTCAAATGCAGAATTGAGGTTCTTTTATTCAAGTGGCCACTCACACAAAATGTATTTATTAAGTCAGCATAAGCTAGGCATTGTGCTAGATGATGGGAAAAATGGTGAATGAGTACATGGTCTTTGCCTTGAGAGCATTTGAAGTGTAAGAGATAGTAACAATAAGTGCCTCACCGTGTTTTTCTAAGTTATTCTACTTAGACCTTCTGCTGTTACCTTTTCTGAGGACTTCTCATTTTCTTCCAAAGTTATTTGGTTCAGGCTATCTGCTGATTGAAGCTAGGCCAATGAATGCCTTCACTTGGAGTTCAGTATTAGCACTTTTCATTCTTAGTTTCTGCTTTGAATAGAGGCAATATAAGCTCCAGAAGTATGAAGAGTTAGGTAGCTTGGGAATTAGGAAAAAAATCTCTACAAGGGAGAATAATGAACCAAGGACCAGAGGCACAAAGAATGCTCTTGCTGAAGACAAGAGGCCTGATGGCTGAGACCAATTGCACCCTGGCCCTTGAGTCTTTTGACACGTACCTATATCCTTTATTTTTGTAGTAATTGTGCTTAAGATAACTCTAGCTAGTTTCTATTATTCCCAATCAGTTCCAACACAATGAAGGCACTCAAAAACTGGAACCTTTTATAATTACAGTGGTACCTCGAGATACGAGTTTAATTCGTTCTGTAACCTTGAGGCGTGGGAAACTATGAGATGCTCGAGTCGAGGTAAACTGGTGGGTCGTGTGTAGCCGGCCGATCCTCGCGATTACTCCTTTCTCAAATGTTGCTTGTATTTCAAAGCAAAAATCGCTCGCTCGATGGCTCGTATCTCAAAAACTCATGTTAGGGCACTCGTATCTCGAGGTACCACTGTACTGTTCAGAAACATGCAACTTCCCATATTTCTTCCATACTTCCCCCCGACTCTCTTGTGCAGAATGTCACCATCTCCATGATTCTGACCTGTCACCAAGATCTGAACAGTGTCCTGGAGAGCTTCATCTGCATCTCTTATGGAAACATCAAATCCAAACCAAGCATCTCCCAAACAGAACTTCGCTATTCCAATCTACTCAGTTGTTATGCTAGACAAGTTGGTCCTTTAAACTCTGACACATTCTAATAATTCCCCAAACTCTGTGTATACAGGTGGCTTTGGAGTCCATGCTACCTGTGGAATGAGGTGGTAAAGAATGGAGTAGTAAAGAGCCTTCTTGTTCTCTAAACAACTGACTAAGTATGCCCAATGGTGAATCACTACTTTGGAAGGTGTTAAAGAGGATCCATGGTCAGATTTATTTTCTGTAGTATTTACCACTTCTTTTCACTGTATCATTCTAGCCTCTTATGTAACTGTTGCCAGAAGATAAGAGAGTGACATCCTTGATGTGTCCAAATCCCATACCTCTTGACTGGCCTCATATTAATGAGCACTGCCTAACATGCAGGGTGTTCCTGTGAGATGACAGCATCCAGTGATTCAGGAGCCTTGTGGGAATGATGGCACCCCAGGAGAAGCCTGTTCTGAAGAATGCAGGAAGTTTTTAGGGTGATAGGATTGAAGAATCCAAGGAACAGTGTTCGAGGTGTCCCCAGCTGTTTTTCTGAACAACATTGCCAAGGAAAATAAGGTTGAATGAAGGTCAGAATAATTAAATCTTGTTTTTGTTTTTCCTTTAAAAAAAGGGGGATAGCTATGTCAATCCTAGCCTAATGAATATTATCCATCTGGAGTTGATTAGAAAAAGAGATCCACTGTGAATATCATAGGAATAAGAAATTTAATGTGAGTGTAGGAGGAGCTGAGAGAGTGAAGGTCTTCAGCCCTTCCCTGGGAAAGCTCTAGAACAACGGTTCTCAACCTGTGGGTTGCAACCACTTTGGGGGTCGAATGACCCTTTCACAGGGGTCACCTAAGACCATCGGAAAACACAGATATTTACATAACGATTCGTACGTAACAGTAGCAAAATTACAGTTATGAAGTAGCAACGAAAATAATTTTATGGTTGGGGGTCACCACAACAGGAGGAACTGTATTAAAGGGTCGCAGCATTAGGAAGGTTGAGGACCATTCCTCTAGAAGCTATCATGTCTGTCTGCATTGATCTCCTAGGAATAATGGCTTTCTCTTTGTTCCCACCTTTCAAATGTCACGTTAAGTCTCTTTCACTGGCCAGTTGTAACCTGAAACTATACAGGAAGGGGTTCTGTGTAGTTGTCAGGCTTAGAAAGGCATGGTGGTGGTGATGATGCCAAATTTGTAGCAGATAATGTGGCAGACTAGTGTAAAATCTCCAAGAATGCAAGGTCAAGTGACCAAGAGAGAAACCCAGCTCTTCACTGATACCTTGCACTTTTTGACCTGCATTCTTTTACCACACTGGTATGAGAATCCCTACTTCTGTTTAGCATCCCTATTTTGAATCAGTCTTACCACCTACACCTTCTTACTATCTATGCACAGAGGAATTATTCAACTTTAACTTCACAACATGTTCTTCCACCCCCAATAGCTCTTCTAAACTATTACCATTTTCATTGAGCTATAAGTCAAACACCAACCTCACTCTACTTTTAGAGAAAATAATTATTATTTCTTACTTTCGTGTGACACCTTTAGAAACCTACCTTCTTCTGCACTCCTCCTGATCTCCTTATATTCGCTTTCAGTGGAAAAAGAGTCCCAGCTCTGGTCCAAGGCTAATCTTTGGTATCCTGGATCATCTCATCATCTTCCATTTCTCTTGAAACTTCTTCGATCTGTCAATCTCTCTCTCTCTCTCTCTCTCTCTCCCCCCCTCTCTCCTTCCCTCCCTCCCTCCTTCCTTCTTCCCTCTATCCCTTCCTCCCTCTTTCTCTTCCTCCCTCTCTCCCTTACTCCCTCTTCTTTCTTCTCTCCATACTTTTTCTTTTTATCCTTAGCATAATGGTATGCTCAGGTCTTTGCCATCTTAAAAATAATTTTTTCTTTGATCTTACTCCATTTATTTATTTTCCTACAGAATTAAGTTTCTTGAAAGAGTAGTCTCCCCTTGACTCTTTCCTCGCCTTCTAATTTTACTATATTCAATTCAGTATGATTTTTACTCCTTTTCCACCACACTTCACTGTACTATTAAAATCAAAGTCACCTTAATTTCTAAATTCAGTGACCATTTTCAGTCTTAACATTCTCTTGGTTCTTTTGTAGTATTTGAATACTTGTCAGCTCCATCCTTGATACTGTCTTCTCTCTTGGCTGCTGTAATATATCACTACCTTCTAATTATCTTGTGTTTCCACTCATCATTGTGTGTGGTTTTGTCTTTTGACCTCCATGCACATTTTAAATACTGCATTCCCCTGTGTTCTGTCTGAAGATGTCTTCTTTTCTTTATCTTTTCCTTTTTTATGACTTACCCATATCCATAACTTTGACCATAACAAGTTTGATTATCTTTCTTTGTGACTTGATGACTTTTTTTCTAAGTTGCAGTGTTATTTATTTTTATTTTTTAATAAATCTTTGTTGTTGAGATTATTACAATTGTTCCTCTTTTTTCTCCCCATAGCTCCCCTCCACCCAGCTCCCACCCCTCCCTCTGCCCTTACCTCCCCCCCCATTGTCCTCATTCATAGGTGTATTTTTGTCCAGTCTCTCCCTGTACCCCCCCACCCCTTCCCCCTGAGAATTGTCAGTCCACTCCCTTTCTCTGTCCCTGATTCTATTAAATTCACTAGTTTATTTTGTTCATCAGATTTTTAATTCACTTGATTTTTAGATCCACTGTTGATAGACATTTATTTGTTGTTCATAACTTTTATCTTTACCTTTTTCTTCTTCTTCCTCTTCTTAAAGAGTACCTTTCAGCATTTCATATAATACTGGTTTGGTGTTGATAAACTCCTTTAGCTTTTTCTTATCTGTGAAGCTCTTTATCTGCCCTTCAATTCTGAATGATAGCTTTGCTGGCAAGAGTAATCTTGATTGTAGGTTCTTGCTATTCATCACTTTGAATATTTCTTGTCACTTGCGTCTGGCCTGCATAGTTTCTGTTGAGATATCAGCTGACAATCGAATGGGTGCTCCCTTGTAGGTAATGAACTGTTTTTATCTTGCTGTTTTTAATATTCTCTCTTTGTCTTTTGCTCTTGGCATTCTAATGATGATGTGTCTTGGTGTGGTCCTCTTTAGATTCCTTTTGTTTGGGTTCTGTGCACTTCCCGGACTTGTAAGTCTATTTCTTTCACCAGATGTGGGAAGTTTTCTGTCATTATTTCTTCAAATAGGTTTTTAGTATCTTGCTCTCTCTCTTCTTCTGACACCCCCATAATTCTGATGTTGGTACGCTTGAAGTTGTTCCAGAGACTCCTTACACTATATTCACATTTTGGGATTCTTTTTTCTTTTTTCTTTTCCAGTGTTTTCTGCTTCTTTGTATTTCAAATCTTTGACTTGATTCTTGTGTTCCTCTAGTCTGCTGTTAGGTCTGTGTATAATATTTTTTATTTCAGTCTGTGTATGTTTAATTTCTAGTTTGTCCTTTTTCATCTCCTCTTGGGTCTCACTAAATTTATCCATTTTTTTCTAGGAAATTCTTGAAAAACCTTATAACCGTGTTTTTGAACTCTATATCCAGTTGTTTGTTTTCCTCCATTTCTTTTGTTTGTGATCTGTTCCTTTGTCTCTGCATTTTCACTGCTTCCCTGAGTTGGTCGAGTAGCTTTATTTGCAATGTGTCCTATATGGCCCAGTAGCTCCACCTCCCCAGTTACCTGAGGTGTACTCTCTTGGTGCACCCCTTTGTGGACTGTGTGTACAGCCTTGTTTTAGTTAAGTCTTGATTGTTGTTGGTATCACTGGGGGGAATTGATCTCTAAGCCAATTGGTTGTGAGGATTAGCTGTGTCTATGCCAGGAGAACTTCTGTGCTGGACTCTGCTTAAGACTTGTAAGCCTGCAAAAGCCTCTGTGCTAGGCTTGGTTGGGGCAGAGTCTCAGGGCTGAGCAGACAGCCTTGGCTTCCCATCAGCCCCTGATCTCAGTATCCCTTGGTAATCGCTGCAGCCTTTTCTGTGTGCAGTTGTTCACACCTCCAGATCTCTGCCTTTCTGTGTGCTCCAGGGACCCATATGAGTCTGGATCCCCAGGGTATTGCCAGAAATGAGTTCAGTGCAGTCCGACCTGGATTTCAGTGCAGTTGGGAGCTTCTGTCTTGGATGGGGTGGAGTCTCAGGGCTGAGCAGATAGCCTTGGCTTCCAGTCAGCCCTGCCCTACATGGCCCCTGCGTCTCAAGTGTCTCTCGGTAATTGCTGCAGCCCTCTCTATGTGTACATGTACATGCCTCTAGACCTCTGCCTTTCCAGTTTTCTTGCGCTCCAGGACCCGTATGAGTCTGGGTCCCCAGGATCTCGCCTGAAACTGGGGTTCAGTGCAGTCAGAAGTGGAGTTTAGTGCAGTTGGGAAGCTCTGTCTCCCGCCCACTAGAGAAAGCCAGTGGCAAAATCAGCAGTCCATCCTCTCTGTGCACAGTGGTGTGTGCAACCCCAGACCTCTGCCCTTTCGCAGCTCCTCCAAATCTCCGTGCCCTTCTCCCTTTTCACAACAGTCTAGACTCCCCCTGTATGAGTCTCACCTGGAACTGGGTTGCAGTGCAGTAGGATAAGGGGTTCAGTGCAGTCTCCGTCTCCTTCCCGCCAGAGGGAGTCAACCAGGCACTCTACCACCCACTATCTCCATGCACACGTCTCTGTACCTCTGCTTTTTGCAGTTCTTGTGAGTCTCTGTGAGCCCCTCTCTTTCCTTCTAGTTGTATAATTTCCACTCAGCCAGCTTTCCTGGGGTTCTGGATGATGTTCATTCTGTCTTCTAGTTGTAGTTTTGAAATTGTTGTGTGAAGCAGCAGTCTAGGTGTTCACCTGTGCTGCCATCTTGGTTTCTCTCTTGATTACTTTTTAATAGTGATATATTTTATTTTCTCTTTATCTTTTTTTATACCTGCTATAGGTTTTTTTCCCTTGTGGTTACAATGAGGCTTGTATAACAATTCTTATTGTTATAATAGTCTCTTTTAAGCTGATAAAAACCTAACTTTAATTGCATACAAATATTTTATGCTTTTACTGCCTCCCCTCACACACTTAATATTGATGTCAGAATTTTCTTGTTGTATTCTATATATTCATTAACCAATTTTTTTGTTAGTTTTCTTAATAGTCCTGACTTTGAAATTTTATAGTAGAGTATAAATTTATATAACTCAGTAACAACAACAAAAAACCCCATAGTCCACTTAAAACATGGGCAGAGGATCTAAAGACATTTTTCTAAAGAAGGCATACAGATGGCCGATAGGTACATGAAAAGACACATCACCAATCATCAGGGAAATGCAAGTCAAAACCACAATGAGATACCACCTCACACCTATTGAAGTGGTCATTAATGCATAACCCATGGACACAGACAATATGGGAATAAAGGCCTGCGGGAGGGGCGGGGGACAGGGGCGGGCTGAGAGAGGTCATTGATGGAAAAATGGGGCAGATGTAATATGAATTTAGTTATTTAATCATCTATTGAAGGACACTTTGATTGTCTTCATGTCTTGGTCCCCGTGAATTCTGCTGCAAAGAACATAGGGGTCCATGTATCTTTGCAAATAAATATTATCAATTTTGGGGGGTAGATACATAAATGAGGGGTTGCTGAGTCATATGGTAACTCTATTATTATAATATTTTTAAGGAATTCCATACTGTTTTCCTTAGTGATTATACCAGTTTACATTCCTACCAGCAGTGAATGCAGGTTCCTTCCCCTCCCCCCCCCCACAACCTCTCCAACACTTTACATTGCTTGTCTTATTGGTAATAGTGATCCAAACAGACATATGGTAGTATCTCATTGTAGTTTTAATTTGCATTTCTCTAATAGCTAGTGAGTTAAGCATCTTTTCATATATCTGTTGTAATTTGTGTGTCTTCTTGGGAGAAATGTCTGTTCAAGTCCTCTGCCCATTTTTCAATTGGATTATTTTTGTTTTTATGGTATATTTTGTATATATATTGTAGATATCAACCCCTTATCAGAACTCTTATTTGCAAATATTTTTAACCATTTGGTTGTTTGCCATTTTGTTTTGTTGATGCTGTGCAGGACCTTTTTAGTTTGATGTAGTCCCATTCATTTATTTTTGCCTTTGGAGTCAATCTCATAAAGTTTTCTCTAAAACCACAGTCCATAAGGTTAGTACCTGTATTTTTTAATGTAATTTATTGTTTCAGGTCTTACATTTAGATCTTTATCTATTTTGAGTTTAGATCTTTATCCATGTAATTTTTGCACATGGGGACACACAGCAGTCTATTTTCATTCTTTGGTAAATGGCTTTCCAATTTCCTCAGCACTATTTATTGACGAGGCTTTCCATAAGAAAAGATGAAATACTGCCATTTGCAACAATGTGGGTGGCTCTTGAGACTATCGTGCTAAGTGAAATGAGTCCAACAGAAAAAGTCAAGAACCATATACTTCCACTCATGCGTGGGATATAAAATTGAAAGCAACAAGTGACCAAGAAGACAGACAAAAACTTATAGACGCAGACAACAGTATGTGGTCACCAGAGGGAAAGAGGGTTGGAAGAATAGTAAAGGATAAAGGGGGTCAAATACATGCTGTCAGAAAGAGACTTGACTTTGGGTCATAAACACCCAAAACAACATACAGATGATGTACTATAGAATTGTACATTTGAAACCTATAGAATTTTATTAACCAGTATTACCCCAATAAATTTAATAAAAATAGAACTTTAAGAAAACCTGGAAAAGTTTAGCATAGACAAATTTTATTGTCAGCTCTTGGATCTAGGGAGAGGTGAGGGCTGCCATTCTGTGTAAGGGGGATGAAAGGTGCCTCCATTTGTTGGAAGGTCAAATTCCTTTTTGCAGGTGTGTGGGTTTAGCGCTTGTGGCATGCCACTGAACTGGCTAATTTGATTGATTTCAGTAGAACCACAAATCACAATAGAGCTACTACAGGCTCCACATCCACCCCGGTGAGGTGCTTATATAAGGATGGGGGCGGGGGAGCAGAGAAGTCAGCAGCTTAATTTGATGGCAAAACTCTAGAGAGGAAGCAGACCAGACCTGTTAAGTGAGAGAAAACAGGTCATGGGTGGAAAACCATAAATCTGTGGTTTACCTCAAATTGTGGCATTGCTGCTTAATTTGGGATAAATAAGTCCCTGTGTTATGTTAAGGTGTGACTTAATCTTTCATTGTTGGTAGGTAAGGCAGTATAATTAAATTTTACAACATCCACTCAGAGAACAAACAAACACTTCAACAATAGGCATGGCTACTGATATTATCATAAAATAGATGGTAATTAGAGCAATGAGTTCCTGGCTGGTGTATCATGGGAAATGGAACTGGATTTTAGTCCTCCCCATTACAAGAGCAGCTAGGAGTTTGTTGTAAGTGACAGGCAGTGGAAAAAATCCCTGATGAAAGGGCAGAGGGTGCTTTGGGAGGGAGAGGTTGTAGCTATGGAGAGTAGTTTCATTACAAACACATCTCTCTCTGCATCAATAGCCAATTTCAGGATTGATGGTGGCTGTGGCAGAACCAGCTGGAATCATACCACGGCTAAGAGAGTTTAGGGGGCCTATTGCAGCGGTGTGGGCTTTTGCACACTGAGCTAGGATTCTTTGGTCATTTTAATATCCCATTATATCTATTAATTTTGTATGAGCTCCTTGATGAAGAGATTAGGTCTGGGTCATTTTATAATAAACCCATCATAAAATTAGTGCTCAGTAAAGTCATAATAATATGCAAATAACCATGTAACATACCAGTAATTTTTATTAGGAGCAATTGTTTATATTTGGGACAAGGATTAAAGATAAAGCAGCTTTCAGCTTGGATATGGGAATTTGCCTCTGTGGATGGTAACTTTCCCTTTGGAGAAAAAAGAACCCAAATGAAGAATATGTCACGATTCCTGATGAACCATATCATAAAACAAACAAAAAAACCCACCTGATTTTTCTGCTTGTGGCCCAGATTGTTGTAGTTTGTTAAAGGCTCCTCTCTAAGTCAGATGCAATAGTTAAGGCACTAATGATAACTGGGCCCTCCCCAACCACACACCCACCCTCCATTCCTCTGCATGAGTCTTATGGAAAATAAGCCAATTAGAGATATACTCCCTACCCTCTTCTTAGGTAACAGCCTAATAATAGAGGAAGAGAGATGGACCAGCAAGACATTTTGCCCTGATACACAGAACGGGGGGCTTGAGAGAGAAGTGGGGGTGTTTTATAGGTTTTCTTTGAGATGGAAAGCCCCATGGTTGAGCCATGGCCCAGAGCAGCTGCTAAAAGCTACAATTAACCTCATAAGAAGAAAGCCCAGCCCCCGAGAATCTTCTATACTGGGTCAAGGTTGGGCTGACTGATTTAGTACCATGTGTCTCTCCTCCTAATTCAAACACCCTTTGCTTTATAAATGGCTGACCTTAAAAAATGCTTCCTTCTGTTCTTCACATATTTTTAATGTTTATCATGCCATGTGCCAGGCATATATATATATATATATATATATATATATATATATATATATATGGATTTCTCTATCCTTATAAGTACTGTGAGGAAATACCATTATTTTCTCCACTTTTTGGGTGTGATAACTAATACAGGTAACTTGATCAAGAGCACACCTCATGTAAAGTACACAGCTGAGTTTGAACCTTGGTAACCTTAGTCCCTAAACACTGGGTCTCAACCATCGAATGCAACTGACGTGGGATGCTCTTAATCACTGAGAACATACCATGGAAATATGTTTGCACAATCATACATGTTTGCATAGTCATACATGTTTGTGTAATCATACATGCTTGCATAATCATACATGTTTGTGTAATGTTTATATATGTGTAGGCATAAATATAATTTGCATAGAAGTATAATTTATATGTTTGCAAATATATAACAGATATAATGATGGAGCAAAAGTAGCTTTATGGTTGTGAGTACTTGAAACAGAATTTATTCTGGTATTACTTATTAATTATTATATTATTTTCCATACAAACAACTGTAATCCTACTTTTGCACATATAACCATAGACATACTTTTCATATATATATTTACCTCAGTGGTTCTCAACCTTCCTAATGCCGTGACCCTTTAATACAGTTCCTCACGTTGTTCCAACCATAAAATTATTTTGGTTGTTACTTCTAAATGTAATTTTGCTACTGTTATGAATCATAATGTAAGTATCTGATATGCAGGATGTCTTAGGCGACCCCTGTGAAAGGGTCGTTCGACCCCTAAAGGGGTTGTGACCCACAGGTTGAGAACTGCTGATTTACATGGAAATTTGCATATAGAAGAGGGTCTGGAATTAAATAACAATGGATATTTTGGGTCAAAAGTATTGGTGTTTATTTTATTCATCTGTTTGCTTTACAACAAACATAATGATTTACACTAAATTTTCTTAAAAATATTTTTCTTTTTATTTATTTAAAATATAGTTTTTATTGCTGATAGTATTACAGATATCTCCCATTTCCCCCCCTTTACACTCCTCCCCACAGCCCCCCCCCCCCCCCCCCCAAGTCTTCACTACCCTATTGAAGATTTATGTTTCTTTATTTAGGACATTTAAAGACATGCATTGACTGAGTTCCTGCCCACTTAGCACAGAATTACACAAAGCCTACACAGAACCTGGGTCCAGAGTGGCATCTGGCTGTCTGATTGCCATACTGATTTATTTTCTTTTCTAGAAAGGAGAGTAGAGGTTTCCTGAGGTGTGCATTACTAGATGGGCCCAAGGACACCTCTCACCAAGCATTCTTCTTACAGTTGGCTCCATTTTATCTCTGTGGTGTCAGCTGGTGTTCAGAGAGTCCCCAGATAAACTAGAACAAATGATCTCTCCACATTTTGCCCAGAGCTGTGGGCCTCAAAACTGCCCCAGCTCCTAGGAACGAGGAACCTCTTCTGCCGCAGAGCTATCTGTTTAGCACTTTATAGTAAGATTCGGGGGCCACTTTCAGCCTTGTCTGTTTCAATAGGCCCCATACTCTAATCTTCAACCCCTCTATGGTTACTGGGCCTTGTAGCTCTGCAAGCCACTCACCACTCAGGCAGACAATAGAATCAAAGCCATTTGGTTTCTTTTTTCTTAGTTTTCCCCTGTCAAATGGAAACATGCAAGAATAGGAAGTAACCCACTCCAAATTTAGTGCAATTCCCCGCAATGTGGAGAAGAGAGCAATCATTTACTACCTGTAGCTCATGTATAAATGGGAGCACTGAGAACGCTCACACAGAGCCGAGTGGCCTGCATCAGCCCTTGGGAGATGAATTCATAGTGTTCTTGTAAGTGGCCAGGACAAGCGTGGGCTACAGCCTGGTCTCAGGACCCCCAGGAGAGGTGTATAGATTGCTGTTTTCTGTCTTGACAGGGGAGAGCCACGGGGTGTTTACCCCCCTGCTTCTCCACAGGGACTGCTCCAGAAACGAACTTCGCCAGGTGAGACCAGCAGGCACCCATAGGGCCATCCCTGCCCACTAGAGCCAAAGGCTGGCAGAGGGCTAGCTCTACTGGAGCATCAAGGCAGGGCCTCTCCCAAGCCGGATGCTGAGAGGTCATCTGTGAAGGGCACCTCTAAAACAAACATACACAGAGTGATCCCCCCTCCCCCGCCCCCCACTATCAGCTCCATGGCTCAGAGCAGCCAGTGGTGGGCCGATACTGCGATTTCAGGGCCACTTCCTGCAGGTGCTGCTTGCCCAGTGCCACAGTAGCCTTCACTGGGCTGACACCACATCCCATTCCATCAGAAAGGTTCACTGCAATAACTTCACCACCACCAGGGGCAGCAGCGCAGTACGCAGGCACACCTCAGACATGGTGGGTTCAGTTCCGGTCCACTGCACCAAAGTGAATACTGCAATAAATTATATTTTTAAGTGGTCTGTAAACACATTGCAATATGTGGGGTAGGATGCAGAAGGATTATCCTTATGTCCTTCAAAAATAAGATCTGTATTTTGAAAGCTACTCCAGAGGTGATTCTCACAATAAACCAGAGTTGAAAGGTTCTGTGCCATAACTTCATATCCAGAGGGTGACGCATCATGACTGGTCAGGGCTGGCATGGACGAGGAGGTGGTGGAGGGAAGTTCAGGGCTTCTGGCTAAGTTCCTGATAACACACACCTTTCCTGTCCCCTCCTCAGTCCCCAAGTCTTATTCCACTTATTGGCAATCTTAAGTCAGCCTTCCTCTCTGCCCTTACAGGTGAAAAGAGACTTAACACCCTAGAATTAGAGGTCATGAAAGACTGAGAACAGCTTTACCTACCTAATTCCTACTTGTCCTTTAAGGGCATTACAAAAACAACCTCTTCTAGTTGAAACCTTTCCTGACCCATCTCTGCCAAGTATAAAAGTATGATATCTCCTCTCTTTGACTCTTTTTAACATATCTCTATCTCTATCTCTATCTCTATCTCTATCTCTATCTCTATCTCTATCTCTATCTCTATCTCTGTCTCTATCTCTATCTCTATCTCTATCTCTCTATTTCTATGTCTATGTATATGTCTATATCTATATTTATATCTATATTTAATTGATTTGAGAGAGGAAGGGAGAGGGAGAGAGAGAAAGAAACATCAATGATGAGAGCGAATCATTGATCGGCTGCCTCTGCAAGCCCCTCATTGGGGATCGAGCCTGAAACCTGGGCATGTGCCCTTGACTGGAATTGATCCTGGGACCCTTCAGTCCACAGGCTGACGCTCTATCCACTGAGCCAAGCCATCTAGGGCTTCTCTTCGATTCTTTATACTCTTGGACTCTCATGCAATATTTTCTCAAGTGGGTGCTCTTCAAGGGTAGGGACCATGTGTAGTTCATCATCACAGCCCCATGGTCTTTAGCCTATTATGTCAATAATGATTGAAGGGGACACAGAGCCCAGCTGTTTAGATGGGTTTTATTGATGCACCAGGATAGATGGGGTGGTGGACAGAGGGCAGAGAGAAAAGTAGTTCCGAAAACTCCACAAGCTGAGGAACATTCAGTGAAAGGGGTAACTTGTTCTGTGTCTTCTTGCTGCTGAGAAGGTCTGCACAGCAAAGCAGGAAAGAGAGAAGAATGTAGGAGAGAAAGCACCTTGTAGAAATGGCCTCACTGGGAAAGACCTAAGAGAGAGGCACCATGATTAAGATCTGATGTCCAGGGACATGCCAGCCAGACTGGCCAGGGAAGCAAAGCCAACGCCTCTCCAGCTGACTCCTTCTGGCACCGGGCACTGGGATCCAGGGCAGGGATGCTCATGGCTTGTTGCTTGTGAAGTAGGAGTACAGCCCCCTGGCTGTGAGCTCTCGCTTTCCTTCGGGCTGGGCGGTATGCAGGCTGCCCTGGTCCTGCCTTCCAATCACTGTCTCCCTGGCCTGGTCATCAACCCACTCCTCCTTGACCTCCAGGGGCTCTCTTGCATCCTGCCCTCCTGTGCCACTGCTCCCTGGGTGAGTGCTGCTGCCGTCCTGTCTGCCAGCCTGGGCTTGACCTCCTGGCACTGTCTCTCCTGCCGCAGAGCTGCCTGCCTGTGTCTGGGTCTGTCCCTGTTCTCTAGCCCCCGTCTGGTTCCTGTCCTGCTGTGCAGTCTGGGTGTGTGACCCTGTATGTATCTGAGCGTGCCCCCCTGTGGCTACCTGGCTCATCTGGCTCCTGTCTTGACAGTGGGTCTCAGTCCCTCTGGTCTGGCCCTGGGTGAACTCTTGAGACTGGATGCTGGTGCTTCCTGTCTGGCGGCTCCTGTCCTGGGTGTGTGACCCTGTCTGTGTCTGAACATGCCCCCCTGTGGCTACCTGGCTCATCTGGCTCCTGTCTTGAGTGTGGATCTCAGTCCCTCTGGTCTGGCCATGGGTGGACTCCCGTGTCTGGGTACTACTGCTTCCTGTCTGGTGGCTCCTGTCATGCTGTTGTACGGTCTGGGTGTGTGACCCTGTAGGTATCTGAGTGGGTCCTCTAGTGGCTACCTGGCTCATCTGGCTCCTGTCTTGAGCGTGGGTCTCAGTCTCTCTGGTCTGGCCATGGGTGGACTCCCGTGTCTGGGTACTAGTGCTTCCTGTCTGGTGGCTCCTATCATGCTGTTGTACGGTCTGGGTGTGTGACCCTGTAGGTATCTGGATGGGTCCTCTAGTGGCTACCTGGCTCATCTGGCTCCTGTCTTGAGTGTGGGTCTCAGTTCCTCTGGTCTGGCCATGGGTGGACTCCCATGTCTGGGTGCTAGTGCTTCCTGTCTGGTGGCTCCTGCCCTGCTGTGTGTGTGACCCTGTAGGTATCTGAACGTGCCCTCCTGTGGCTACCTGGCTCATCTGGCTCCTGTCTTGAGTGTGGGTCTCAGTCCCTCTGGTCTGGCCATGGGTGGACTCCCGTGTCTGGATACTAGTGCTTCCTGTCTGGTGGCTCCTGTCATGCTGTTGTACAGTCTGGGTGTGTGACCCTGTAGGTATCTGAGTGGGTCCTCTAGTGGCTACCTGGCTCATCTGGCTCCCATCCCACTCCATGGTTTGGGTGGCACCTGTGTGGGTCTGAGTTACGGTGCTAGGAACAGTCCCACGTGTCTGGTGGGCTGTGTTCTGTTCTCTAATCTGTGATTGTCTCTCCGACACCCACTCTCTGGTCTGATGACTCTGGTTTTCTCCCACTCTTTGGCTTGGCTCCACATGCCCCCTGGCTTGCGTCTGCTGGGTCTCTCTCTCCTGTCTCTGGGATGCGTGCTGCCCGTGCTGGTGACTGACCTGAGAAGAGCTGATGTTCGGGCCTTGGGTGTGTGCCCCAGCCCCGTCTTGCCCTTTGGAAGCCTGCCTGCCCTGGCCACCGCTGCTCCCCTCATGGCGCTGTCCTTCCCCCATGCCTCCCACTTCTGTGGCACTTCTCTGCCCTTCTCCCAGCTCCGCCGAGGCCCCACCGGGGAATTTTCCAGACACTTGAGGTCCACAAGCTCCCTCAGGACCCTCACTCAATGACTTAAAACAGGCCTGTGCGACTTTAAACACCAAGACCAGGAATTCCTTGAAGTCTATGGTCCCTGTGTGGTCTTCATCCAGCAGGCGCAGGACCTGATCCACGGTGGCTGGGTCATGGGGTTTCTGGGGAGAAGATCAGGCAAAGTCAGCAGCCTCCCCACTCAGCTGCCAGGACCCCACCCCCGAGCCTGGAGCCTACCTACTCTGCCCTGAGCCCCCTTCCCACACGGTTACAGCAGCATGAACACAAAATCACTTCCTTTTTTTAGTCCTGTCTTGCTCCCTGGTGGGTAGGAAACACCTTTTATTTTGTATCCTCTGTGTCTGGCATAATCTCTGGCCCGCAGGAGCAGTGAACGAAGATTTATGAAGAATGAATAAGCGATTGCATGCGGAGTGATTCACGGGGCTGTCCTCGGGCCTTAGGCCCTGGCACGGAGGCCACATTCTCATCAAGAGAAACAGGGTGGGAACCTGGCTCCGGGGGAATTCTGTGAGATCCTTATTGAGGCTCAGGTGTTTCCCCAATTTAGGAGGTTGGAGACCCCCAGGCACCACATATTGCTCTGAGCAGGTGGACACAGCACTCTGATACACCCACACATCCCTGTTCCCAAGATCGTGACCATCCCATGCTCTCACTGTGAGCCAAAGGCAGGAAGAGGCAGGGAGGTGCACCTGGGCTGGTTTGCTCTCCCAGACCTCCTCGCTGATGTGAGCACTCGCTAACGTTTTTGAGCAAATGCTGTGTACAAGGCACGGAGCTGAGCTCCTCATGAATGCTTATTCATGGATGACAGAATCTCTGCTAGACAGAGTAGATGATCACCATAGCAGCAGAAGTAGCAGTTTTTTTTTTTTCTAGAATATTCCCAAGGCCGTGTTTCTCCCTGAGCTGACCCATTAGAGTCCTTTCACCTTGTCTCCAATTTGGATTAACTGAAGGCAAGGTGTTTTCTCTAAGGACCTGGTCTGTCAACTCCAGTGGCTGTCCCTTGTTCCCGCCTGCTTCTCTGCCTGCACAGCCTCCAGTAGGACCTGTGGGCTTGGATCTAGTGGCTGCCTCCTCGATTCCTGGGGCAGAGGGTCTGATCTGCAGACAAAACATCTCGGTCTCCCCTGAGTCCCTTTCCATCTGGCTGGGCCCCTCATACCACGATGACGTCAGCAAACTCCTGCTCCAGGAGCCTTTTCAGCTCCCCCCGGCTGAGCACCATGCAGTTGCCCTCCGTCCTGGCGTAGCGTTGGAAGGCATCGATGATCCCGCTGATGTTTCCCAGTAACTGAGGCATCTTGGTAGTCAAGCTGGAGAAAGAAGAAAAGCCCCCGGGCTCCATAATCAACCCCAGTGGTTTCTTCGAAAGCACTCCTGCCTCTAAGTGCTTTCCCTATGTTCGGGCTCTGCTTCTGGTCTCTGTTGTCTCCCTCTCCTTCATAACGTATTTATGGGGGGGACGCAGGGGCACATGGTGGTTAGAGGCAGGCTCCTGAGTCAGCTGCCACCTACCCGGCAGGGGAGCTAGGACAGGTTGCTTTGCCTCTAGTGCCTTAGTTTTCTCACCATGAAATGAAGGCAATACAAGTATTTACGTTAGAGGCTTAGTTTGCAGATTAAGAGGTAATTCATTTAAAGCACATGATAGATGCTGGTTTATACAAAATGTTACCTATTAAATATCATTATACACATATGTTTGCATTCGTCTCTATATAGTCTACTGCTCACTAAGTACTTTCATATATATCCTCTCTCTCTCTCTCTCTCTCTCTCTCTCTCTCTCTCTCTCTCTCTCCATCATCCTTACTATCTCCACCTTTTATAGGTGATAGAGCAGACAGAGAAGTTGATTTGCCCAAGGCCACACCTCTTTAAGGGACCAAGAAATCCTAGAACCCACATCTCCTGAACTGAAATGCAATGACCTTTGAGACCCTGCCCTCTGGACAGCCTATCCAGCCTGTGTTTGCCTGTCACAGGCTGTAAGAGTCCTGCTGGGGACACGGACCGGCAGTAAGTACGTATGTGAGTCAATTCCTGCCTCAGGTAGGGGCCAGGCAGGAACCTGAGGGCCGCACTCTGGCCTTCCTCACTGCCCTTTAGGAAGGAGCTCAGCAAGAGGCTGGGCCACCACCTGTGGGGACCGCAGAGGAGGGGTGCTCTCCCTGGTTGGAGTTCTGCCAGTTCTGAGAGTCCTAGTTTCTCTGGATGTGAGCTCTGTCCTCACGATGGGATCTGTGAGCCTGCTCAGAGGTATGTGGCTCCTTCAACCCCGTAACCCCAGTAGCCTGTCAGGAAAGGTTCCCAGTTGAAGGGAGATATTTTTTTCTCATCATCCAGGGGTTGGGCTCAGGTGGAAGTGGGTTCTGAGTGTGGCTGGATGGGCAAGAGGCAAAGAGACCTGGAGGTGCAAAGGCAGAAGCCTCAGGGAGGAGAAGATGGTGCCTGAGAGGCAGGGCTCAGATGCAGAGGGAGATGGTGGGGGAAGGGGTGCTGTGGAGATGGAAAGGACGGAGCACAGGAAGAGGAGGGCCTGATGAGAGGGGAGGAAAAAAGGAAGGAGACTCCATGGCTCTTCAGGAAGTGTCCTTTCTACGATCTGGCAGCCAACAATTCAGACTGTTTTCTTGTGTACCTCATAGCACAAAACTCAGAACATTGCACCTCTACAGAGACATAAACAGATCCTGCTTTTTGTTTTAAATTTTGTTTTTAACCATATGGCCCACCTCAACCACTGACTATATGCAGACAAAATATTGAGATGGCCTTTCAGTTACACTTCAGATCCCTTAAAATAAACCCACAAACTCATCTTGCCTAGGTATTGCCCTGGGGTCAGAGCCCCTTGCTCCCTGAGAAGGTCAAACCCCATTGTCTGGGTTGACAGAAGTACCATAACCTGATTCTGGTCTCACAAACCTTGAGCATCGCCAAGAAGCTTCCAGAACTTTAAGAACAAGAGACCTCCCTGTTGGTGTGGCTCAGTAATTGAGCATTGACCTATGAACCGGGAGGTCATGGGTCTCACACTCGATCCTCAGTAGGAGGTGTTCAGAAGGCAGCCAATCAATGATTGTCTCTCATCATTGACATTTCTGTCTCTCCCTCTCCCTTCCTCTCTGAAATCAGTAAAAAGATATATTTTAAAAAATAAAAGAATAAGAGACCTTGGCTGACCCAGGACGGCATGTGGGTGGTCTTGTTGCTGCTGCCAACACAGTCTCCCAGTGAGAGGCGCTGCTCCCTGGCCAGTGCAGGGAGGAAAGTGTCCTTTCCCCCATGCACTGGCTGCCAAGCCCAGTCAGAGCGGACACTTTCTGCCCACAGCCCTGGTTTTATGAGGTCAGATCACCAAGAACTGAGAGTGAGAAAGAGGTTCCTCAGGAGGGCACTTACCTAACACACAGGCAGGGTGAGGCAAGTGGCTGCTAAGCGGTGTGTGCAGTGCCAGGCCAGCGGCAGGAGCCTTTTATAGGGGATTTAACTGAGTTAGCACTAGGGTTTGGACAAGATGCCCCACCCCATTGAAAGGCTTGATTCACCCCAGGCTCAGCTGAGCCCCACCTTTCTCCCGTTTCACCTGCTGACATGTGGCTGTGTTGGCCTAAGGATCTGACCCCTCCTACCATGCGTGGAGCCCTCTCTCAGCCCTCATCTCTCCTGGGTCTTCTTCTCATGACAGGGAGGCTCCTGTCCCATGTGATGGGCCCAGCCGTGGTCAGCATGGGTGGGTCCTGGTGAACATTCTTGGTCTCTGTGTGACTGCAGAGTCATGGGATTTTTTTTTTTTAAATACAAACATTCAAGAACATACTCATCTGTTGAGGATTATCCTTTTCAAAATGGTGGCTTTGGGAAGCTATACATGTTTTTTCTGGTGATGTCATTATTTAGAGCATTCTTGGAATTCTTGTTTTGGAATTGCTTTTTATACCCAGTTTATGAGACATGCAAGGAATCCAATCTAATTTCTCTATAGTTGGGTCTCATATTTAATTAAAACAAAGAAGGTTAATACCTTTCACCCATCGTCCTATAGGTGGCTTTTTACAGCTGGTAGGAGAAAAAGCTTAAGATGACTCTGCTTTTCGTCATTGAAAAGAAAGGAAACTGAATTACTTGACTAACTAGCATATATTTGTGGAGATCCTGCTTCATTTCACACATAGGGCTAAGACCAGAGTTGAACAAGAGGAGGAATTTCCTTTCTTCCTTCCTTCCTTCCTTCCTTCCTTCCTTCCTTCCTTCCTTCCTTCCTTCCCTTCCTTTCTTCTTTCCTCCCTTCCTCCCTCTCTCTCCCCTTCTTCTCCTCCTCATCCTTTTCCTCCTTCTTCTTATTCTCTCTCTCTGATTTCTGGGGCTAGGAGAAAACTTTTTTAAAAAATATTTTTATTGATTTTTTTTTTTGAGCAAGATAGGAAGGGAGAGAGATACACAGAGAGAAGCATTGATGTGACAGCAGAACATTGAGAACATTGATTGGCTGCCTCTTGCACACCCCCACTAAAGATCAAGCCTGAAACCTGGGCATGTGCCCTGACCAGGAATCGAACTGGCAACCTTTCGTTGCACAGGATGACACCCAACCAACTAAGCCACACCAGCTAGGGCTCAAAGAAATAATTTCAAATCTGACAGAGAGAGTCCCCGAGAGGGTAGCAGTAATAGTAAGTATCATCTGACTGGATTTGACTTTCAGTACCATCTCATTTTGTTAGATGCTAATGAGAGTCCTGAGAGGTGGCTGGTATGGCTGAGCCCTATAAGTGAGGACACTGAGAAATCCTCAGAAAAGTGGCCACTCAGTGGAGAAGGGATGGAGCTGGACCATCCAGCTGTGAGTGATATGCTTAGAACTTCCAGAAAGGTTTGGACACTAAGGGAAAGCAAATTAGGGAATTAACAAGCCAGATGCTTTGACTATGAGGTATGTATCATTACATCCAATTTACAGGCGAGGAGACTGAGGTACAGAGATGTTAAGTAAACTAGCCAAGGCCACATAATGAAAAAAGTGGAAGACCTGGATTTGAACTTAGGTCTTCCTGCCTCCGAAGCCCGTGTGTTTCCATGTGCCCAGGGCAGATCTGAGCCTGGGGTTCGGGCTGTGAATAGCTGTGGGTCCACAGAAGCAGAGAGAGAGGTAAATGAGGTGCCTGTGTGTGTAGGGTAGAGGGAGATTCACCAGAGAGGGTAGTTGGGACTAAGGGAGATGAGGAGGTGGGAGAGATGGGGACTGGCAGTCTGTAACTGAGTGTGTACATTTGTGAGTTTGTAAAGTTCATGAGTTGTTACACATGAGTGACTTGACTCTGAACAGACCGAGGCCAGGGACTCTATCAAAGCTCCGCTCATTCTGCTTTGGAGAAAACAGAAATATCTCAAAGCAACAAACCCATTTTTACACTTCAATTTCTTCTTACACACTTGCTGAGAAATTCATCGCTGACCTCTACGTGGTTCATTTCTACCTATGTCTAACAGCCGGTATGTGCTACATGTGGTGAGCTAAGGAATATGGTTCTGCTTTTAGGAAATCTGTCTCATCTGGAGGATAAGACAAGGTCAGCCTCCGAAAAGCCAGGATGGATTAGGCAGATACCAGAGTCATCCCTGTTGGCAGTCTCCAGTGACTTAGTGAGTTTCTATTAGACATTCTGGGCCTAATCCCCAACTGGACAGGTTGCGTTGTCCCTGCTGTTTCTCTGAGTCCCCATCACACAGGGAGCATGTGACTAACATGATGATTAGCCTCTTTCGTTTGGCCAAGCTGCCATTTAAAAGAGGGTCCGAATTTCCCAGAACTAAGTGTCCAAATCGTAGAACAAGCGAACTGGACGAATCTTCTCGTAGGGAGGAAGAAGGAACATCATGGCAAGAGCAGTGGAGGAGGGGGGAGGGGAGGGCTGGTTCTCCCTTTTCCTGCTTCACCAGTGTTCCTGCTCAGAACTCCACAGGGTTATGGTGGTAGCAAAGGTATGTTGGCTTAAATGTAAGGGGAACGTACATTTCCCGCTGTGCCCTATTGCTATCATCATCTCTCAAGACTATAGACCTGTCACCCCCACAGAACTGTAGTTTACGCTGCCTTCCGCCTCCTGCGGCCCTTGTTCCAGCGTGAATGCTTTCTTTCTTTTTAGTTTTTTTTAAAAAATGTATTTTATTGACTTTTTACAGAGAGGAAGGGAGAGGGATAGAAAGTTAGAAACATCGATGAGAGAGAGACATCGATCAGCTGCCTCCTGCACGCCCCTACTGGGGATGTGCCTGCAACCAAGGTACATGCCCTTGACCGGAATCGAACCTGGGACCTTTCAGTCCGCAAGCCGGCACTCTATTCACTGAGCCAAACCGGTTCCGGCCAGCGTGAATGCTTTCCTCTCCTCTTCCTTCTCCATCCAATCAGGACACCTCCAACACCACTGGTTCCATAATATATTTTCAGATGATCCCAACCAGATGAGATCTCTCTTTAGCATTTTAGTTTGCCCTCAATAGTCTTTGGACGGTGCATCCTTTGCAGCATTTATTTTACTCTGTCATCCTGACCATTGCTTATCTATCTGCATAAACCTCCTTTCTGGATTGTGCCCTTCTTTGAGACAAGGATGGTTTGTAGTAAACGTGTGATGACTTGGTGTGGAAGCCCTGCCCATTCTTCTGGAAGACACAGCTTTCCTCTAAAATCACGAGGACTGGCTCCCCATTTCATCCCACTGGAGCTACTGGGCTTCATTCATTCTTGAGCTCCTGGGGTTAGAGTGGGATAGCTTAGCATCTGAGGCCAAAGGGTTCCCAGGACCCAGTGGGGAAAAGCTCCATTGCAGCACTAGTCAGGACAAACTGGATCTGTGCTGGTTTCCCTACAAACCCTACAAACCTGTCTGTTCTGGCCTCTCCTAGGGTTGGTCTGCTTTGAACTGTTTCCTCCTTCATTGATCAAAGCGCCTGTCCCTCCCAGAGAGGAGGCCAGGATTAAGAGAGGATGACAGGGTGTTCCGAGCACACTGCATGAAAAAAGAGCACCGAGCATGTGCCAAGGTGAAGGCCGGTGAGTAGGGAGTTTACTCGTGGGCTTGGAATTCAGTCCTCGTTTAAGGGGCAGGGAGTGAGGCGCAGGGGCAGTGTGCTCTGCTCACCAAGGTCATCCAGGGGCCACGGCTGTTGGTAAAGGTGCACACTCACTGTCTTCAGACACCTTGATGTTAGACAGACAAGAAGGCACCCACACAAGGTTCTTATCTGCAGTAGTGGAGAGAGACCAACCCCTTCCACCACCTCACTGGCTACAAGGCTTTGAGTAAGTTCCTGAACTGCTCTGACCCTCGGCTCGCTTACCTGAAAAGCAGTGATAAGCTTTGCTCAGGACACATGTTGTTGTGAGGTTAAAAATATATACTGGGTGTGAAAGTGTGTCTTACACTGATGAACACTGAAACATATAGGGCGTTGTCATTCAAGTAGTAGCAGTGAGCAGTTCGTTTGAATACAGAGAAGAGGAATGTATACAAAATGAATGTTCAAACAGATCACTCATTCTATCTTTTAAAAAACACTGATCTCTAAATAATAAATACAAGACACATCTTGAAAAATTTAAAAACAGAAGTTATTGAAAAAACAATAACTGTGGGGAATCATTCACAAACAGAGGTATGTTTATTTTTCCACAAAAGGGTTTACCATAGACTTCCTTCAATTACCCGTGTGTTAGTTGATACACCATTAACTCTTTCAGAACAAATGAGTATGAAGTTTAAGAGCTGTGCTTTGCAGATCAATCCAGAGTAATACTATAATTATCCATGAGGCAGAGGACATACTTTCAATTTGTGCAGCCTTTGTGGTGCACAAAGCTACACACCTCGCAGTGAGCCTGTCTCTAGCTGTCCACACGGAGCTGCTGTGGGACGGGACAGGCCTCCTCCCACCAGAGTAAGACCCTGTTTCACTCCCTGGGTCCTGAACTGGGAGTTCTGATGCGTGGTGGCCTTGCAGTTACTGTAAGGGTTACATGAATCCAAGGACCTGCCAGCCGTTGCTGCATAAGGAGACATAAGGAACACAGATCGGGCACATGTGTGTGCTACCCTTCACCCCCACCTCCCCATATCTGCTGGTGAAGTAGCAGCCATGGACAAGAGAGAAGGCACCTCTCTCCATGCACACCGGTGCGGGCCTGACTACTGGGTCTGTGTCTTTGATCATCGAGGGGAGCTGGTCACGGGCAAGGGCTGGAGGGCTGGATGGTGGCAGTGGGGCCTCCAGGAAACAGTCACAGGGGCCAAGGTCTACCAGCTAAACCTTCACTCAGGGCCTGGGAGTAGATTTCAGGTGACATGAATGTCCTGACCAGGGACGCTAGAAGACGCTGCTGAGGAAGTGGTGACGAGTTCATCCGGCCTGAAAGGGACCTGTTAGTGCAATGCGGTCAGTTTACTTCCTGATGAAGGCACGGAGGGTCCACTTTGTCTCAGCCACGGCTGACTGGGCACACATTAAGTTAGCCATCACAGCTGGGTGCTCTTTTTAATATCCCTGGTCTGGCTTTTCGTGGTCTAGGGTACCCATCCGCCCCACCTCCAATTTTCTAGTAAATCATCAGTCCCTTGTACCTTGGTCTGGATTTTTAGTCCTTGTCTCTTTTCTAAAGCAATATACTGTATATTTTTTTCTTATTAAAAGTGCTACAGGTACGTGAAAGAAAATTTAGAAAATTATCAGATCAGAAGGAAGAATAAACATTCCCACCCATAGAAACAATCATTTGTCTATCCTTACTTTTACTATGTGTATACATAAGTAATGATCTTAATGGTTAACACATATAACTTTATACAACTTACTGTATTGCAATTATTAACTCATTCAGTCCTAGCATGAGCGAGGTAGGTACCATGATTATGTCTATATTCAGATGAGGAAAACAAGGGACAAAGAAGTTAAGTGACTTGCCCAAGGTCACAGAACTTGTGAAGGACAGTTTCAGGCACAGTGTCTATGTATTTTGAGGATCAGACGGGGGAGTTCTAGGCACCTGTAACACCCAGTCTTTCCCTAATTTTGTGTCTCTTATTCCAGTGCTCCCCTAACGCCCTGCAAATACAATCCGTGTCTCAAGTGAGGGGGCAGAGTGTGTCGGGGGAAGTTCTTCATTATAGTGTCCCTGCGTACAGACATTTTTCTTTAACATGGGGATTATTTTATATACAGTCTCCGGTTAATTCTTCAGATTTTCACAATTATCCTTTTTAAGGTCATTAAATAGGACAGAATTTCACTGAATGAAAGTGCTGTTACTTAATCATCCCCCTCATCCCCATTTAGGTTGCTTTTTATAAAACACACAACATGAATATTCATAAACATATTTTTGTGCCTATTTATAAAATTTCCCTTAAATATCTAGAAATGGTGGATTCAAAGATCATCAATAATGTTCATGCCCTCACCTGCTGGAGGTGGTCTCTCTCCGGTGGTCTCAAGCCCCCACTTTATCTGAACTCTCTACGTTGTGAAGAGAACATTGCTTTTCCCCCCAAGTGTTTATTGGCCATTTTACTTTACATATAATTTTTTTGTTCATGTCCTTTGTCCATATTTTTTAAATAGAGATGGAAAATTGCCCTCTTCCAAACTAAACAACTTTATTTCGCAAATTATTTTTGAACATTTTTTCTTTATCTCTGGTTATGGTGTCCTTTTTCTTTCCTGTCATCTCTAGACCCTGGGGTCTTGGACGTTTCATTATAAACTCCCCAACCTTCTTGATGTTGTGAGTGAGGCTTCTGCAGCCAAAGAGGCTGGTGTGGGGTCATCTGGGGGACAAGCTGCTGAGCCCCTGGAGGGGGCGTGAGGAAGAGAAGGGTGTGGGCTGCTGCCCAGAGCCCGATGCCCGGTGGCCCAGCTCTGGGCTGGAGGTTGCTGTGACGGAGCCCTGGGGCACAGTTTCACCCCTCTCTGGGCCTCAGGGCTCATCTGAAAAGTGGGGGTGTTGACGGCTCTTTCCAAGATGTAGTGAGGATCCCATGTGAAAGGGTGTAGCAGATGGTTATGAATGATAACAAAGTGAAGGTTCATTATTTCGAGCTATGATTGTGGTGCTGCTTCTTCAGGGAACGAGTTGGGTGGTTTGAGGTGGGCAGGTCCACGTTGATCATGTTTGGAGAATGTTTGACATTTGGGGAGAAATGTGAATGATCTCCTCACATCATGCTCTCCGAGGCTCTTTCTTCGCCTGAAAAGAAAGGGTAATATTCGTACCAACCTTACTGGGCTGTGTGAGGATTAAATGAGTTAATCTATAGAAAGCATTGAGATTAGCTGTTGGCACCTGGTAAGAGTTTTCGTAGATTAACTCTTCATCCCCACACAATCTAGTGAGGTAGGGACGATTATTGTCCTCTTTTACAGGAGAGGAAACTGAGACCGGATGGGTGAAGTGGTCAGCAGAAGACTGCAGAGCTAGAAAGTGACTAAGCTGGGATATACAGCCAGGCAGTCTGTCCTGAGACTCGAATTTCTGGCCTCTCTACATCCTGCCACTGTCTGAACCGGGTGGGGAGGAAAGGGCGGTAAGGAAGGAGGGAAACCTGGCTTTCCCTCCCTCAAGTCGAAGTCAGGCTTCCTTCGGCTCCTCCAGCCACACCTCCTCCAGGAAGTCTTCCCAATGAGTCCCACCCATGTGATCACTCCTATTTTCTTCATCTACTTTGAACTTATGAGCCTTGTTTTATGTATAGTGCTTTGAAATGTTCTGATTTTTTTTATTCAATTTTTATTGAATTCAATGGGCCTCTATCACATGCCTAGAACGCAAAGCGAGAACCCTAGGTATGTAGACATGGATTAAACCTAGTTCTTCCCTGCCAGGCATTTATAACTTATGTCAGGGACGTAGAAAAAGACAGCTATACAAATGAAAGAGAAATTGAGATCAGTGTTATACAAGAAATATATGCAACGTACTATGGAAGTATGGGGAAGATAATGGTTTGTTCAGACTGGGGTGGATGCCTGTGGGCAGCCTCACAGAGCATCTGACCTTGATCTTGAAGGATGGCTAAGACTTTAAAAGGCAGTATGTTGGGAGAGGATGGACAGAGACCCAGGCTGTAAAACAGGCTCCACTAAGTATGGCAACACGTTCCTATGAACTCTTTGTCCTGAAGACTTCACGTGTTTGCATCTCATGTGCATCGTCAGTAGAGGCCTTGCTTTCTGTGCTCTTGTTCTAGATCCTCGCAAGCCACATGTGGCTCTTTGGCCCCTTGAGTGTGTGTGGCTCTTCCACAAACTACCACGGCCTGGGTGAGTCTATTTTGAAGAAGTGGCGTTAGAAGAAGTTTAAGTTTAATAAATTTGGCTCTCCAAAAAAATTTCAATTGCTGTACTGTTGGTATTTGACTCTGTTGACTAGTGAGTTTGCCGACCACTGCGGGCCTCGGCTGACGTGATACTCAGACCTCCCTTCCTCTGGCCAGGTGCTCACCTGCATTGCTCCTCTCCCTGGTCTGGCAGGAGCATCCCTCTAGGCGGAAGTGAGAGCAGAGCTGGAGCCCTGCAGTGGCTGCATTCTACTCAGTGCCTGAACTTTCTAGCGGGAAACTCCCTTCCCTCCCCGCTGCGTGCCAGGAGAGCACTCAGCTGTGCTATTTTGTGTCATTCTGAAGGTCTGGCTTCATGGAATGGGTGCCAAGGGCTTGGGGTTGAGATGAGGAATTGAAATACTAGACCACCTCTGAATGAGCAGGGAGCTCTTCCCAGATTATCACTTTTCATTTTCCCATCCATTCATCTACTCATCCAACCAACATTTGTTTAACCCTTCTCTGTGTCAGGCAATGAACTTGGTGCCAGGGACTCAAAGACCAAAAGCACACAGTTCTCTGACTGTAGCTCAGAGTTTAGTGGACATGTGACCATGCTTTGATCAAGGTAACACAGAGAAGGGGCATCCACTACAGAATTGGGGTTAGGAAGTTGACAGTTCATTTTTTAAATATATTTTATTGATTTTTTACAGAGAGGAAGGGAGAGGGATAGAGTTAGAAACATCGATGAAAGAGAGACATCCATCAGCTGCCTCTTGCACGCCCCCTATTGGGCCCTTGACCGGAATCGAACCTGGGACCTTTCAGTTTGCAGACCGACACTCTATCCACTGAGCCAAACCGGTTTTGGCAGAAGTTGACAGTCCTTGAACAGAGTCTCAGTGGACAAAACAGAGGTGGAAGAGGTAGTGCAGACAGAAGGTATAGTAAAAGGTGAGGGCATAGGTGCCCAGGGACCCTTTCTGGGGCAGAGAAGAGGGCGGACGCTGCTCTGCAGCCGGAGAAGGCAGGTGGAGCCAAGTCCTGAAGGTTCTTCTGGGTCATGCAATAGCATTTGGATGCTACCCGCAGGGCCCCAAAGGATTCTGAGCATAGAAATGACTCATTTTATTTGCATTTTATAAAGGGAACTGACCAATGAGCAGAATGCAATGGTGGGGGTCAGGAGCAAAAGTGGGGAGACCAATTGCAGTGTTCAGGGAAAGGAAGATGAGGACCTGCTCTGGGGCCAGTGGTGGTGGTGGTGGTGGTGGTGGTGGTGCTGGAGATAGGAGACATTTCAGAGGCCCCGAGGAGGTAGTTGTGGCAGGACATGGCCAGCGAGTGGATGTGGGTGGGGAGGGAATGGAGGAGAAACGATGACTCAATGGTTTGCTTTGGCCAATGGGTTGCTGGTGATTTTCTCCATGGAGACAGAAAACGGCAGGTGGGACCAAACGACAGTAGGCCTGGGGATGGAAATGAGTTGAGTTCAGTTTCGAGCATGTTGAGTCACCTGGCGAGGGGCACTGCAGCTGAGGGGGTGTCAGGCCCTAAGGTAGCGATTGGGAAATCTTCAGGATATATGTCCCAGGTAAAGAGTTAAGAGCGCTGGGTTTGAGGGGAGTGCATGAAATGGAAGATCATTTTAAAGAGGGATGGAGAAGAACAGAAAGCTGGACCAAGGAGAGGATGTAAGTGTGGCCTGGGTCAAAGAGATGCCGTGAGAGGAAGGCTGAGAGGTTCTGGGGTTGGCCGTGGGAGCACGGCAGGCCCCAGACACAGCAGATGCTGAAAGTCAGAAGGAGAAGTCAAAACACAGTGGGTTGAGGTGATGAGGGGAGAGAGAGTGAGGGAACTTTTCCAGTAAGTTTGACCAAGAAGGGAAGGTCCAGAGAGGGATGGTGAAGGGAGAGACCAGAATCGTTTTCAGATGGGGAAGGCTTGATCGGGCTGTTCTATTGAGGGGAAGGAGTCAGTAGAGAGAAAAGTTGAAGTAGAAAGTCTGTGTCACGAGGCTTGATGGGATCCTCGAGGGGTCTCTGGGCCTCAGGGCCACAGGGAACTCCAGGCCCTGTGGGTAGAGTAGCCTGTGGCCTTAAAGGCTGCCATGCCCACCCGCCCTGCCACCACCCAGGCCTCAGCTCCTCCCTCACTGCACCGCGGGCTGTGTTGGACCTCTGTGTTAGAAACGTAGCCTGGGCTGCAGAAGCGCTGACTGGGGACCTAGCCCAAACCTCCTCTTGTCTCCATGGCTGCGGTCTGTATTTGGCAGCAGGCAGCGTTTCTTGGGTCCCAGGTGTGGAGTAGGGTGGATCACGAGACATGCCTGGCACTAGGTAACCCACTTGAAGCCCTGGGCCTTGGTTTTGAGCCAGGCAGAGAACTGGGCTAATTTAGCAAGGGCCTGTGGTTAGGCTGCCACCTAGTGTTGAGCTGGGTGTACAGCAGGAAGGCACCTACAGGGGGATAGGCAAGAAAGACGGAGAACCAGAAAGACTGCAAAGAAACAAGACTTAAGAGAGGGTCTTCCTGCTGTACACCTGCATTTTATAAAGGGAACTAATTTGCTATATGCCTAATTAGTCAATGACTAATTAGGCATATAGCAAATTAGATCCTATTGGTAATTTATCAATAATATTAGTCAGTAATTATGTGCCTAAATCTTTGCTACGCCCACTCAGCTTGTCCTAAAAAGTTGTTTTAGCCCTGGTTTGGCTCAGTGGATAGAGAGTCAGCTTGCGGACTGAAGGGTACTGGGTTTGATTTTGGCCAAGGGCACCTACCTGAGTTGCAGGCATGATCTGAGACAAACAATCGATGTTTCTCTCTCTCAATCTCTCCCCCTCCCTTCTACTCTTTCTAAAAATCAATGGGGGAAAAAAATCCTTGGATGAGGATTAACAACAACAAAAAAGTTGTTTTAAATGAAAATCTAGCTACACAAATAGGATGGGCCCACTATGGGGAAATTGGGGAAGTATAAAGAGGACAATAGAAATCAGGTGGTCTTTTCCATTAATTAAAAATAAACAACCTTATTTTTGATGGCTAGTGAGTTCCGCCCACTTCTTTTCCCGCCACTAAAGGGCACTGGTGCTCTGGTACCTTGTACACAGTGAGTGCCCAATCAGTACTTGTGGAGTGGCTGATTGCTGCCTGCTGCCCACTGGGCTCCACATTTCCTGTAAACATCAGGTAATAAGGTAGGTGCTGGAGGTGGAAGCTGGTCTGTGGCTTAGTGGTTAGGGAGTTGGCTGAATTCTCCAAGTCTCCTGTTGTGACAACAAGCTCGGCCCTGCAGGAAGTGGTTTTGGATGGTGCTTCTGGAGCACCTGAGTGTGAGTCAGTCTTGGGAGGAGTTAGTCTCTCCACAATCGAATGTTGAATACCTACTGTGTGCCAGGCAACGTGCTGGCTCCTGGGGATATAAAGATGAAGGTTAATGGAGACAGGATCCACAAACTTACTGGTTGCCACCTGTTAAATGTGGTCCTAGAGTTAGACACAAAACACCGGGAGAGGTTTGGCTCAGTGGATAGAGCATCGGCCTGTGGACCAAAGGGACCTGGGTTCCATTCTGGGTCAAGGGCACGTACCTTGGTTTCAGGCCCTGGCCGGGGCTCATGCAGGAGGCAACCAATTGATGTGTTTCTCTCACATTGATGTTTCTCTCTCTGACGTTCCCTCTCTCTTCCACTCTTCCTACAAATCAATGGGAAAATATGCTCAGGTGAGGATTAACAAAAAACAAACAAACAAAAAAACAAACACAAAACAAATAAGTAAATACACACAGAGGGGGATGTGGAAGTGACTCTGGGGACGAGTTACTCCAGAAGGGCTCCCCAGAAGAGGAAGCCTGAGCGTTGGGCCAGGGAGGATCCAGTGGTCCAGGCATTGCAATAAGTTGGGGGGCTTTGGGGTCAGGTGGAAAAAGAAAAGGTATTCTAGACCAATGGAATACGTGCAGTGACCTGGGTGTATGAAGGCTTCCAGTGTGTTCCAGGACCCCCAGCAGGTCCTTCCAGGGCTCACATTTCAGTCTGAGCTGCACCGTTGAAGAGCGTGGCTGCTGCCTCAGAGCCTGTGTGAGCAGCAGCTGCCCTTGGCCTGCGGAGAGTCCCCTCCCTCGCTCCCCTCGCTGTTTCTTGGGTTTACCTAGCAAAGAACAGCCATGTCTGCTGGTGCTGGCGGCCCCATTCCAGTGCCCCTTCCCTGAAGCCCAGACAGATCGTCTAGACCAGTGGTCAGCAAACCGTGGCTCGAGAGACACATGAGGCTCAAGAGCTGCGGGTTTGCTGCTCTGTTGATTAATGAGTTTGCCAACCCCTGGTCTAGACAGATGTGGCTGCTCCTCCTCTCCCTGCACCATGTCCTTACCGCTGTCATGGCCCCTTCCATTTAGCTTTTCGGTTATTCATAGCAAGCCCCCACCGATCATCTCTCCTTTAGGGTTTGTTTCTCCACTGAACTACCATGTTTTCCGGCGTATAAGACGACGTTTTAACCCAGGAAAATCTTCTCAAAAGTCGGGGGTTATCTTATACGCCGGGTGTCATCTTATAGGGCGGGTATATCCCAAACTCTACATTTTAAACTGGAAAAGTTGGGGGTCGTCTTATATGCCCAGTCGTTTTATACGCCGGAAAATATGGGTATGTGCTCCTCATCGGCAGGAAGTGTGCTTGGTTTGACCCTGCATTCCCAGGCTCTGGCACTGGACCTCCCATAAAACACACACTCAGAAAATTCTTAATAAATCAGTTTGTTCTGTGAACACATCCGGGTCGCCAGGTTAGCTGGCGGCGTCTCAGTTGCCGCAGCTAACCTCACTGGGGATTAGTAGGACTGTAAGTAGTTTGATGCAAAGGTGAGCAGTCCCGGGTACCCTGTCCTCATCAACCCCAATTAATGCTTGATTGAGAAGGTCATAATCAAAGCTTATGTAACAAGGGCCCATTGTTTGATTAAAACAGGTTTTCCGCTGGCAGCTTAGCAAGTACACGGCTGTACGGCCTCTCCCAATCCACCTCCAGGGCCAGTATGTGATAGATTTAGATGGCAAATGCCAGGAATGCCTTGAAGATCCTGCTCCAGCCGGTGAGCTGGGTGCTCCTGGGACAGGGAGGACACTGGTGACCAATGTGACCTGATTCCTGGGGCCCTTTGTTCCTAGGATGGGCCTTGGGAGCCTGCCCAGTTGTTGAACCAGCTGTTGAGCAGCCCATCAGGGACTGGGACAAGATGAGAAGCACGTCTCCTGGGTCCTGTCCTGTTGCATCACTGGCCCCATTTGGGAACCCCGGACCTTGACTTTTCATACTAACAGTCAGCTAAAGAATCTGGGCATTTTAATAAAGTCCTAATTGCTATGGGGAGGTTTTGTGATGATGTCCTTCCAAGGGAGGGTGGGTGGATGGGTGGATAAGCAGGTGGACAGAGAGTAAATCATCAGACGGATAGACAGGTGGGTGGCAGAATAAGAGGACAGATGACGCATGAGAAATCAGCCTGTGCTTGTGACCATCGAGGGACATAAAGTCCTCCAGCTGTTGGTGCTAATGGATGCTACATAGCACTGCCTTCGTTTCTGAAGGCTTGCTATGAATAACCGAAAAGCTAAATGTAAACTCTTCCAGTTATTTTTCAGGAAATAGCAATACATTGAATGCAACTGATACCTCTTCTGATACTTGCTACTTATCAAGACTTCCAAGCATGAAAATACCTTTCTCTTCCCCTCTCGAAATGGACATACCCTGCAAATAGAGCACCTTGAGAAAAGTACACCCATAAAAACAATAAAACAATACCACGTGTACCGGTTACTAATGCGGATTTTGTAATCAAAGAAAACACAATAATTTCAAGAGAAACATCAAAAGTGCTTCATTTAAAATAATGTCCATCGCTAGCTGCACATTTCCCCCATCTTTCAGGTAATTTGTGGATACCGTCCCAATAGAACTTTTCTTGTTTTGAGGCACACCATTCAGAGATCCAGTTTTCCACTTCTACATCTTGAAGTGCTGCTCAGAAAGTGTGTGTGCCATAGATGGGAACAAGTGGTCATCTGAAGGAGCCACACAACAAAATAGCATACATATCAAATCGCATATATATCAACATATGTGTATCTCCATCTATTGAGAAAAATCTGCGTTATTAACTGGTACGTCTGGTAAAACAACACTGCAAACAATTTGGCTAATGTCTCCTTCATAAGCCCATCATTCTAGAGCCGTGGTCGGCAAACTGCAGCTCACGAGCCATATGCAGCTCTTTGGCCCCTTGAGTGTGGCTCTTCCACAAAATACCACGGTCTGGGTAAGTCTATTTTGAAGAAGTGGCCTTAGCAGAAGTTTAAGTTTAAAAACTTTGGTTCTCAAAAGAAATGTCAATCGTTGTACTGTTGATATTTGGCTCTGTTGACTGATGAGTTTGCCGACCACTGTTCTAGAACAACCCTTGTTGTTCATGTGGTTGTCCTCCTGCCTAAGTACCGCACATAGCTGCCACTGTCATCAGCATTCCTACGTTCTGTGACCTACATTCCTCACCTAACATGATGTCATGCACATTTTCTGTGTTGCTACATAGTCTTTATAATTACTTTAAGTGACTGTGAAATATTTCATTCATTATGAATATTTAGGTTGCTTATATTGCTTTGTTTTTCCTCTGATCATTTTCATGAATTAACAAATGTTAGGTATTTCACCCAGTGCTTGGCAAAGTGTATATATACTTAGTAGGTGCTTTATTCTCTTTCCTTCATATATATCTTTGTATTTGGGTTTTTCCTTAGGATACATTTCTTGGCATAAATATTGAGGTCAAGAGTTGAAATAATTACATGGCTTTTCACACCTATTGCTGCCATGTTGCTTTATTAATAACAGTGATAATATAAATAGCTCTAGGATTACACATACTATCTCATAAGATCCTCCCACCTTCTCTGAGGGGTAGCCATTTCCCCATATTTCATGAACAAGTTGGAGGAATATGTCCAGCATCCATGTCTGTTCTGTTTTCTTTTTTCTCCCCAGGGTCTGGTACAGTGCCTGGCACAAAGGATGACTTCAATAAATGTTTGTGGAATAAAGTCCACAAATGAGGGTATCATGATGCAAATTCTGGTGCGTTTTCCCTTAAATCTTGCCAACTAGCTTTGGACATTCACTGGGATGGGGTATGGAGTTAAAAATGCGGGTGTTGCTATACCTTTTAATTGACTCAAACTTAGTGAAGCAGCCATTCAGGCTCAGGGTGAACACATGAGAGCTAATGTTGTGCTGTTGGTGGGAGTTTAGCAGCCTGAGTATAGTTACCCTAGAACTGAACCTATTGATTTTTCCCTGTGATCCCCCATGCAGAGCTGTTGCAGTTCTGAGAACAGGGCTGTAAGAGAATGGCCCCATGTGCTTGGTGGCTACAGTACATTTACAGGCTCACTGTTGTCTTCTGGTTGTGTGACTTGATAAAGCTTTCATAGAAACACTGTCCTCATTGGAATCACTCGCTAAAATCCAACTCCACAGCTTGAGAGGCAGAGTGGCCTCTGGACTGAATTTTCTTCGGTTCCATCCTTTCCACTTTCAGAGGATGCATCCAAAGAGCACCAGCCCCAAGAGTCTTAAGTACTCACTTCCTAAGTCATATCCTGGCATAAGGCAGCAACCTGGGCCCCATTTCTGTTGCACTGGGTGTGTGTGTTGAGGGCCAGAATCGTTCTTCAGAGACCCTTTAAGGAGTTAGGTCTCCATAGATATTGCCTGGCTGGGCAGAGGCTGATGAGGTCAATGGCAGGGCTGGCTTCAGGATTATGGAAGAGACCCAATGTGGAAGGACTTCCTGTGTGCTGGGAATTGAAAACCTACGTTAAAACCTGGCATCTCTATGGAAAAGAGTGGGGGGAAATAGCAGGAGAGGTTTGTAAGTGGAAACTTAGGGAGTGATTACATTTAGGAGGTAACAGGGTGAGTAGTGATTAAAGAGACTAGAGACAGTCATAGCGCTATAAGATCAGATAATAAAGGGCCAGACCTCCCAAGCAATCCCACTGACATGCACTGAGCACCTGCTATATGCATGTGCTGGTCAGCCTTAGGAATACAGTGGTACCTCGAGATACGAGTTTAATTCGTTCCGTAATCTTGAGGTGTGGGAAACTATGAGACGCTCGAGTCGAGGTAAACTGGTGGGTCGTGTGCAGCCGGCCGATCTGCGCTATTACTCCTATCTCAAATGTTGCTCGTATTTCAAAGCAAAAATCGCTCGCTCGATGGCTCGTATCTCAAAAATCTCGTATGTTAGGGCACTCGTATCTCAAGGTACCACTGTACAATAGTGAATAAGACAGATCTCTGTCTTTAAGAAGACGCCACAGTCTATGAGGGAGGCAGAAGCACAAAACAACAACAACAACAAAACACAGCTTGGCCAATATTCCACTAGTGAGATAATCAATGGGCGCCCAGAGAAAGCGGGAGATACCAAGGACCTGCAAACACTTCAAAGACATAATGTTTGAACCTTGTACTGAAGAATGGCAAGCGTTCAGCTGGTGTGGAAGAACTGGCAGAGCATATTGGTCAGAAGGGAAAGCAAGGTCCCAGAGGGTCCCAGAGGCTCCCAGGGACATGGAGGAAGGAGAAGGTTTCCAGCGGAGGGCAGGTCAAAAGTGGCAAAGGCGTGTGTGAGGCCGAGCAGGATGGTAAAGGTTGCCAACAGGGTCAGTGCCAACTGACTTGAGTGTGTGTGATGTATGTGAACACGTGAGTATGAGTGTGCATGTGCGTGAGTATGTGTGTTTGAAGAGAGATCACAAACCCCACTGCAGTGGGTAAAGATTGATAGTATTGAATAAGTAGAGGCTCTATTTATTCCTTCAAGAAAATATTCATTAAGCACCAACCACATGCTAGGCATCCAGAGACGGGAGGTGAATGACAAAGATCCCTCATGGAGCTTACACTAGTGAGGGAGGCAGAAATATACCAATCAGCAAGTCATTACAGAGAGTGGTAGGACTAGGAAGGGAATAAACTTGATGGTGTGATACCTAACAACTGTATCTGAAGGGGCACTGCTTCAGGTAGGCAGGCCCCACAGGTCTCCCCAAGAAGGGGACATTTGAACAGAGGCCTAAAGGATGAGAAAGAGCAAGAGGAAAACTTCAAAACAAATGGGAAAACTTGGTGGCCTGAGTGTAGTGAGGAGTGAGGGCCGACAAGGGAGGAGATGGAGTTCAGTAGGTTTGGATTTTATTCTGAGAGCACAGAAAAGCCACTGAAGGGTTCTAAGCAGGGAGAAGATACCTTCATTTCCTATATAATAAAAGTCTAACATGCAAATCGACCAAATGGCAGAACAACCAGTGGAATGACTGGTCGCTATGACGTACACTGGCCACCAGGGGGCAGATGTTCAATGCAGGAGCTGCCCCTAGCCTTCAGGCCCAGGCCAGCCAAGGCAGGTGCCAGCGGTTCCCTTTCCCCATTGTCTCACCAGTTGCCCTGCTGAGGGAGGCATCTGGTGGCAGCAGGATGATGGGGGGATAGGGCCAGCCAGTGAGCATGCCCTGCTGGTTGCCTCCCTCTGTGGGAGATGACTGGCGGTGGTGGGGAGGGGAGGGTAGGGCTGGCAAGTGGGCAGTGCCAGGCTGGCCAAGGCAGGTGCCAACAAGGACCCCCCCAATTGCCCGGCCAGTTGCCCCTCCAGATTGGCCCTGATCGCTGGCCAAGCCTAGGGACCCTACCCATGCACAAATTTCGTGTATCAGGCCTCTAGTATATATATGCGTGTGTGTGTGTGTGTGTGTGTGTGTGTGTGTGTGTGTACACACATATCTATCTATCTATCTATCTATCTATCTATCTATCTATCTACCAACCTACCTATATTAATTCTTTATTGTTTAAAGTATTACATACGTCTCCTTCCCCCACCCCCCCATTGACCTCTCCCCAGCGGTTCCCATTCCCAGTCATTTTATGTTTTAATACAACTGCTCTGGATGCTGCACCAGCTTCATCTGGAAGAGCTAAGAGGAAGGGCAGAGAGGCCCGCTGGGAGGCTACTGCAGTGGTCCAGGCAGAGAGGAGGTGGCTGGGACCACGGCGGTGGAAAGGGAGACAGAGACAAGGTGGGCAGCTTCAGATGTATTTGGTGATTAAATGAAGGGGACCTGATGTGTGGGGATGAGGAAAAGGGAAGAATCAGGATGATTTCTAGGTCTGGGGTTAGAGCAAAATGAGAGCAGGATGGTCTTCAGAAGCTTAGGTCCTGGGTTCGGGACAGGCTCTCCGGTAGGGACACTGAATTACATGGCCTGTGTGGAGGAGCATGGCGTTTCTCTTGGTTCTGGAAGACCAGAGAGATGGCTCTGCCCAAGCCCTTTCTGAGAACAGCTGGGTATTGGGAAAGTCGCCCCTTCTGCACCATTGGCTCACACTCATCTAGACAGGGAAAAGTGGAATCCACTTTAGTGTATCCAACATGTATTTATTAAGCCCTTGCTGTTTGCCAATTCTGTTCTCGTTACGGATGTAGCAGTGAGCAGAACACACAAACTGCCTACCCTCGTGGAGCTTATGTTATAGTTGGGTAGACTAACAACAAGCCAAAAAACAAATAAAGCATATGGAAGAGTTATAAGAGCTGTGGAGAAAGGCAGGGATGAGGCAGGGCGGGCTGGAGGGAGGTGGAGGGCAGTGGTTGAAAAGGGGGAGTTGGCATCCATGCAGGCTGCGGTATGCACATCGGGCTGCTCCAGGAAGTGGTCTTTCTTGGACCTACTGTGGCCAAGGTGGCACCATCCCACCCCTGCAGTCAATCTTTACACATCATTCTATTTGTTTTCTTCCTAATGATTATCACCCGCTGTAATGGAATTGTTTATTTGCTAGTTTGTTCCTTTAGATCAGTGGTTCTCAACCTTCCTAAGGCCACGACCCTTGCATACAGTTCCTCATGTGGTGGTGACCCCCAACCATGAAATTTTGCTACTGTTATGCATCGTGATGTAAATATCTGCATTTTCCGATGGTCTTAGGCGACCCCTGTGAAAGGGTTGTTCGATCACCGAAGGGATCGCGACCCACAGGTTGAGAACCGCTGCTTTAGATGAATTCTGGGGTGATTCCAATGACATTGATTTGGGGAGGAGATGGAAATGGGGAAGGGATTGTGAAAGCCAAACCATGACCCAAGGTGCTAAGTTCAAGTTGGGGAGGTTCTAGCCTTGGATGTGGGTTCACAGTTCTGAGTTGTTTGTTTTATATATATATGTATATATATATATATTATTGATTTTTTACAGAGAGGAAGGGAGAGAGATAGTTAGAAACATCGATGAGAGAGAAACATCGATCAGCTGCCTCCTGCACGCCCCCTACTGGGGATGTGCCCGAAACCAAGAATCGAACATGCCCCTGACCGGAGTCGAACCCGGGACCTTTCAGTCCGCAGGCCAATGCTCTATCCACTGAGCCAAACCGGTTTTGGCCTGAGTTCAAGTTTTAAGGAGTCTTCTGTCTGGGGAGAAGGGACGAATACTCATGGGAGAAGGGTTTGGAGAAGCAGTTTGGGTTGGAGACCCTGAAGACTGGGTGAGCTGGGTGGGCCTCTCCCTTCTGGCTCTGGGCAGGGATGCAGGAAGGCAGGGTTTCAAAAGAGGACGGTTTGCAAAGTCTGGCTTGTTCCTTGTCTAGAATTTAGACGGGTGGGACCCCGGCCTCTGCACTGACCTTAATCCATCCTCTGAAGCAAGTTTCAACAGGCGTCCTGATGGGAGCCTCAGCCAGGGAGGAGCGCCTTAATCAGCAACCGAAACTCTGAGCAGGCGGTAATTAGGTCCAGGCAGCTGGGAGGCGATCCTATCGCTCCATCATTAAGGATGAGGAAAGTGCGAAGGCCCCCTCTGTTCCCTGGGCCCTCTCCAACTTCCAGAGAAGGGTCAGGGGCTGGGCAGGGCTGCCTCGGGGGCAGTTGACTTCTAGGTACACAGAGCAGAGCCCTGCCCTGCGTGATGGGCGCAGAGCAAATGGCCCCAGTGAGACCCTGAGAGGAGACAGGCAGGGAGGACCCTCTGGACTCTGGGTGTTGGTCTCAGGAGGAGAGGAGGGTCTTTCTTGCTGATGGTCCACTTGCCACGACTCCATCCAGCTGGTCTTAGCATTTTGAGCACTTTCTTTTTTCTTGTCATTTTCCTCTTTCACAAACATAACACACACACACACACACACACACACACACACTCATATACACACACACACACCACACATACACACACACACTCATATACACACCATACACACACACACACACACACTCATATACACACCACACACTCATGTACACATGGCTTATCACAGGCTTTGGAGGTAGAAAGTGACTTGGAAGAAAAGAGGTGTGATAGAAAGCTCGGATTGGAATGGGGGGATTAAGGTTTTAGTTCTTATGAGTTGACTCTCAGTTATGTGATTGTGACCAAGTTACTTACGTGGTGCTGCAATACCCAGGTCTATAAAACGCGCATTTAAAAAAAATTCATCTTTATTTTGAACACTTATCATGAAGAACTGAGATCATATTTGGCAGTTATATGTAAACTCCGAGTTTCTAGCCCAGTGTAAGATGTGGAATTATCATTCAGCCATATTCTTAGAGTGGGCTTGTGTAAGAACAGACACGTAAGAGGCTCTAAACATTAAAAAACCTTTTGAGTGAACTTCTTCCTCTGCAGAGTGAGAGCTGGACCACAGGACTTAGAGCCCTACCAGTTCAGTGTGATTCAAGGAGCAGACACAGACGGAGGCCCTTCCCAGGGGGTCAGGACAAGGCCGTGCTCAGGGGGGTCCTGGGAGCCCTGAGCATGGCAGCCCGTGTCAGGGCGCAGCCTTTGGCTCAAATGCCAGCCCCACCTCTTAGCAGGCCAATTTCTGAACATCTTTGGGTCTCGGTTTCCCTCATCTGTAGAATTGGGATAATTATTCTGTCTCCCTTGCTCTGAGGGTGGGAATGGAGAATGAAATGCGAGAATCATATAAAGTGCTTTGCACGGTGGTTGCACACGGGACGTGGGGGTGATGGCTGACAGGTACGGGGACTACTTGAGCTTGTTTTTCAAGTTCTGATTTCTCAAAGCCTCTCGCTCTAACCTGTCCCCCAAGGGGAAGGCTGGGCCTCTCCTGGCCGCTGGAGGCTACACCGGAGCAGACACAGAGGGGCCCCGCTGACTCAGGACAGGGTCGGACCAAGGAATGACAGAGTGTGGGACATGGAGGGCCTTCAGACATCAGCTAGTTCCAATCTCTGTGTCACAGCGAGGGAGCTGAGGCCCAGAGAGGTAGGTGCCCCAAGTTTCGTAGCCATTTGGTGGGAAAACCTGGATGAGGACCAGGTGGTCTGATAGTACACCCACTCTGGTTCTATAACTTATCCTTGAGGGAATCCAGCCTCTCGCTGTTAGAGAGCCCTGTCCTCCCTGGCCTAAGGAGCTTGTCATCCCGGAAGGACAGGCCAGTGGGGTGGCAGTGTCTGTCTCAAAGTCCACTGGCTCCCCCTGCTGGGCAGGAGCTGAGGGCTGCCACTTTGAACCTGCTCAGGGGCACTTCCCTGGAGGGCTGGGCCGTGCGCTGCTTGGTGCTCTGACTAGCCATTGTGATATACCGTATTTTCTGACGTATAAGACGACTTCTTAACCCAGGAAAATCTTCTCAAAAGTCGGGGGTCGTCTTATATGCTGGGTGTCATCTTATAGGGCGGGTATATCCCAAACTCTATATTTTAATTGAAAAAGTTGGGGGTCTTCTTATATGCCCAGTCGTCTTATACGCCGGAAAATACAGTATTTTTAGGTTTTCAGCATTCTGGGTCACTGTACCATTTAAAAAGAGATTTAAATAATTTTTAAATGTTTTAATATCCATCCATATAATTATTTCAGGGGCAAATTCAAATTTCCTCTAATGTCCTGTACTGCCTGCCTAAGGATTTCCTTTACTATTTCTTAAAAAATTTTGTTTGGATTTATTTCAGAGAGAAAGGGAGAGGGAGAGAGAGAAGCATCAATGATGAAAGAGAAGCAGTGGTTGGCTGCCTCCTGCATGCCCCTATTGGGGATGGAGCCTGAAACCCAAGTATGTACCCTGACCTCAATTGAACTTCGACCTTCTGGTTCATAGGTCCATGTTCTGACCCTACTTCCTTTCTGTATGTGTGTGTTTTTTAAAAAAAATGTTTTCATTGATGTTTAGAGAGAAAGAAGAAGGGAGGAGGAGGAACGGAGGAGAGAGAGAGAAAGAGAGAGAGAGAGAGAGAGAGAGAGAGAGAGAGAGAGAGAGAGAGAGA
>JAAGEH010000292.1:255878-323884 GCA_011751065.1 Lasiurus cinereus | reverse complement strand
AGAGAGAGAGAGAGAGAGAGAGAGAGAGAGAGAGAGAGAGAGAGAGAAACATCCATGCAAGAGAGAAACATGGAACATGGATGGGTTGCCTCCTGCACACCCCCCTACTGGGGATCTAATATGAAGCCTGGGCAAGTGCCCTGACTGAGAATCAACTGGCAACCTTTGGGTGCATGGGGTGACACTCAACCAATGGCCCGGGCTGTGTTCCTTTGGTGGGTGATCAGTCCTGCCTGGGGCAGCTGTCACTCTCTAGGCCAGCCTCCCCTGGTGGCTCAGTGGTCAACAAAGCAGCCCGAGGCATCTCAGGCTCCGAGTGCTGCGTTTCTCACCTAGACTGCTTCTTGTACCCCTAGTTGTACTCCTACTGTTCTTAGTTCTCAGTGGACATTTCTTTATTCTCTGAAAGAGAAAGCACCGAAGTCACATTCTTCTGAAGGCAAACATGGTGCCTTCCTCCCCACGGCTGTATCCATTCTCAGTTTCCGAGTAGTGGCTGCAGAAGAGGTTGGGTGTATGCTGTGGGATGTACGTGAGGTGGGGGTGTGGTGAGGGTGGCCTAGGCAGACCCTGTATTTGGCTCTTTCTGGGTGTTGTACTTTGGGAGGGATCCAGCCAGGCTGCCTGCTGTGGGGAAGGTAGGCACCACCTGCTGGCTGTTTGTGCAAACCACCTTTCACCCAGGGAACCTCATTCTTCTCCAGGTCACCCTGGAAATAGCCCGAAACCTCCCTATAGGTGACTCCAGCAAGGTAATTCTTCCCTTCCCAAAGTACTTTACATGTCTGGTGCCTTTATCGTAGCACCGAGCTAATGTCTTTTGTCAATACTTGTGTTGGGATGTATGGGGGACAGTATTCTCTACACCTAGGAGCTTCTTCATCTCCTGTTCAACGTTTACAACGTCAAAAATGACAATTCCAGAAAACACTCCTTCATCTTCCTTCTTCCACCCTATCTTCCGTGGTCCCTGCGACACTCCTACTGACTGTGGCTCCTGCGTCTGTCACCCCCAGTGTGTCACCCACCGGGGGAAAGGGAATGAGCATCATTTACCTCAGGTTCCAGATGACAGCACAGGACTGGGCATGGCCAAATTCTTAGTAACTGTAGGAAGAAATGACGGCTGAATAGCAGCAGACTATGACCCACAGAACACAGACTGGGCTCCATCTGCAGAGTCCATTTCAGTGGGAAAAAGCATGTCCTCTTTTGGTGAGACCTTTCCCAAGAGTTATTGTCCTGAAAAACCTTTCACACTAAATCCGGATGCCAGCAACTCAATGAAATCCCCCTTTAAGACGTGTAGGGCTCAAAAGTCAAATATTCCCAGATGTTAAGACTTTGACTTTTAAGCAGAGACACACCATCTGAACACAGATTCCTTCCCAGGTCTTAGCTGGCTGTTGGAGAAAACAGCACTTGCCCCTGTTGCTGTGATTGTTTGGCTACAGGTGTGCTGCCCACAACAGTGACTGTGAGGGGAAATGGTGGAGAGGGGCTGGACAGCCAGGCTGCCTGTCAATGGCCATCCAGGTGTTACCAACTAGGACTTATTCTTGTGTAGGGGTGCCCTCTGGTGGAGGAACAGCAAATTGTAAACCAAAGAAGTTTAAAAAATATATTTTTACTCCATAAATAAGTGGCCCCAAAACAATTGAGTACTCTATCCTTTTGCCATTGTCTTTTTAAAAAATATTGAGATGTGACTTTGAAAGGGCAATTACATAAACCTTAAGTATAGAAAATGCATTTTTACATTTTTTTTCCCTGTGTAACCATCACTTGGATCAAAATGAACAGTTTCTATCTGGCTGGTGTGGCTCAGTGGTTGAATGTTGACTATGGCTCAGGTTTAATTCCCAGTCAGGGCACATGCTCGGGTTGTGGGCTCGAGCCCCAGTGGGGGGTGTACAGGAGGCAGCCAATCAATGAGTCTCTCTCATCACTGATGTTTCTATCTCATCCTCCTCCTCTCTGATATCAATTAAAAATTTTTTTAGAAAAGAGCAGTTATGCCCCTCAAAAAACTATCTTTTGCTCCCTTTTATTCAATACACAGGATAACCACTATTTTTTAACTCTAACCTATAGATTAGTTTTGCCTGTATTTGAACTGCATATAGAAATAAATCAATCATGCAGTGTATGTTCACTCCACATTATATTTGTTCACTCAACTATGTCACAGAGTCTGTTCTCGTTATAGCTGTGAAATAAGCATTTCATTTTATGAATATACCATATCTATATATCCATTTGCTGCTATACCTGACAGTGGGTTTCTATTTTAATGTGTGGATGTCAAGGGCTTAATTCACTTAGCCTCCTCTGTGTAAAGAGCCAGTGGGGCATCATCCCTCCTCTGAACTCAGGGGAGAAGGGCATTCCTTTGCACAAATCCTCTTTAAATATCAGCTAACTCATCAGCAAACACTGAGCAAAAACTGTAGACTGATATCATATTTTATTGAAAGGGTATTTATGAAATAATGTTCAAATTCATGCCTTTTTACAGAAAGAGTTACTTTCTGTCATAGTCACTTGAAAGATGATTAAAGAGACATTTTAAATATATTTTTGCAATAATATTCTTCCTGATATACCAGCATATCTCTTATTTTTTTCAATAATGTGTCCACATATTAGGTTTATTAAAACAAAGCATACATATATGTTTAAAAAGTAATTCCTTTCTGTTTGGTGCTTTGATTTTCTCCTATTCAGGCCAAGTTAAACACCCAACCACTATTCAGAGAGAAAGAGTAGGACATGGTAAGTGGAAGCATGAAGCAAACACACACATAGGGCCTGAGGAATTTAAAAATATTTATTGTAGTAAAGCAGCTCATTCAGAGCAGCCATGTCTACACAAAAGGAAAGCAAGTTTGAACCCAGCCCCCACGTCCCTGTGCCAAGGGCTGCTTCTGAGGCACAGCTCCCACGTGGTCATGTTCCACAGGTGACACCCAACAAGGGGGGAAGGGTGGGGGAGGGAGAGAGACGGAGGGGCGCAAAGCCCGGGCCTGCTCCTTGGCCCTTCGGTCGCTCTGTTAATGCTCAGGGTCCAGGTGGGAAGCAGCCCCAGATTGAGGGCAACAGCTAGAGGTCTGAGGCCACTGTCAGCTGAGGCCCGAGCAGCCCTGGGGCTGTCACAGCAGGAAGAGAGTGAAGCAGGGCATCTTGGGAGGGCTCTGAGGGGGACACTTTGGGGGGCACTTGGTTGTGGGCCCTTTAAGAGGAGGCTGGCACAGCCCCTGGGTTTGCTGGCAGGACATCTAGCTGGGAGTTCAGTCCACCTAAAACCCAATACAAGATGCTTTATGGTCTTGTGAAATCTTAGGCCATTGATCCTCCTTTGGAATCTACCCTGAGGCTGCTGGTACCTGAAACTTAATCATAAGTGCAAACACACACACACACACACACACACACACCCAAAGCCTCCGTCTTGTTCATGTTTGTATCTCTAAGATGTGGAGCAAATGTTGTCACATAGAAGATTCAATAAATGTAGGTCCCTCACTGAAACAAAAGCATGGAAACTCCATGAACAGGGAATCCCCACCCCATTCACCATCCCTGCTTTTGTACATGTGTTTACTCTGGTGTCCAGAACACCCCCAGTGTTGGGTAAGAGCTGAGTAAATACCTGTTGAATATGTGAGTGATATATGAATTGAATGAACCAGGAAAGAAGGAAAGGCAGGAAGGAAGCATGCAGGAAGTTACATTCCAGGTAGAGAAAAGGACACTAGATGGTCTTTCGTGGTGTTTTGGGGTGTCGGCATTTTCTTCCTGGGCATCCGCATCCTCTGTCAGCATCCATGGCTGTGTCTTTCAGAGGTAACTGGCTGGGAACCCTCCCTCCCCAGCTGTCTCAGTTGCCAGAGGCCAGACATTGGCAAGAACTTAGGCTGATCACTCTCCTTTCCGTTCAGGAGCCACAACTTCCAGGTGGATACTATTGGACCCAAGGCAAGATCTCCCCTCCTCCTTCTCATCCTTCCTCCGCCTTTCCTGTCCCCATGACCTCCAGCAGCCCCTGCCCTCACCTCTGTGCTCTCTCGGTCTAAAAGTCCACTCACCTGGTCAGACCTAGAAGTGGAAGGGCAGTCCGGAGGTTCAGGAAAAATGAGCAGTAGGTGTGTTTTATAGGCTCTGGCCTGACTGGGCTCCAGGAAGTGGCTCCGCCCACAGCTGGAATCTGCAGAGTGATTCCTGACATTTCTGATCCCTGCCTCTTCAATCCATCCTCCTACCCAGGACATCCTGAGTTGCTTTGCTGAAGCTGCAGACCTAAACCTCACCAAGTTATACTCTTTCCTGGGCTCTGAGCTCCATGAAGCAGCATGAGGATCTGGGCTCCTGGGCCAAGAATCTGCTTTCTGAAGGTGGTATGGTCCAGTTTTTTGTTGGAGATGTATAAATCATAACTTTCCTCTCTGTTAAGATCATGATCCAGTTCCCTTAGTCCTTAAGAAAATGGCTCTTTAAATCCCATGGCCTAGGCAGCTCTCTCTCTCTCCCCCTCCTCCTCCCCCTTTCCCCTACCTCCCCCTCTCTGATTCTTTTCCCTCTCTGTCTGCAGTGATGGAGTAAACTTGGAAATCAAGGCTAAAATATTTTGGGAACTGCCCAGACCTTAGTGTGGCAGTCAATGTTTCCATGTACATCACTTCATTTCTCGAACCCTCACAAGACTGAGGGAGGCAGAGCGGTTGTACCTACCACTCCTGTCTTCCAGATCAGTGGTTGGCAAACTGTGGCTCTCGAGCCACATGCGGCTCTTTTGCCCCTTGAGTGTGGCTCTTTCACAAAATACCATGGCCTGGTCGAGTCTGTTTTGAAGAAGTGGCATTAGAAGAAGTTTAAGTTTAAAAAATTTGGTTCTCAAAAGAAATTTCAATCATTGTACTGTTGATATTTGGCTCTGTTCACTAATGAGTTTGCTGACCACTGAGCTAGATGGTGAGAGGGAAGCTCAGGCGACAGTCTCATAAACTGGTAAAAGGCAAGAGCCAGGCTTACACCAACTTCACTGGCTCTGACTCTCCTGCTTCCAGCCACACCTCACCAGTCCTGTGCTCTTCTTCCAGAGAGTAGACTGGGACCCCTGATCTTTCTGTCGCCTGAAGAAGTGGTAAGAGGGACGCTACACCTTGCTCTGTCCCTGCAGCCTGTTTCCCTTGGAGGGGCCACGCTCGCCTTGCACTTCCCCCTGAATTGCACAATGTGGGAACACTTTAAAACTGTACCAGACTCTGCCGAGTGCTCACAGGCCTTTCCTTCTCATTGCTAGCTGCCCCTCCCGTGGGCCTGCTGGCTTCTCTTCGGGACACTCCCCCGCTCCTTTCTACCCCAAGGCCACCATCTAGCTCTTCTCTTTCTCTCTCTCTTTTTAAAAATATATTCCATTGACTTTCCATAGAGAGGAAGGGAGAAGGACAGAGAGCCAGAGACATTGATGAGAGAGAAACATCGATCAGCTGCCTCCTGCATGCCCCCCACTGGGGATGCGCCTGCGACCAAGGCACACACCCCTGACCAGAATCAAACCGGGGACCTTCCATTCCACAAGCCGATGCTCCATCCACTGAGCCAAACTCTTCTCTTGAGTTCATTTCTCATTGGCTTCCTGTGGAGAGTGGCTACAGCGTTTGGACAGGTTCAAGCCTCAGGCTAATGAGAGAGCACGGTTCTCTCGTGGCAAAGCCACGTGCAAGTCCCAGCTTGGAGGGCAAAGCCCTCCCAGCACAATGACAGCCAAAGGCTACGGTCGTAAGCTTGACCTTATGGTCCGAACTTGTGGTCCCAGGTGGCTGAGTGACATGGGCTGCAGGAGGTGCAGCAAGTGCTGCCAAAACAAAGCTTGATAGAGTTCAGGTGCAAGTAATTGAGTAGATTCAAAACCTGCGAGAAGCTTGAAACTTGCCCTTGATTTGCCTCGTGGAATCTGGCTATAAAATAAAGACTCGACTTGCAGTCTGTGGCATTGTCTCTTGGTCAGAGCAGCATCCCACCGAGCCCCAGCTTTATTCTCTTCAGTATCTTTTTTAATCCTTCACCGCTCCCCCCCACCCCCTCAGATTCACCCCTGGCCATGTTGAACTCGCCTCTCCAGGGCACCTGACTCCTTTATGTTGGAACAAAGCCAGGGGAAGGGGTAAAAATCTGGGGTGTGCTTCTCATATTAGGCTTGCTGAGGACCCTGGAGGTCTGGTGACTCTGTGGTCCACTGGGACTCAGGAAAGGGAAAGGGCAAAGGGCAAGAAGAGAAGGAGGAAGTTTCTTCTGCACAGGAAAGGGTCTGGGGCTGCCCCTGAGGGAGGAGGGAGATGAAGGCAGCCTAGCAAACAGTCACATGTGTAACTTAGCTCTCCCTCCAGTGGGTCTAGAGTCTAGAGAGGGAAGAAAGCTGAAAACAGCAGTCTTGTGACCTCTCTTCCACTTGGTGCTTTGGAGGAGCTGAGATGCTGGGCAGATACTACTCCCAAGTTTCCCTGTCTCCCCGGAAGTGGAAGGGACTCGGAGATTCCCCCCTGTTCCTTGCAGAAGGAGGGAGCTCACGTGCTGGCTGACAAGCTCACTGTGGGGGAGGAGGAGGGGGAGGGGAGGGTCTCTCTAGCCCAGATGAACAGCGTGGGCCTCCAGTTTGCTTCTACAGTTGGGAGCTGCAGGGTGGGCTGCTGGGGCCAGCATGTCGGAACCACCGGCAAGGCTCAGACGGGTGGGGGGATCTCGGCTCCAGTCAGAGCTAAAGTGAGCCAGGAAGATCACTGGGCCTGCCTAGGGTTTGGAGACAACACACAAGTTCACTGAAGGCAAACTTCCTCTGGTGGCCTTAGCACAGAACCCTGTCAGTTCAGTTCTCCTACAGCAGAGGGCAGCAAACCCCCAAAAACCCAACAGAAGCAGCCCAGGCTTCGCTTTAGATGGGGCCTTTCTCTGCTCATGAACCCAGATACCATCATGGACAGGAGGAAGGGGTAAAAATCGCTAATAGGGAGGTGCAGTTTATATCGACTAAACAACTTCCTAAAATGGTATTTTCTTACACTAGAAGAAACATATAGGTGTCTAAACAATCATTTTGTTGCCCCTTTATCCCCACTCCAAGTAGGTAGGTTGCTCAGGAAAAATAGTAGATCCATTTAAACTAAAGGAGCTCCATGTTCTTGACACATCTCGGTTTGGTGTACAAAATCTTGCTGTTCTGCCACATTTTGTAAACCACCGGGTCTCCCTCTACCCAGCTCTCCTGGGAAACAACCGCCAGGTGTGCCTCTCTGTCTGGCTTACCTCCTGCCTTCTCTGCTCTTTCCCAGGTCCCAGCCCACTGCAGGTCTCAGGAGCAGGCATGGATGCTGCACATACACGTGACCCCTTTGATGCCCGCCCCTCTCACCTGCTCCTGGACTGATTTACCCATCAAAGATTGGCTTCACCTGCCAATCAAAGACTGGCTTCACCTGCCCATCAAAGACTAGCTCAGCCCCACTCCTCCCAGAAGACTGCCTGACTTCTGCCCCACGGCACCCACCCCAATCCCCAACCTGTCTCCATCACTGCCTCCTCCCCACCTGTTAGAACACGGGGTTGGTATTCTGTAAGCCACCACACCATTTGGCATTATGCTCTTAAAATGTGATTTCAGAGTTATTTTTTGATGCAGTAGTGTAAATTGAACACAATCTAATATTAAAATGTTTTATCTGAGTCAGCAACGGGAAGACTTTAACACTAGGCCCTCCCAGAGTCCCAAGCGTTTCTCTGAACCACCTGCTCTTCATCTCTGCTTCTCTCTGCCTTTCCTTCTCATTCTACAGCCATGTCACATCCCTGTCCACGTCTCTTTTTAAAAAATCATTTTTCAATTACAGTTTATACTACTATTTTGTATTAGTTTCAGGTGTTAGACAATTAAATACTTTACACGGTGACCCCACTGATATTTCCCACCTGGTGCCCATGTCCACGTCTAGTTAGTGGGCTGTAAGCTCTCTGGGCAGGGTTTTATCACTGCTCTGTAGATTGAGCACCCAACTTGCTTTACACACATTGAACAGTAGGTGGCGGCATAATCAAAGGCAGGAGTATAGAATTGGCTGTTAACCTTGGAGATTTTGTTGGTTTGCAGTGATGGGATGTAGAAGCAGAAAGCTGCCACATTCAGCACTACAAACCTTCTCTTTTGAGGCCTCATGCAACGCTGCCAATCTCAAGTAATAAGACTTAGCTGTGCCTTCCTCTGCAAAGCATGCAACCATGGTCTGCTTTCTATGCAGTGCATCTAGTGTTGACTCCAAACACTTATATGGTGCTTACTATGTGCCAGATGCTATTTACAATTAATGTATAGTATTTTTTATTTTATTATATTTAATATAAAGTACGAATCATGTATTTAATACCGATAATATATAAATAAGTATATATTATAAAAATATATAACATAAGATATTACATTATTATATGTAATACAATATATAATGTTAAATTAATATATGATATTAATATATAATAAATATTACAAATGCTATAATTAAGTGTATATCAAAGTACACATATTTACATTAATATGATATGTTATATAACTTGTTTTATATATATATATATATATATATATATATATATATATATAAAATCAGAACCAGACTGGGTTAGTTCAAACCTTGACAGGCTTGTGTTCCCACCAGGGCAAGGCCTTTGGAATGATTCAGATCCAGGAGAGAGAGAAATGATGGGCTGTCTGCCCGGCAGCCATTCTTGCCTTGCTATCTGTTCTCTCCTGGGTGGAACCCTCTCTTTTCTCAGCATCTTAGTTGGGGGACAATCTGCCCCTTTCTTACCAACCAGGAAGCCACCAGGAGTAGGGCTGGGCACGGAAACACTAAGGGAGGGGGATGGTTCTCCTGTGAATAGTTGCGTGTGACCTGGTTGAAATTTGTATCTGATTCCTGAGTTTGTCACTCTGGGCGTGGTCTCAAGTATTGATTAGCTGCCTCCTGCACGCCCCCTTACTGGGGATCGAGCTTACAACCCAGCATGTGTCCTGACCAGGGATTGAACTGTGACCTCCTGGTTCATAGGTTGACCCACAACCACTGAGCAACAGCAGCCAAGCTCATATTCAGTTTTATTTCACTAACTCTGCTCAACTAATTCCTTTTTCACTGTAAAATCACTAACGCTTCACCACTGGTCCTCAGGTCTTACACTCCTGGTCAGACTCACTCCAGTCACCCTGTCTTTTGGATCCCAGAGAGAAACAGGGCACCTCAGTAAATGAGACCCACAGTGTTTCCCTGGTGCTGGGATGCCTTCTGGGAAATGCCCTGAAAGCCCCGGGAGGAGACAGAGCTAGAACGACCTGAGAGCAGCAGGCATAGGTCCCCTGCTATGGGCCACAAAGGATGCTCCATTGACTATCAAGTTCTCTGACCCAAGAGGTTTTCTGCTCAGATAAGTGAGCATTTGTGGCCAAGGGTCTTGAGATTGGTGGGAGGCAGCCTCTGTTCTGGGAAATTGGGTTCAGTCTCTCACATGGGGTACCCAAATGCTCACATAGGCTCACCCTGCTCTCTCAGCCAGCTCAGTGGTCCCTTCCTCCCTCCCTCTCTTGTTTTGTTCCTTCATCTTCTTCCCACAAATATTTAATTTGCATCTACTATATCCCAAGCATCTTTCAAGTCCTGGAGATTTAACAATAAACTGGAAACCTAGAGGTCAGCTTTCTGGCATATGAAGAGTTTGGTCCAGGGCCCCGGCTCCCTCTGTACCCCTGAGCAGTAGGTGTTTTGCGATATCCTCCAGAAACTGACAGAAGTTAAGAAAGGTGGCTTTACCAAAACAGGTTCTGAGAGTAGCCCCCTTGGGAGGGCAGTAACCGACCCCACCAAATCTGAGGCCCATCTCCCACTCCCATCAGGCAGCAGTCCAGGGTGGCAGCAGCAGAAACCAGGAGTCACTTGAACCCTTATAACCCCCAAAGTCTGCTGGGGCTCCCCATCACTCCACAGAGCAATTGGCAGTCCTGTGGCCATTCTATCAGGCACTGCAGGACTCTGTTCTCATGTTACACAGCCCCGGTTCTCCTTCAGGTCAGGCGTGGACAGAGAAATAGGCAGTTCGGACAGTGGAGCTGGAAGGGACCTGAGGCTAGGTGGCTGGAGCCCGGGCACAGGTCCTGACTTTGGAGCCAATTACATCCTCGGGATGAGGAAGGATGGACCAGGTTTCTGAAAGACTCTGGATGAGCCATAGCGTCTACGAAGAATTCAAGCAGGACCTAATGTCCCTCAGTTTATCTGGAAGGGATCCAGAATTTCCAGGGTGCGAAGTCTTCTGTTTGACTGGCATCCCAGGGAGGCCGGGCAACTGGAAGATGAGAAGTGGCTGCAGTCAGAGTTTCCAGTTGAATCAGGCTGAGTCAAGGTCAGAGCATGACTGCACTGGCCCCGTGGCCTCCTCCCTCCCTGCCAGTGACGATGAGTTCTCATTCTTTCATTCTTCTCACGGCAAATAATTGCTGACTGATGTCCCTGAGCTTCATGCTGGGCCTTGAGGACACGCAGGGGTGAAAAATGGGAGGCATTTGCCCCAAGGTCTGCAAGCAAAGGCGCAGGAAGTCCACCCAGTATTTTCACGTGCTGGCTTCGGGGATGCTCCCCAGGCTCATGGAGAACCCCCAGGCCCTAAAGCAGAGATGATGAGAACCTAACAGGGAGGGCAATCGTGAACGCATGACCTGCCAAAGAGGCAGTCCCCTGCAGGGGTCCCTTCTCAGCAGGTTTCCCGGCGGAGTCCTTGATCTGAGCCGGGGAAGCAGGTAGAAGTTGGGAGGGAAGGGCGTTCTAATAAAGGGCACCCGGGCACACTCAGGATGCTAATAATTTGGTGTGGCCGTGGTGTCCATATGGTGCAGGGAGACAAGCCTAGGGAGGTAGAAACTGCCAAAACACAAAAAAACTCAGGCACCGTTTGGAAGAACCTGGATTATAGGGAGCCATTGAAAGTTTTAAATAGGCTTAGGTTTACTTTTAGGAAGAGAGATGGGCAAAGTCCGAGGAAAGGAGGCAGTAGGATTGGGAAGAGGAAACCTGGGTGCATCATCGGCTGCTGGGTGAGGAAGAGCGAGAAGCTAGGATGGCTCTCAGCCTTGGGGCCATGTACAGAAGGAATTGAGGGGAGTTATGGATTATGGGGAGGTAGTGATGGTGGGTTCGATGTGCAGTTGCTGAGGAACAAGGTTCATCTCATCAGAGAGCTAGGGATAAAGGAAGGTAGTTGGGAGGAGAAACAGGGGCCTTCACATGGCAGCGATGGGGAGTCTTTATGATGGAGGACATTTAGAAAGGTCAGAGGTCTGTGGATGTGGAGGCAGAGGACTCATGGAGGGGAGCAGGAAGAGGTTCCTAGACAGAAGCAGCCATATTCCCAGGTCGCTGTTTGAACTGGGTGGAAAAGACAGTCACCGAGGAAGCAGGAAATTCTTGGTCCATTTGGTCATTAAGCTGAGGACTTCAAGCTTCAAGAATCTAGCAAATTGCTCAGAGTCCCATAACACGACTCAGTTCAGTACCTGCTGCTTCAGAGAAACTCAAAACACCTGCAAAATTGAATAAAAGCATCAAATGCCACTTTTGTAAAGTCTTTTCTGGTACTTTCCGTGCACTTAATATGTCTGTGCTAAGTCAAACATTTTATTCTCCAAGTAACGTGTGTTCCCTGCAGGAAAATTAGAGGATGTAGCCAAGCAAAAAAAGGAAAGCAATGCTCATGACCCAGTCCCCAGAAGTAAATGCTATTGATGTTCAATATAGACCCATCCAGATATTTTCTGTTTTTTTTCCATTGCATTATATATAAATATCTATAATAATAAAAGCATAAGATGCTAATTAAAACAGACAGCCAAACGACCTTCCAGACGTCCTTCCAGATGACCTTCTGGATGAAGCCAGGGCTGCGAGGGCCCAGCCCCTTGCATGAACTTCGTGCATCGGGCCTCTAGTGCAGTTAAATTTAGAGAGACTTGTAAGTGAAATAAATCATCACAGTGTTTCTTTCAGCTGTTATAATTTGCTGGGCACGTTTTCTTCTCTAATCAGCTCACCAGAGTCTGTTCCTGTCATAGCTCATCGGGAATACCCTTCTCCTCACCGGACTGGCCACGCTCAGTGGGCTTTGCCATCCGTCATCTTTGTCTCTCCACTGCCTCGCACAGGCCTGGCTTCCTGTCCGTCCTCCATGTAAGCTGGGGCAACTACAAAAATTCCTGCTAAAGACATTCCACGGATGACGGCCACCGCAGGCAGATTAAACAGCTGTGAGGGACAAGTCTGTGTCACCCTCCACCCCGAGAGATGCCTTTGCCTCTGTGTGACACACGGCTGCCACTCTGCCGCCGGCCCCGCCCTGCGGCCTGCTCACGTCACCCGTGCTCTCCTCTCGGCGCCCGGCCCCTCCAGCTGGGAAAACAAGGTGTCTCCGTGCAGGCGCTGCCAGGAGTCTCCTGGGCTATTTTTACCCCGTCAGAGGCCCCACCCCGGAAACGCACTTACTCTCCAGGAGGAGGAATGCTCCTTTCTCTGGTTACTCACCTGGAGGCTCCCACAGCACCCCGCCTCTGGGCTCGGCTAGGGAAATGCTCCCCATGGAGGGGACAGACTGCAGCAGCCCCCGCAGGCCAGGCGTGACCCAGGCAGAGCGGGGCTGGCTCAGGGCCTGGAGGTGAGGCTCTTCCAGGAAGTGCCATGTGCACCTGGGTTTCCCGGGGTCACTCTGTGTGTGCCTGAGCCTCTGATGTCCCTGTCTTCACCCACATCCCTGGCATTCATTTCTTGGAGGTGGCGAGGCCTAGGTGGGCAAGAGTCTGCTCTGTGGCTTGTGACCAGAACTGCTGGAGGGCCCTCACCCCCAGCACCCCCGTCACCTGGGCAAGTGGGAAAGCCCATTTTAAGGCCACTTGCACCATCTTTTCAGCAGAAGAGAACCTATGGTCTGCTTCTGTGCACTTTTAAAAAATTGAGATCTACTTGACCATAACATTGTCTAAGTTCAAGGTGTGGACAGCTGTTCACTTGATACGTGTGATAGAGGTGTTAGCTACCAGAGTTTAGCTGACACCTCTATTGCCTCACATAATTATCATTTTTTTTTTTTTGTGGTGAGAACATTTGAAATTTGGCCTCTTAGTAACTTTGAAATATATAATACAGTACTGTTGACTACAATCACTATGCTGTGTATTGGATCTCCAGAATTGATTCATCTTCTCTTTGCAAGTTGGTACTCTTTACCATCTCAATTTCCTGGACCCCAGCCCTGGCAACCACCATTTTACTCTGTTTCTGTGTGTTTGGTTTATTTATTTATTTTACTCATCCCCCAAGGATATACTTATTGATTTTAGAGAGAAAGAGGGAGTGGGGGAGAGAGAAACATTGATGAGAGAGAGAGAAACATCGATGCATTGCCTTCCATATGTGCCCTGACTGGGGATCAAATCCACAAACCACATATGTTTCCTGACTGGAAATCAAACCTGGGACCTTTTGGGTGTATGGACAATGCTCCAACTAACTGAGCTACCTGATTGGGCGAATTTGGCTTTTTTAGATTTCACATATAAGTAACTGCATATGGAATTGGTTTTTCTCTGTCTTAACATCTCACTTAGCAAATGCCCTCAAGGTTCAAAGGTTCATCTATGTTGCTGTAAATGTCAGGATTTCCTTCTTTTTCAAGGCTGAATTCATTATTTATGTTTTGATGGACATTTGGGTTATTTGAATATCTTGACTACTGTGAGCAATGCTGCAATAAACAGGGAGTGCAGATATCTCTTGGATATCTGTTTTTATTTTCTTTGGCTCTAGACCCAGAAGTGGGCTTGTTGGATCATATGGTAATTCAATTTTTTTTAAATCAACAAATCTTTATTGTTCAGATTATTACATTTGTTCCTCTTTTTTCCCCCCATAGCTCCCCTCCACCCGGCTCCCACCCCACTCTCTGCCTTTACCCGTCCACCCTACCCCATTGTCCTCATCCATAGGTGTATGATTTTTGTCCAGTCTCGCCTCTCAGCCCCCTCATCCCTTTCCCCCTGAGGATTGTCAGTCTACTCTCTTTCTATACCCCTGATTCTATTATATTCACGTTTATTCTGTTCATCAGATTTTTTTATTCCCTTGATTTTTAGATTCACTTGTTGATAGATATGTATTTGTTGTTCATAATTTTTATTTTTACCTTTTTCTTCTTCTTCTTTTTCTTCTTAAAGAGTGCCTTTCAGCATTTCATATAATACTGGTTTGGTGTTTACGAACTCCTTTAGTTTTTTCTTATCTGTAAAGCTCTTTATCTGCCCTTCAATTCTGAATGATAGCTTTGCTGGGTAAAGTATTCTTGGTTGTAAGTTCTTGCTATTCATCACTTTGAATATCTTGCCACTCCTGTCTGGCCTGCATAGTTTCTGTTGAGAAATCAGCTGACAATCGTATGGATGCTCCCTTGTAGGTAATTAACTATTTTTCTCTTGCTGCTTTTAATATTCTCTCTGTCTTTTGCTCTTGGCATTTTAATGATGATGTGTCTTGGTGTGGTCCTCTTTGGATTCCTTTTGTTTGGGGTTCTGTGCACTTCCTGGACTAATAAGTCTATTTCTCTCACCAGGTGGGGGAAGTTTTCTGTCATTATTTCTTCAAATAGGTTTTCAATATCTTGCTCTCTCTCTTCTTCTGGCACCTCCATAATTCTGATGTTTGTACGCTTGAAGTTGTCCCAGAGGCTCCTTACACTATCTTCACATTTTTTTATTCTTTTTGCTTTTTGCTTTTCCAGTTGAGTGTTTTCTGCTTCTTTGTATTTCAAATCTTTGACTTGATTCTTGCATTCCTCTAGTCTGCCGTTAGGTCTGTGTATAATATTTTTTATTTCAGTCAGTGTATGTTTAATTTCTAGTTGGTCCTTTTTTCATCTCCTCTTGGGTTCCGCTAAATTTATCAACCTTTTCTAGGAAATTCTTGAAAAACCTTATAACTGTGATTTTGAACTCTATATCCAGTAGTTTGCTTTCCTCTATTTCTTTCATTTGTGATCTATTTTTTTGTCTTCGAATTTTGGCTGCTTCCCTGAGTTGGTAGAGTAGCTTTGTGTGCTAGGTGTTCTATATGGCCCTGTAGCTCCGTCTCCCCAGTTACCTAAGGTGGTCTCTCTTGGTGCACCCCTTTGTGGACTGTATGTACAGCTTGTTGTAGTTAAGTCTTAATTGTTGTTGGTATCACTGCGGGGAATTGACCTCCAAGCCAATTGTTTGTGAGGATCAGCTATCTCTACACCGGGAGAACTTCTGTGCTGGAGTCAACCTTATGATACAAGACTTGCAAAATTGCAAAAGCCTCTGTGTTCAGCTTAGATGGGGCATGGTCGCAGGGTTGAGCAGATAGCCTTGGCTTCCCTTCAGCCCTGCCCTATGAGGACCCTGGGTCTGTGTCCCTGGGTAATCGCTGCAGCCCTCTCTGTGTGCGCTCATGCTTGCGTGCCTCCAAACTTCTGCCCCTCAAGGATCCTCTGAGTTTCTGTGCATTCCAGGACCTGTATAAGTCTGGGTCCTCAGGGTCTCGCCCAAAATTGGGGCTCAGTGCAGTCAGAAGTGGAGTTTAGTAGGCTCCCTCCTCCTCCCACTAGAGAAAGCCAGCGGCACAATCAGCAGTCAGTCCTCTATGCAAGCACTCATGCATGTGCGCCTCCAGACCTCCGCCCCTCATGGCTCCCCCAAGTCTCCATGCACTCCTTGCTTTTTCTGACAGTGCAGACTCCCCCCAGTACAAGTCTCACCCAGAACTGGGGTTCATTGCATTCAGAACTGAGGTTCAATGCAGTCGAGAGTTTCCATTTCACTCCAGCTAGAGCAGCGGTTCTCAACCTGTGGGTTGCGACCCCTTTGGGGGTCGAACGACCCTTTCACAGGGGTCGCCTAAGACCATTGGAAAATACAGATATTTACATCACGATGCATAACAGTAGCAAAATTTCATGGTTGGGGGGTCACCACCACATGAGGAACTGTATGCAAGGGTCCCGGTTTTAGGAAGGTTGAGAACCACTGTGCTAGAGGAAGCCAGCTAGGCACTCCACTGCCCATCTTCTCTATGTGCATTTCTCCGTACCTCAGCTTTTTGCGGCTCCTCTGAGTTTCCATGAGCCACTATCTTTCCTTCTAGTTGTAGAATTTCCACTCAGCCAGCTTTTCTGTGGTTCTGGATGATGTTCATTCTGTCTTTTAGTTGTAGTTTGAAATTGTTGTGTGAGGCAGAAGTTTAGGTGTTTACTTATGCCACCGTCTTGGTTTCTCTCTCAAGCCTTGTTCTGGTAATTCTATTTTTAACCTCCATATTGTTTTCCATACAGGCTACACCAATATTTTTTCTCCCTTACAGTGCACAATTTCTCTACATTTTCTCCAACACTTGTCATTACTTGTCTTCTTGATAACAGCCCTTCTACCAGATGTGAGGTGATACCTCATTGTGGCTTTGATTTATATTTCCCTGATGATTAGTGATGTTGGGCATCTTTTCATGTAGCTGTTGGCCATTTGAATCTTTTCTTTGGAAGAATGTTCAGTTCCTTTGTCCATTTTAAAATCAGATATATTTTTCTATTGAGTTGCATAGATTTAAAAAACAAATTTTGGATATTAATCCTTTATTCAATATTTTTTTTGCAAATACTTTTATTTCATAGGTTGTCTTTCCATTTTATCAATTACTTCTTTTGCTATAAGAAGCTCTTAATTTGATGTAGTCCTACTTTTTAAATTTTCTTACGTTGCTTCTGCTTTTGGTGTCATAGCCAAACGAATTATTGCCAAAACCACTGTTAAGAAGCTTCATTCCTATGTTCCCTTCTAGGATTTTTAATGGTATCAGGTCTGACATTTGAGGGCTCAATCCATTTTGAGAATTTTTGTGAGTGATGTAAGATAGGGGCCTATTTCACTTTTTTGCATGTGGTTGTCCAGTTTTTCCAACAAGATTTTTATATTCTAATCCCTGGGGGCTTTTGGTCTGTCCTCCACTTCTTTGACAGGATGCACAGACACTGGGTTAAGAAGTACTACGGTTTGAGGTTTACTGCCCCTAGAGCTGGGTTTGAAGCCTGGTCCCCTTTCTGCTCTGTGTGCCCTTGGACAAATGGCTTGGCCTCTCTGAACACTGATATTTCTCTTTGAATTGCAGGGATAAAACCCTTCTATTGTACCCCATAGGATTGTTGTGAAGATTCAAATAGAGGCATGAATATAAAAATACCTTATAAATAGTAAAATGGTGTCCTTAAGGGAAAGAATAAGAAATACACTCCCACCCACTTTCCTTGAGAAGAGGTACAAGTAGTGTCTTGACAATAAAAACAGTTCCAAAGTGCCGGTAATTTGTACATCCTACTTTCTGGGATTTGTCCAGTTCAGAACATAGATAGCTGAGTGATGTAAGGCCAGAAGAAGGACTCGACAATGCCTAGCAACAATCTGACACCTCAGGGTTTCACTGGTCCCTGATCACTATGGATGAAGACAAGAATGAGAGGGGCCAGGTTTACTGAATGCAAAGTATGTGTCAGTTCAGGGCTAAGGGCTTCAAAGGTATTGTTCCAACGAATCCTCGTACAGCCCCATGAGGTGGGTGCTGTTATTATCTCCATTTTATGGATGAGGCTCAGAGAGGCAACACAGCTAGCAAGTGGCAGAGCTGGGACATAAGCCCAGACAACATCTTTGTTTGTCTTTGAGAATTCTCTCTCGTGTTTTCACCGAGCTTCCCCTGGGCCAAAGATATCCTGTCAAACCCAGAAATGTGAGCCCTCACTTCCAAACATCAATGGAAAGAACTTCAATAAATTTGATCTCATTTTAAGTAATTAAACCACATTCTGCAACTCAAAGTTATTTTTTAAATCTAGGAGTATTATGTATTCACTTCCCATTGCTGCTGTAACAAATTGCCATAAACTTTAGGGCTTAAAACAACACAAATGTGCCCTCTTACAGCTCTGTAGGTCAGAAGTCAAACATGGGACCTCCTAGGTTAGCATCGGAGGCTGCAGGGGAGAACCCATTTCCTTGTTGATTCCTGCTTCTGGAGGCTGCTCCAACTCCTCAGCTCATGGCCATTCTCAAAGTGCACCACTCCAACCCCTGTTTCCATGGTCACATCTCCTCTCTCTGACTTTGACCCTCTTGTTTCCCTCTTATAAGCTCCCTTGTGATTACATTCAACCCACCTGGGTAATCCAAGGTGATTTTCCCATCTCAAAATCCTAAATTGCTTTTGCAAAGTCCTTTTTGCTGTGTAAGGTAACATGTTCATAGGTTCTGGAGAACAGGACGTGGCCATCTTTGGCGAGAGAGGCATTCTTTTGGCTATGACTGTGTTTATTAGGGCAACAGACAGAAGTGAAAATACGACAAATAAATAATAAAATGACATGTAATGACAAGAGCAGCACTCAGCAAACTTCCCCAGGAGGGGTGACCTACAAAGGATCACAGAGGAAGGGCAGTTGGGGGGACGGGGGTTGTTGTTTTCACGGATCACCCAAATCTGTCCAGGGCTATGGGTGTTCGGATGGCCTGATGGGAACACCTGGGTTGGTTAACCACCAGAGCCGAGGTCATTATGCATCCCACCTCACCCAGCACCTCCAGATTATGACTTGAAACTGTAGCCAGTAGGCCGGCATTTGCTAGCCACGTTTCTCTTTGTGAGCTGATGTCATCAGGTCTTGTGAGTTAGTGCAGTGACTCAGCACAGGCAGGACTGATACACGCAGAGGCCTGGACCAAGCTGAACTGCGCCAAGGAACGTCACCAAGGAGTGCCACCGGGGGTGGTTTCTTGGGGCCCGCCAGCTGGCCCAACCCTGGTGATGCCAGAGACTGCCTTTCAGACACAGGTACTCGATTCCCGGTTACTTAGAGCAGAACAGTAGCAGTAAGGATTACTTCTAACTTTTGTAAACATGCGATTCATGTTTACAAATGATTCGCCATGTTTATTACTATTTCCACCCCCAACTTCAATAGCCATGTTTAGTAAGAAAATGATATAAAATAAAGCTTGCTGGGAAAGTCACACACACACACACACAAAATATTCAAGAGGCAGTGTGCTGTGACAGCAGGATTTGAATTCTAGCTCTGCCTCTAACTCCCTGTGTGATCTGGACAAGCCCCTTCCCATCTTTGGGCCTCAGTTTCTTCATCTGTAAGATAAGGGACATGGTCTACATCATCGGTGATCAACATTAGAACCACCTGAGAACTTGTGGGAATGTCCATGTCCAGGTCTCACTGGGGTGGAGAACACTATCTCTGAGTGATGGCCAAGGTCCCTTCCAGAGCTATTCCACCATTCCATAAATGAAAATTTGGGTTCGGATTTGTTGGAGGTACCCACCCTCCTTACTGAATAGCAAAATATATATATATATATTTTTTTAATCCTCACTTGAGTTGCAATTTGATTTTAGCTGAGACTTTTTAGTGAGTGGGAGTGAGTGAGAGGGAAAGTTGAAGTGGAAGGGAGTGAGTGAGGGGGAGAGAGAGAGAAACATCAATGTGAAAGAGACACATCAATTAGTTGCTTCCCACATGCACCCCGATTGGAGCGGGGGTCAAACCTGCAATCCAGGTGATGTGCCCTTGACTGGGAAAATTGAGTGTCTGTTACCTACAAAGCAGTAAACTAGATCTCTTAAGGATTTCTGCACTCAAGATCTTACTGTGTGTCAGCTAGGTGGCCAATTCATCCTATCTAATAAAGAGGGAATATGCTAATTGACCATCACTACATCACAAAGATGGCTGCACCCACAGCTGAGGCCAAGTTCCCTTAAGGAGCCTTAACGAGCAATCAACAGGGACCTAAGGCTACACCCTCCCCCACCCCATGGGGCTTGATAGGGTACCTCAAGGTGTGTTTCCCATCCTGGTGCTGGGCTAGGGGACCTTAGGTTTCTCTCCCCTCCCCAGTGCCAGGCTGGGGGACCTCAGGCCATACCCCCTACCAGGTGGGGCTTGACAGGGGACTTCAGGCCCCACCCCCCACACCAGCACCAGGCTGGGGGACCTCAGACCACACCCCTTGCCCAGGAGGGCTTGACAAGGGTGGGACTGGCCAAGTCTGGATATAGCCCAATGGGGGAGGAGGAGTTGTCGGGTCTGGGTCTCATGTGATTTTGAGGTGCATGTGGGTGGGCGGGGACTTGACTCTGGGTCCTGTGGTGTGCCCCAGACTCTGACAGGAGGAAGGTTTTCATATACATCTTACTAATTTTCTTTCATCTCTGACACTTTTATTATAGAGAAAGGGCAAATAGCAATATTAAATAATTTCCTCTAATTAATCTCCTTTTAATGTGCACTAATTTTGTGCACCAGGTCACCAGTATAAATAAAAGGGATGAATACAGTTCCTTTTAATATTTATCACACCCATGTATTAAATGGGTAATCCCTTTAACTTCTACTGAGCTTTTTCCAGAAATTCAGGGCTTGGTAAGCTATGTATCCTTTCGTGCACTTCTCAAAAAGGAGGTGAGGAGAAAAATCTGATACACAAAGCTCTTAGCAGCCAAGCAGCCTCCCTACACCCCTACCTGATGGTCTTTACTTAAGCCCACCTACCTCTTGGATGCTGAAATCTAAACTGGCCCAGCTGTGCTGGGGCACAGGTTTTGTTTTGATATCCATGGAGTGCTTACTGTGTGCCAGGCACTATTCCAAGAGTGTTGTAGATGTTAGGTCATTTCATCTGCAAATGATCCTGTGAGATAAACACTATTATTTCCCCCATATCACAGGTGAGGACAGTGAGACAGAAAGCTCATGCCACTTGGCCAAGGTCACATGGCTGGTAGTTGGAGACTGGAATTCAAGCTCAGAGACTGGTTCTAGAACTCATGCTCCTATCACTTATAAATGGATCCCATGCCCTCCATGAAATAATGACAAAAATAATGCTTACAATGAAATGAATAACAACATGGAAAACATTTACATCAAAATATTAAGTAAGATAAACTCTTACATAAGTACTGTGGGTAAAGACTATGTAAAGTCAAAACACAAGTTACTGAAGAGAAATCATATACAGTAAAAAAGACAGGATAAAAGTAAAAACAAGAGACTGGGAAGAAAAATAGCATGCAAATGTTAAGAATACTTAGGGGTGGGATTATAAATGAATTTTACATTTTCCCTATTTTTGTTTCTTTTCCCATACCGATTAAACTTTCTTATCATCTTACCCCAGTGGCATATTAATTATCTTAATATTTTTGTAAGAAAACATTAGGACTAAGCTCTGGTATTGCAAAAAGTAGTTTGGGTTTCAAAAACTGGCAGACCAGTAACCTTAAATTTAAGAGAATATCTGCAATGATTAGATTATTTTTAAACTAACACTTTGAACTAAGAGTCCCAGGCACTGTTCTAAGAACTGTATCTATATTTTCGTATTTACTGGGTAGGAATTATGATTAGCCACGTTTTATAGTGATAATTGAGTGACTTGTCAGAATTTGCAGAGCTGGGAACCGATGCCAGACAGTCTCTCCAAAAGACTGAGCCATAATGTAGCCACATGCTTCTTATCACAGCTCGTTAGCTCAGTGTGGAGGTGCTACGTGTTTCCTCCTGTCTGATTTCCTCCCGCTGCAGTTTGCAGAGCGAACATACCATCGTTTGGCTAACTTTACAGCTAAATAGATTTTGATGACTTTCCTGCGATCTAACTTGCCCTCAGGATATTGTTTGTAGGGGAGGAAAAAAAAAAAAAGCTTTGGATTCATCCCATCTTGGGCTTGCAAAAACTAGGCCTATACCCCATCTGAAGGGCATTTACATAAAAAGGTCATTTATACAAAAAGAATCTTGCCGAAACGGGTTTGGGTTTGGCTCAGTGGATAGAGCATTGGCCTACAGACTGAAAGGTCCCAGGTTGGATTCTGTTTAAGGGCATGTACCTTGGTTGTGGGCACATCCCCAGTAGGGGGTGTGCAAGAGGCAGCTGATCGATGTTTCTAGCTCTCTATCTCCCTTCCTCTGTAAAAAAATCAATAAAAATATATTTAAAAAAACCACCCCAGAATCTTCCCAGGCTGGATGCCGTCTTCTTAGGATGACCAGCACTGATGCTGTACTTCTGGCAACTTCCATATGAGTCTAGTCTTCCTGCTCCACCCTCACATACCCCTGGTCCCTGTCCCCTCCCCTGGTGCTGGCCAGAGATGCCTTCTTTAGGACCACGTGTGGAAAGAGAAGCCATTCCTAGACCCCTTCTGCCCTCTCCAAGGGTTTGTTAGTGCTGAGTCAGTGCTATCTGTGAGTTCTCTCCATGGGTCAAATTCAGGTAAGGAGCGAACCCTAACCACCCCCACCACCTGCATTAGACCTGCCTAAAATAACATCATTGAGACATCAAGCATTCTTAGCCTGGGTTATGGCATCGTCCAAGAATGAGAGAGCCACATCAAATCACCGGCTGGGGCCTGGCACTTTATTTGGGATCTCTAGGCTTATTCTAAAAAGGGCCATTTAACCTCCATCTTGGGAATGCCTCCCTCCACTTCCTGTACTAAGGAGAAGAGAGAGATTCTCTGAGTCCCGGAGGCCTAGAACCCTACGAACCCAGGAGACAGGGAGCATAGCAGAGCTGCTTGTGTGCTTGGCAGGCACTGTGAGCAATCTGCTGAGCCCCATCACCATCCTGCAGGCCTGTGCCTCTCAGGGAATGTTCCTGCGGGGCCATACTTGGCATGCTTATGGAGGGAAGCATTGGGTCCTTAGGATGTGAGAGGGGAGGAGTCACCCATGTCCCCTGTGAAAGATTCTCTCAGCATCCTGCACACAGTCTGAGCGTCCTGGTACCAGGGCAGGGAGTTGACTCCATATAAAAGGCAGATGCTTCTGACAGCACCTCAGTCCCTTTGGCTCCTGAGTGACTTGCTCTAAGTCCCCCTGAAGCAGGTAAAACACAGCTCGAGGACCAGGAGAGACTCCTGGTGCTGGTGGTGCGGGCAGAGAGAAGCCCGAGGAGAGGACAGTGTTGAAGAAACACAAGGAGAAAGGGAGACTCACCAGTAGAAGGGGGTTCTGCCAGAAGGGGAAGGTGCGAGGTAGGGGAAAGGAAAGGATGATGGGTGTTTTTTTCTTTTTTTTTGAAGTTCCTTTGAAATTATGGAGTTCCTGGGTTGAACTCTTTTACATATTTCTTGTAATTAATTTGGGGAGATAGGGTTTTAAAAATCTGATCACTACAAAGATTACATCGTGTGAATTCATAGTCCAGTTTTAAATGTCAGGGAGCTATCTTGAGCTCGTTGAACTTAAAATGTCTGTATTGTCTTTTAGCTTCTGCTGCCATGTCCTGTCAACAAAGTCAGCAGCAGTGCCAGCCCCTTCCCAAGTGTCCCCCCAAATGCCCACCCAAGTGTCCAGCCCCCTGCCCACCTCCAGCCGCTTCCTGCTGTGGCTCCAGCTCTGGGGGCTGCTGTGGCTCTGGGGGTGGCAGCTGCTGTGGCTCTGGGGGTGGCAGCTGTTGTGGCTTTGGGGGTGGGGGCTGCTGCCTGAGCCACCGATCTTTCCGACGCCGAACTATTCGTCGCCGATACCACCACTCTGACTGCTGTGACAGTGGCGGTGGCCACCAGTCTGGGGGCTCCAGCTGCAGCTCTGGGGGTTCTGGCTGCTGCTCTGGGGGCTCCGGATGCTGCTCTGGGGGCTCCGGCTGCTGTTGACCTGGGCCATGAGCAGCACGAGGAGCAGCATGGGAGGAGCCAAAGAGCCCACGACCGGCCAGCCTGGGACTTCTCTTGTCCCCGTCCCCGTGTAAGGGTTTCTGAAAGGCTTTGCGTTTGCCTCTCCTTCCTGCCCGTGCTCAGTGCACTGGCAGGTCTAGAGGTCTAACCTCGGATATTCACCGGTTTGATCCTCCTCTCGGACGCAGTTCAGTTATGAAGCTTTTTTTTGTTTTTGTTTTTTTGTAACAATAAACCTCTTTATCCCTGATGTCACTGCCTCTTTATTCCTGATGTGACTGATGATGTTTTATTCGCCTGTCGGAAGCACCACCTCCTGCATCCAGCCATCTCCCCTTCCCTTCTTGTAAGTGCTAGCGAACACTTTAGAAACTCGTTGGAGAAGCAGACTTGGGCACTGAAGCTACCTTGACCTCCGAGAAACACCTTTCCCCTTCCCGTTCTGAGTGAGGAAACGAAGCCTGAAGGAAAGAGGCCCGTCTGAGACCATGATCCTGACCCCAGCCTGGCACGAGGAGAGCTGGGAACAGGCTTTCAGAGGAGGAAGGTGGCACCCAGAAAGGTCATGGGGAGAGTACGGTCTCTGGGAAGTTCTCCTTTAAGTACCTCCTAGTTGTGGGAATCAGATCGCCTGAAGGACTCATTTGGGACTCCAATGAATGGACACCTTTATTTTTCCATTGAAATCCCTGGTGCTTCCCTCAGTTGACTAGAAAGAAGACCTGAGGGGTACTAGTTTCTGGGGGTGTGCGTTTAGGAGGCAGGGACGAAATGTCTGAGCCCATTTCCCCGGATCCTGAAAGCCTGAGTTTGGGTCAGAGTACAGAACTAAGGACACCCTCCTCACGTGGTTTGTGGGTGGGTGGGGGGTTAGGGAGGCTTTGGGGACTGGATTGGGTTTTCTATTTCCTTTAAGAAGGGGCTGATTCCTCCAGGAGAGACACAGAATGTTTTTGATAGAAATGATAATTTCAAATCAGCATTTTATATACAAGATGAACAGCTAGCCCTGAGTTGGATAAAGGTCAAAGGTAAGTGGGTTAAGTACATCAGAGTGTGAGGTCATAGCAAGTCCATTAACGAGCATGCATTGGCCCAGAGTTCTCCCAGAGGAGATCCTGTCTCTATCTTGGTACTTCATTCCTTCCTTCTCTTTTCTAATACTGACCTCACCTCCTGGAATGTCTCACCTGGACTCACCAGCAGGTGACCCGAGGTACATGCATCCTGCTAAGCAGGCTCTAAAGCCACGTTCATTGAAACTGGTATCATCTGTGACTTACCTTTCCTTGTCTGTTCCCTCATGCCCTTCCCAGTCCACTCACCCCCAAACCTCTGCCTCACCATCAGCTCTTGGATTCTTAGCCTTAGATTCCTTGGATCTCACATTCACGGTAGTGGGCAGTTGTCTTTGATGAAGAAGCAGTTTTGAAACCAGTTGACCTCCAAAGTCCCTCCTAATTCTTCAATAGGAGTTATTCTAAGCCACCATGGATAATTTGGACCTGGGGAAAGATGGGTGGCTTCCTTCCTGGCGTTTTCCCTTCCTTCTTCCCTTCCGTTGCTCCTTCCCTCCTTCCCGTTTTCCTTTCTTCCCCTTTCCATTGGGCAGTGGCCCCAGGAAGAACTTATCTTCAGAGGGAGTTTGAGGATGGGGTAAGGAGCAGAGAGTCCCGCAGGCTGATTGACATGCAGCTGGACCAGCATCCTGCACATATTTTTCTCATAGGCTCACAGGGCTGATGGAGATATGCTAACATGACTATATTCACAGCTCTTCTGGTCTTCACGGTTCCATAACCACCAGAGTTCTTCCTGTCCGAGTAACACAGAGAAATCACCAGTGGGTTTCCCATAGGTACACCCCCACCATTGCCTTCACTCAATCCAATCTAGAAGCGAGTGGAAGCATCTGGAAAGCCCAGCTGGCCTTTGGCATAGCCTGTAGCCTGACTCGAGGAGCCAAGGACCCAAGAACCAGAGCGATGCAAACCAATAGCAAGTGAATGAACTGCCAAGTAGGTGACTACAGAGGGATGATGGGTGAGCAGGGGGAGAGCGTGCGTGTGCCCACATTGTGGAAAGGACAAAGAGAACAGGTCCCAAGACAGGGCTCCAGACCTCTCCTCCCTTGAGCCCCCCACCCCTGCCCCTCCATGCTCTGCCTTCACCCACACAGCCCTCCCAGCTATGAACAGTGTCCTGTTTGGAAAGTAAACATGCCACAGCATCCTGGCACTTCTAGGTGGTGACTTGAACAGCCACGTGCACCACCTCCAGTGTTACCCGAGTGACAAATGTCTCTGGGATGTGAGCGTCAGCTGAGCAAGTCTGTTGGGAAATGGGCCCCTCCCAAGAGCCAGTGCTATTGAATCTTATATAAGGTTCTCGGGCTGGACAGCGCTCAGTCCACAGCCTGTTGGAGAACTGAGTGTCTTCCAGTGGAGTGAGGGTCTGGTAAGTCTTCAAACGCCACCTGGAGAGGGGGAGGCTGGGAAAAGCGGCAGGCAGGACGCAGCGGGCAGGTGGCTGCAGAAGGAGAGGCCCGAAAAGTGCCTTCAGCTTCAAGCGAGCCAGCCTCCCGTGGTACCCAAGAGGCCCTGGAGGCCAGACTCGGTGTGTGCGTGTGGCCTTTACAAGGTTCCACGGCGCATCTTTAGCAGAGATGTGACTACAGCCCAGGTCTTTGGCCTGCCAGGCTGGGATGCGTTTCCCAATTCAGCATCCCTCTCCTCTTCCTGTGGTTTGGGGGAAGGAGACTAGGGCATGCCTCTGGCCTCTGTGGATCCTGTAGTCCCGCGTTAGGGATGCAGGTGCGATGTATGTTCTCACGGACGGGGTGCTTATACAATGCCAGTAACCCCAGGAACATCACTTGAAGGTCTCTGGCCGCAGCGAGGCGGGGGAGGGGAGGAGAGCCAGGAGAAGATTTGGGGTTGGGTCGTACAGATAAATTGCCTCGATATCCTCTTCTTTTTCCACTTCTGGGAACCCTGGGCGCTCCTTATCTAGTCCCAGGAAGTGGAAAACCATCCACGGTTTGCACATGCTGTTTCTCGCTCTTATGCACGTTTAACTCCCAGGAAACGCCTGCATGGGGTTTGAGTCTTTGCTGCTCGCCACCCCCCCCAAACCCCCTTTTTCCCTTCCTTGGGCCAAGCCACAGGTTGGCTTTATCCCCCCCAAAGCCAAATCTCCAAAGCCCCGAGCCCCACCGCGGGAAAGGAAAGGTCTGCTCGCGTGTGACGCGCTGCTCTCCCCGCAGGTTCACGGTCACAGCTTCGCGATGTCGTCCCAGCAGAGCGCGGCTTCCGCCAAAGGCTTCTCCAAAGGGTCCTCTTCGCAGGGCTCCGGCCCCTGCTCCGCCCCCTGCTCCGCCCCGGTGCCCTCGCGGGCCTCTTCCTCCTGCTGCGGGGGCTGCTGCGGCTCCGGCTCCGGCTGCTGCGGCTCCGGCTCCGGCTCGGGCTGCTGCGGGGGCTCGGGCTGCTGCGGCTCGGGGTCCACCGGCTGCTGCTGCTTCCCCATGAGGCGCCGGCGGCAGCGCAGAGGCGGCAGCTGCTGCGGGTGCTGCGGCGGCGGCAGCCAGAGATCTCAGTGCTCCCCCGGCCCCCAGAGCTCCGGCTGCTGCGGCGGCTGCTGAGGCCCCCGAGTGCCCGGAAGAGCCTCTCCCGAGCCACCCGCCCCGCAGACAGCGGCCCCCGGCCAATCAGAGAGCGGCCCGCCGCCTGTGCTGCCACCCGCCTCCGCCTCCTGTCACTATGCTGGGATTCCGGCCTGGGGCACCCCTTCGTCCCAGGCCCCCATCAACGAAGCTAACTGCACTGGGATGTCTGGACACCCACTTTGTTCTCAGCCCCACAAAACTCCCCGACCGCGTGATTTTTCCTGCCTGGGAACCCGAGAGCCCCGGTGGACTCTACCGTCTGCATGGACACTGCACTCTGCTGTCTGCATAGGCTGCTAGCACACAGTAGGCGCTCAATAAACGCCTACTGATTTGATTGTCTTCAAGACAGGTCGTAATAAAGCTACCTCCTGAGAAACCCCACACATTCCTATTCGTTCTTTCATTTGGGTATTTATTCTGTTCTCTTACACCGTCCACTCCCTCTCAGCCCTGGCTTGGCATATTGGTAAAAGGCAGGGAGCTGAAATTCCTGCCTGAACGAGCGTGGATCTCTGGTACTCTATAACAGCAGGAATTGCAGCTGGAGCCGGCAGCGTCCTAAGAACTCAGTGTGGCATGCGTCATCCCATTTAATTCTCACGATGACTTGGTGAGGTAGGTGCTTGCAGGTCCATTTTATAGAAGAGAAACGGCGTGCATGTCACTTGCTCCCAGTCTCCCAGGTGGTGGTGCATGACGGAGAATCCTGGCTGTCTCATTCGAGGTTTATGTCCTCAACTTGGTCCTCTGTAACCCCCTCCCAGACGCTTGCCCTCCCACCTGTCCGCTGGGCCAGGCAGCTGTGTGGCAAAGCTTTGGATCTGCAGTGCTTGGCTTTGGAACCAAGTTAGCTGAGATTATTTTATTTTTTATTTTATTATTTTGCCACAAAGGATCACGGGCCCCCTGCTGTGCTTGCTGGATAAGGAAACTCCCAAGCCCAGCCTCCCAGGAGGCTGGAGGCTCCCTCTCCAGGTCTCATCCCTCCAGGGGAGGCCTGACTAGGAGCCGTGGGCTTCCAGGATGCTGTGGGGTGTGTGGTGCCACACTCAGAAACATGGGGGTGTCATTGTCTAGAGGGGGTGCTTGGGATGCTGGTGGTGGTGTGTGTGGGGGTCATCCTGAGTGGGTCAGAAACTGAGGCCTGGGGTCCTCAATCCGGAGAGAGGAACCAGGGAGAATGAGGCGCTCTGCATTCATTCAGAGAGAAGAGACGAATAACGGCGACAATAATAGGAACCATAGCTCACTGCGCACCTCGCTGTTCCAGGCACAAGGCTAAGCACCCCTTGTTCTTTATATGGGAGGAAACTGGGGTTCCGAGAGTTTCAGAGCGTGGGCCCAAGCCGCACTGCTCCTGTAGGTGCCCGGCCCCCAGATGGCGAGTGAGGGAGCTGAGATTGGAACTGGGGTCTGATGATTCCCAAGTCCATGGTCACAGACTCACAGGGTCATCGCCCGCTGCTCCGGAGTCACCATCACCCAGGGGCAGGGGCACGCAGGCCTCTGCGGGCACACCCAGGCTCTGAGGAAATCAGAGCTTGGCTTCTTTGGCTACTGTTACATCAGCGACCCAGTGACTGGGAAGCTCTGTCATGGCATCCACCCAACCAAAGGTATGTGCGCAGAGGTGAGGTCAGCCCCATCCATTGATTCACTGGGATGTTTAACGCCGCTGCCGAGGCCAAATGACCCCTGTCAGGGAGGCTGTCTTGCTCTGGGTGGGAGGGGCCCTTCCACTCATCTCTGGGGTTCTCTGCTTCCCAGTGGGAGGTGACTTGTGGGAGCTGTTTGTAAACAGATGATGTCACCCGGGGACCTGCCTCTCCCACAAGTGACATGTGTTGAAACAACAGGCCCTGGGACTTGGTGGTGGCGCGTGAGGCGGGACGGAAGCAACTTGCCTGACTCAGGACAGGTTGAAAAGCCAACCGAGGGTTGGGGATGACCCGCAAACAGGAAGCTGAGGCCTGAGCTTTGGAAAAGATGAGAGACACGTGAATCTGAATGGAAGTTCACACACCCTTGGATGAGGGGCACGTTGATATTGGTCAAGTGGCTGAGCCTGGATGGTGGTAGCACCGGACTCTCACAGCCCTGACCTCCAGCAGGCCACCACAGGGCGGCTTTGCCGAGAGAGATTCGGGCATTCCTAGAAAGCGACGTTGGATGGGCTGGATCTGCTCGTGATTCTCCAGCTTCCCTCATTTCCAGAAACAGGGGTGCTGTAGGCGTGGCCCAGGGTTCCCTCTGAGGTGGGAGCAGTCGCCCCTCAGAGCGCTGGAGCTCAGGGGGATCTGGCAACGTGAAGTCCTACTCAGAGGTGGTCACCCAGTACACTGTGGCGAGAGAATCGAGTTTATCAGGTGTCTGTTCCCGTTGGAGAATAAGACGTTATTCTTAATAAGATAGTGACAGTAAACTTGAATGTATTTTATTCATGATGGCTTCAGTTTCAGCTTAAATTACTAGTATGTTTTTTAAAAATATATTTTATTGATTTTTTACAGAGAGGAAGGGAGGAGGATAGAGAGTTAGAAACATTGATGAGAGAGAAACATTGATCAGCTGCCTCCTGCACACTCCCCACTGGGTATGTTCCCACAACATGCCCTTGACTGGAATCAAACCCAGGACCCTTGAGTCCACAGGCTGATGCTCTATCCACTGAGCCAAACTGGTTAGGGCAAATTACTAGTATGTTATAGTGGTAATTGTAACCACTGATGTTTATATAGAACTGTTTTCACAGATCTCTGTTACAATTCTGTAAGACAAGTATTATCATTTCATATAACAGATTGAGAGAGGCTCTGAGAGTGTAAGTGAGCCACCTGAGGTTGTCCAGGCAACAAGTGACAGTCTCTGATTGGACGAGGCTTTCTAATGTCTTCCGAGAGAGCCAAGAACCTCGTCTTCATAATCTAGACACCGTGATAATTGAATAATGTCACCGGCTTAATTCCTTAGGGATAATGTTGTGCTCGTCATTATATGCCTAGCACTGAAAATGGTGCCAGGTACACATTAGAGGTCGATAAAGAAATGACTATTTGCTTGTGCATCGCATGTAAAGCATTGTGCTAAACAATTCGAGGGGATGCATAAAAGTAGATCTTGACCTCAAGGAGTTTTTGTCTGATTCGAAAAACATGGCAAATGATTATGCATGATCATACAAGGTATGAATGATATCACATGTAAGAAATAATGTCACACACAAATACATACAACACCTACAAATACATACAAACACAAGGAATACAGAACATGGCATAGACAATGGCTATGGGGACTCCACTGAATTTAGGTGATTTGTTCCAGGACTTCAAATGAGGACAAGTTACTTTGGGCTGATTATTCACAAGGCTTCATGGGAGGAGGGATCGGAGCTGGGTCTGAAGAGTGGAAGACACTTCGGAGAGGCAGAGATTCATGTGGTTAGGCATGGATTCGACTCCATCGGATGCTATTCCTGGAGCTGAGACTGAATGAGAAATGACACCCAGACCCTGGAGGTCTCGGGGCTGCAGGCAGACAGGAAAGTGAGCAGGAAAGATGATTTCACATAAAAAAAGTGTTGTGATGGCAATAAAGAAGGCATGGGTATAGAGATGAAATGAAGGTGCGTGGGATTTTAAACCAAGACTGGGGAAGGAGTCACAGAGGAAACATTTGAGCAGAAAAGGTGGGAACCATCTCACAGAGCAGAGAAGCACATGGTGTTATGAGTTTTTGCCTGGCTAGAAGCCTGAGGCTACCGATGTTTAAGGGATGCTAATTTGGGCCCCTTAGGGACTTTGTTTCTTAGGGAAATGGCTTGGAATTCCAGCTGCATGGTGCACAGATTTGGCAGTGAGATGGATCATGAATTATGAACTGGGCATAATTTCACTCAATCTTCACCTCTCTCCCAGCCTTTCCCCCACACTTTTAAACAATAAGAAACCTGAGATTTAGAGCTGCCAGGTCCCAAGTTTTCACAACTTGTGATTGGCAGAACAGGGTTTTGAACTGGGTATCTCTGATTCCAAAGCCACTGTTCTGAACACTGGGCTGTAATATACATTTCTGGGAAGAAGGAGAGACGTTTCAAGCTTAGACAGAGGGATGAGGAAGCATATGCAAGGGGGAGGCGTAAGTGTAGACAGGCCATTCTCTGAGAGGGAGAGATGAGGACAGATTATGGATGGTTTTGAGGAGCTGAAATTGCATTATGTTTGTGGAGTGTGATGGTAGGAATACAAGTACTTTAGAAAGAAGTTTTGAAAGAAGTACTTTAGAAAGATAGAAGCTGGTCTGTGTAACATCTACGGCACTCTCTTAGATGACCCTCAGTTTAATTAGGCAGCAATGATTAGGATGCCTTAGGGGAAGAAGTGAATGGAGAGAATACACAATGAGGAGGCACAGTGGTCCAGGCTTGACATGGGAATCTGAACTCAGTACATGGCAGTGAGTAAGGAAAGGAAATGACAGACATGAGAAGCATTCATTCAGAAGGAAGAAGAATAGGAAGAACTGGGTGATGTACTGGGACTGAGGAAAAGGAAGCAGTTGGGTGTTTCTGAGATTTTGGGCCTGGTGACAGGGAAATGAAGATACCGTTGATGAAACAGAGATGTCAGGAGGAAAAACTGGCGTGGAGAGGAAGAGGGCGAGTTCAGCTCAAGACATGTGGAATTTGAGGTACTGGCAAGACATGACCATGAGACAGGACATGGGGCTGGAACTGCAGACAGACCCTTGAAAATTAAGTCATGTAAGCATGAGAATCAAATCCTTGGGAATAGGTATGGTCCCACCTACTCTGTGAAAGTGATTGAGAGACCTGGTCTGTCTTTGCTCATTGCAGTCACCTCGTGGTGAAAAACAGAGACTGGGACATCAAAGGCACTTAATAAATATATGAATGAATGAAGAATGAATGAGCGATTGGGCATAACAGGAAGTCAATAGTTAAGTTGGAGAAGAAATTGGGGCCAAACCTGGTTTGGCTCAGTGGATAGCCTGCAGACTGAAGGGTCCCAGGTTCGATTCTGGTCAAGGGCACGTACCTTGGTTTCTAGTATATCCCAGTAGGAGATGTGCAGGAGGTAGCTGATCAATATTTCTCTCTCATCGATGTTTCTCACTCTCTATCCCTATCCCTTCCTCTCTGTAAAAAAATCATAAACATATATTAAAAAGAAGAAATTGAGCAGTTAGGAGGAAGTTGAGTTCCAAGTGAGGAGGGCAAAGATGATGAAGTTGGAGAAACTACCCAATGATTTGGACTAAATAAAGCTATTTTGAGGTCTCAGGTTCTAGAAATTCAGGCGGAACAGAACCAGGATCATGCAGAACTGCAGAAACTAGAGGATGTCACACAAATCAAATTAGTCACTCAGTTTCTTCCTTCCCCTTACACGATCCATCTTGGTCTCTTTAAACCATCAAACAGTTATAGTGGGAGATTGCATCGGGCGGGATAGCAGTTTCATTTTAAGCAGGTGGAACAGGTTGGACAGGAAAACTGGCACTCATGGCTAATAAAGACAACATCCTCTTTTCTTTGGATGACACTGCAGCAGCTCAGAGTGAGCTGGCTCTGCTGAAGCTGAAAGATGGCAGCTTGCCCCAGAATGTGTCCAATCTCGAAAAGCAAGTGTCCCCTCTTCTCTTCTAGACATTGCATCAGGGCAAGAGCTATGGCTCCCAACCTATCTCATTTAATGCTCTATCTCATTCTTTTTTTTTTAATGTATTTGTATTGATTTCAGAGAGGATGGGAGAGGAAGAGAGTGAGACAAACATCAATGATGAGAAGGAATAATTGATTGGCTGCCTCCTGCACGCCACCTACTGGAGACCGAGGCCACAACCTGGGCATGTGCCCTTGACCTAAATTGAACCCAGGACCCTTGAGTCCACAGGCTGATGCTCTATACCAGTGGTTCTCAACCTTCCTAAGGCCACGACCCTTGCATACAGTTCCTCATGTGGTGGTGACCCCCAACCATGAAATTTTGCTACTATTATGCATCGTGATGTAAATATCTGCATTTTCCGATGGTCTTAGGTGACCCCCGTGAAAGGGTCATTTGACCCCCAAAGGGGTCGCGACCCACAGGTTGAGAACCGCTGCTCTATACACTGAGTCAAACCAGCTAGGGCTCTGTCTCATTCTTAAGGAGATACTCGTTCAATTGCCAATAATGTAGCTGTATCAGCTTGGCATGCTTGGAAACTTCTGTGTTCAAAGGCCATTTTCTCTGTGTATGAAGTGTGGTTACATGTACCTGAAAGTCAGAAATTAACCTCCTTTCTCCAGCCCCTCTCCCCTTGGTGATTTCCTGTTCGTTTATAACTGCAATCTTTCATTAACAAAAACTTATTGATCAGTTCTGTGGGAAACAAACAAGTATCTCTTCTCCAGTAGCCTCGAGGCAAAATGAGTAAAATGTCATAATACAGAATAATTTGATAAATGCTTGCAGTCAGCACACACATGAAGCCAGCTCCACAGAGAGGGGACCACTCATCCAGCTGAGGCCAAAGGTGTTGTTTGAACTTAGTTAGATCTTAAGACTACCTGGGATTTGGCCAGGCTGGCAAGATAGCAAAAAAAATATTTAAGTTAAAGCTAACATCCTTAAGTGCAAAGGTCAGAGAGATGAGTAGGTGTTTTGTAGCAAACAGTTTTGCGTGTCTGGTGCTCAAGGAAGCGGAGGCAGGTGAGATTATACAGCTGGTCGGGGAATAGATAAGGCAGGACCGTGTGCCACTACCCACAGCTCCTGGAACTTTGTCCTGGGGGCATGGTGTGCCATGATATTTTGGGGCTGGTTAGGTCCCATGTTTTCAATCAGACTAAAGTTACCTTAGCTTTAACATGGGGCGTTAACTTCATCTCTAGTTACTCTGCGCACCTGTCTTCTTTTCTTAGTCTCATCCCTAAATGTCAAAGAGTGCCATTCATTGTTTTATATTTTACTTAAATCTTCCTAATTCTTCTGGTTTTGTCCCACCGACTGCTATGCCTAATAATCTCTTAATATATATATATATTTAAAATTGACTTCAGGGAAGAAGGGAGAGGGAGAGAGAGAAACATCAATGATGAGAGAGAATCATTGATTGGCTGCCTCCTGCAGCCCCCCACTAGGGATCCAGCCCACAATCCAGGCATGTGCCCTTGACCAGAATCGAACCTGGGGCCCTTGGGTCCACAGGCCGATGCTCAATCCGCTGAGCCAAACCGGGCAGGGCATGCTTGATGATCTTACTCCGGTCGCCAAGTCATCTCAGGCACTGCATCCAATGGTCTTTCTTCTTTCCCAGGATCCTAGCTGTCGGTGTAGCGTTGCCCACTATTGGTCAGCTTCTGCCCTGCCCTTTGTGATACCGCACCCTCCTCGGTGGGTTCTGATTCTTTGGACTTTTTCTTTCATATTTTCTTCTGTGCTGTTCTCTTTCCTAGCTACACTTCTAAATCTGTATATAATGTAGGTTCAGCCTGTAGTTGTCTGCCTTGCTATTTTTAGAGAAATCACCTTCATTTACTCATTCCTCATACTTTTATTGAGGGCCAGCTAGTTGTTTAATCTGGAAATTCTTGGTAGTCTAATCCTCCCTTTTATAGGATATATTGACTTTGACTGAAGATGAACTCATAATTCAAAATTACAAAACACACAAGAAGACAATACAGTGGAACTTTATTGTGGGTATCTTATGTAACTTATGCAGAAGACAAGTCCCTCTAGATTAATGCTGAGTTTGTTTTTTGTCAAATACCCCAGGTCACCTGCCTGGGAACCATTTTATTTTAATGACACGGCTTGGAACTTGCAGACCACATGTGTGGTACACTCTGGATGAACAGCAAGATGATGTGGTTATTAATTTTAAAGGTTTATTTTCTCTCCACTCCCCATGAGCCCACACTAAGCCAGACAAGCTTCCTTGTGTCGTAGGGTAACTTCCCTTGTCCACCTTTTTCACTAAGGATGTCTCCTTTATTGTGTCCAGTGTTGTCTCTTTCTCTTCAGGACACTCGATCGCAAATCTCAAACCCCAGAAAAGGACTGTCCCTGCCATCGGGCAGCTGCCATATCCACTCATGGCCTTCCTGTTCTGGTGTTGGTTTTCAAGTCTTCTTTCAATGATGGAACTTGGGAATTTTTCTTACTTGCTTTCAAGCATAGGTATGAATCAAAAGGATATGTATTATGTTTTATCTAACACTTGAGATGGCTATAGCATAAAGATTGTAAAGTTATCTAGTAAGCAATATGGCCAGGTCCAGTAGTTGGTTGTTGGAAATTTCCTGTCTGTCTCAGGGAAATCTAGGGAACTAATTTTTTGCTCTTCTTGGGGCCACGTCTGCCCTGGCAATTATTGTGGAAGGAGCAGTGGTGCTTGATTCAAAAGAACCTCAAAGGGAAGCCAAACCCAGGGACCAACTGTAGATTCTCATTCCATTCTTAAGCCAGGCAGATTGCTTCCACACCAGCGAGACTCTAAGACTCTTGAGGACAGTGCTTGTGCCCTGTATGTGCTGGTGTTCCCCTGTCCACTCAGCACTATGACTTGAGTATAGGAGTTGTTCAAAAACAGCTGTTGATCGATTGTTGACAGCATAAACGCTCTAATTTAATCCTTGCTTTGTACTTGTACTCATCAGAAATAATATCAAGGTGTGGTGCATTCTCAGTCCAAAGCAGCAAATTAATCCTACACTCCACCCAGTTCAGAAATGTATAAAAAAATGCCTGGGCTCATTTCTGACATTATATCCATTCCTCATTGAATTAACAATTAATAATAAAGTAGAAATGATGCATGCACTACCTGTTTAGTTACATATATGTTTTAGAGTAAATAGTCCAAAATTCACAATAGCTAACATTTGAAAGGATTATTAGGGAGCATGTAGTAGAATTCCCCATTCAATGCAGGACAAAGTCCCTTCTATAATAACCTGCTTCACAGGATCGTTTATTTCATTTTGGAAATTTTAATTTGTTAGAAACATCCTTGTATTAAGTTTTTAATGTTTATGTAACTTTTAAAAATTATTGAATAATTGTGTTCACTGTAGAAATACATAAATATAAATAAATGAAGATGAAGCAACTCATAATTCTACCACCTACCACACTCATTTTTCCACCTGGTTGTGTATTTCTCCAGATCTTACTCTATGCAAACTTTCTTTTCTTTTAACAAAAACAAATTCAGGTTACGAATGCTATTTTTTATCTGAACTTTTCACCCAATGATATATTATAGCATGTTTTCCTGACAATAAACATTCATTCACAGTGTATTTTTTTATGCCAGAATAGTTTTCCATTTTATGGATAGTTCACTGTTTATTTAACCATCTCCTTATTGCTGGGCATTGTCTTGCTTTAATTTGTTACTATAATTAAAAAATGCTGTCATGCACTTCATTTATTCATTCAACAAATATTTACCAGGCACCTTAACTCTGCCTGGCACTACACGAGGTGCTGAGGGTTCAGAATGGGGGGTAAAGTTCCCGCCCTCCGGTTAACCTCTGAAGGGGGAGAGGGAGAGCGAAAATCAACCAACAGACCACAAATAGTGTTAATCATTATGAAGACAATAAAACAAGGTAATGAGGTGGAAGGTGATAGGGTCGAGTCTGTAATTTAGGCAGGGGCGATGTATGTGCCACATAGCCATAGGGTGAAACTTAGAGGAACCTATAGGAGGAGAACTGCTACATTTTGTAGTAAGCTCTCCTCCCATCAGGGTGTAGCGGGTTCTTTTACTCTTTGGCCCTAATTTCAAATCTGCACAAACAGAGATAGAATAGTATGGCGGGGTCTTGCCAGACCATGTTGGGTGCCAGATATGACGGGGTCTCTCTTTTCTGGAAAGAGAGAAGATCTGGTTCTTCGAGTAGAGGGGCTGGGGATTGAGAAATAAAAGAAAGAGACACAGAGATAGAAGGAAAAAGCTGGAAACCGGGTGGCCCCGCTGCTTTCTTCTTCGGGAGAGACAGTAACCCAGAGCCCATGTAGCCTGTTTATTTTATACCCCCAAATACCAGGAAGTTTCACCCAAAGTCAAGACAAAGGAGATTATTTGCATTCTTTTTAAAAAAATATATTTTAGCCGAGGCTGGTTTGGCTCAGTGGATGGAGCGTCGGTCTGCGGACTTGGGGGTCCCAGGTTTGATTCTGGTTGGGGGCATGTACCTTGGTTGCAGGCACATCCCCAGTGGGGGGTGTGCAGGAGGTAGCTGATCGATGTTTTTCTCTTATTGGTGTTTCTAGCTCTCTATCCCTCTCCCTTCCTCTCTGTAAAAAATCAATTAAAAAAATACATATATATATTTTATTGATTTTTTTACAGAGAGAAAGGGAGAGGGATAGAGAGAAATATCGATCAGCTTACCTCCTGCACGCCCCCCACTGGGGATGTGCCGGCAACCAAGGTATCGAACCTGGAACCTTTCAGTCTGCAGGCCGATGCTCTATCCACTGAGCCAAACCGGTGTCAGCTATTTACATTCTTAAGTAGGCCCCAGCATTCCTGGTGCTTGACTGGATTTACATATCAAAACCCACTACCTGACACCTGGGCTGAAATGAAGGTCAAGCTGATAACACCCTTGCCTTTTTGGCAAAGCATGTTCCCAGGGCGTGGCTTTGCCTGTCTGCCTTGGGTTCAGCTGACAATTTAAAGAAATGCCCATGTGCCTTCCCAGGCACTCTCTACAGAAGAGGGTAGTCACAGTCTCAATTACCCAATATTCAGATAAAACAAAACATTTTGTTGATATTATTTCATTTCCTGACCCCCCCTCCCCATGCACCCCAAGTCAACATACACACAAACATTTTTTTTTTCCCTAGACTATTTTTAAAGCAAAGCCTGCACTTCACATTTCCCTCTACCTCTCCCCTCCCCCTCCCCACACATACCCATACATGCTGGAGTATGTATCTTGAATACATGAGCATTTCTCTTTCTTACACAACTTCAATGTCATTACTGTTCCTAACAATTAACAATATTTCTTTAAATCACATGTTACCTCACTCATGGTCACATTTTCACAAATGTCTAAAAAAAATGTGGCTTTGAAGTTGGTGTTTTGAATGAGGATGCAGACAAGGACCACACATTTGATTGCTATGTCTCTTAAATTTCTTCTAATCTGTAGCAGTCACCCTCTTCTTTCACATCATTTACTTTTCTTAACTTTTATTTTTTATTGTTTATGCTATTCTAGATGTTCCCGCCCTCCCTACCTTTGCCCACCTCCACCCAGCCCACGCCCACCCTCCCTCTGGCCCTCACCTCACTATTGTATGTGCCTATGGGTTTTGCATATGTTCTTTGGCTAATGCCTTCACCTTCTCTCATCCAGTCCCACCTTTCCCCCCACCCTTCTGATAGCTGTCAGTCCGTTTCATGAATCCATGCCTCTGTTTCTATAAAGCTTCTGCACAACAAAAGAAACCATCCACAAAATAAAAAGAAAACCCACTGTATGGGAGAACATATTTGCCAATGAGACATTGAACTCAAAATCAGGAAGACAAACAATCCAATTAAAATAGACAAAGGACCTGAATAGATGCTTCTCCAAAGAGGATATACAACTGGCCAATAGACATATGAAAGAAGGCTCAGCTTCACTAATCATTAGAGAGATGCAAATTAAAACCACAATGAGGTATCACCTCACACCTGCCAGAATGGTTGCCATCAATAAATCAACAAACAAGTGCTGGTGAGGATGTGGAGAAAAAGAAACATACATCAAATGTGATGTGATGAACCTATTGTACCATGCAGGAGACTCATGTTATATGGATGCTCTACATTAGTGATGTCAACATTAATGTGTAGATTTGTTAGCACCATCTTCCCATTCATTTTTAAATTCCCAGTAAACCTTTCAGCTAATGCTATAAACAGATACTGCTAGAGCCATTATTTAAGTTTTAATAAATGGTGATTTTCTATTTCTATTATTCATTTTTCACCTACTAAGTGAAATTATTTTTATCAAAAGAACTTCCCCCATCACCTAACATACAGGTTAGACAGGAAATATGGGGAAAATGCTAAGTATTTTCTCTCGCCAGTTTTCAAAATAATGGGCTGGTGGCCTAGCACTTTCCAAAGATAATTTTTAAAAATATTAAAATTTTTATTTTTAAAGTTATTTTTAACCCTCACCGAGAATATGTTTATTGATTTTTAGAGAGAGAGAGAGAGAGAGAGAGGAACATTGATGTGAGACAGAAACATCAATTAGAAACATCTATCTGGGGATTAAAACCACAGCCTTTTGATGTACAGGATGATGCTCCAACCAACTGAGCCACCTGACCAGACGGATAACCATTTTTTTTTAAAGGAAGTATCATTATGAACTCATGGATTTTTCCATTTTTTTGACTTGCCTTGCTAAATTGCAATGATTATTGCTTTTGATTTTCAAATTTTCCTTTTTTAAGCTTCCGGTGTCTTTTTTGACACAGCCTCGGCCATAGCTTCTTTGCTTTCTGGTAAAATAAGGATCCTCTCGTGTATCACCTGACTCAGATCTAGCCTCAAGCATATTTCCAAGGACTCCTGCTTTCTTTTAGGGGGACATGGGATTTAGAAACCATAATATGGGGAGCGTGGATGAAAAATACTACTAAGCTTTTATTGCTGCTAGGTATTTTAGTAGACCACAACAGGGAATCCATTTTTAAAGATAAATATCATGAATGAAAAATGATTATTTCCATTTAAATTTACATTTTGGGATATATCCTTCCTTTATATCAATTCTGAACATTTCCCTCTTACATGAAAAATTTTGGCCTTTTTTTTTTGTTTTGTTTTATCTTGCGATATAGTAATAACATTTTCCAAATGCCAATGCCAATATTACTACTACTTATAAGACCACCCAATGCTATGTAAGGTTTATTTGAAACTTCTTTTTTTTTGTCCTGGGAATAGACATGTAGTCAGATAACATGTAGACATTTACTGCTTTAAATCAACTTGAAATAACTCTTTTCTCATTGTAGTTATATTACCTACTTTATATACATCTGTTAGTTTGTTTTCCCTGTTTAGAAATTTTTAAATGTAATACTTTTGTTTTTATTCATGTTACGAATTTACATTATTCTGAAGTCAAAACCCTAAAACAAAATCCAGCTTTTTCCCCCCATCCCATCTCTTTTATAAATAGTCATTTTTATCAATTTGTGGTTTATCCCACAGTTTCTTTAGCTCTTAATTTTGATGTTCATCACCACCATGTAGGCAGGAACAGATTATTATTATTTTGTCTTCAGAAGAGAGGAAGCTGCATTGCTCTGTTTAAACCTAGAGCACTGGATCCCCATTCTGAGTTCCTTCCCCTGACCCACACCACCCCCTACAGGTATTTTAAAAAATTTCATCAAGGAGATACAGCCATCTGGTCACCCTTTGCTAGCGATCCAACCAAAATAGACTGCTTGCTTTGCTTCAGTGGATTACTACACCCACTCTAGAATTACATGAAATAAGTATGCCAGTTATTTTTGGACTCCAAGTGATGCTTAGTGTCTGGAGCTAAAAAAAATACTAAGTAAAAAAACACAGGTAGCTGAAACCGGTTAGGCATGTGCCTTGGTTGCGGGCACATCCCCAGTGTGGGGCGTGCAAGAGGCAGCTGATCGATGTCTCTCTCTCAGTGATGTTTCTAACTCTATCCCTCTCTCTTCCTCTCTGTAAAAAATCAATAAAATATATTAAAACAAAAAACCACCGGTAAATATGTGTGAGTAAGTGTGTGTATGTGTGTGTGTGTTGGTAGGGAAACAAATTACTGCCTACAGCTGTCATTTTCTGCTAATGGTTGCCTAGTGATGTGGAATTGAGGTCCACGTGGTATTCATGGCATCACCCTTCAGGCAAATGTGGGACCATTTACAAGAGGAAAGCAGCTTTGAAATGATTGGTAACTGTTCAGAAAACCACATAGCAGAGCCGGTTAAGTCCCAATTGTAGTCTGGGAATATTTAATAGTAATATCTCATAAAGTGTTCTATGAGTTTAAAATGACTGTAGGTTTAGTTTTTCCTAACTTAATTTAATTTTAAGTTGTATTGACAACTAGGAAGAAAACAGAGACTACGAATTTCCTAACAGGGCGAGTGCACAAGTATGAGAGAGTAAAATCCTAAGATATTACCACCAACCAGTTTCTTCCTAACCCCCTTGCCTCAACCTCCTCACTCTCTAGAGAACTGGCCTGGGGAGGGAGGGAGGAAGGGAGAGAGAGAGGGAGAAAGAGAGAGAGAGAAACATTGATGTGAGAGAGAAACATTGATTGGTTCCCTCCCATATGCACCTGACCAGGACCATGATGGAATCTGGGAACCTGGAACCCAGGGATTGCTCTGACCAGGAATCCAACCAAGACCTTCCCGTAGCCAGTGTGGCTCCAACCCACTGAGCCACACCGGCCAGGGCTAAAATTTGTTATTATTTTTAAAACAACAACACCAGTGGCCTTTTAACAACAATGTCAGAGAACGGCGAAAGAAGCCTTGCTACAAAGAGGACCAGAGAAGTCGATTAGTTTTTGAGATTAGTTAGGGCCAACACGACAGCCTTAATTAGTTGGGGGTAGAGAAGGCCAACTGGGGGGTAGAGGGAAGAGGGGCCGTGAGGCTGCCCAGAGTAGCATCCTCCTCCTGGGCCACGGCTGTGCCTTTCTTTTTCCTTCTGGATAAGGGACTGGAAGTGCTCACTGATTTCGAGGGACCAGGCCAGAGCAGAGATGCCTGTTTCATCATTGATAAAACTAAAGAGATGACTTCATCAGCGCTGACATTGAAGTCCTTACAGCCTCCGGTCCAGAAAGGCTCACAGTAATCTCACCCTGCCACTTATTTTGTTTTAAACATAAAGTTATTTTCTGATCATTCAAGTCATGCCGATTTGCTGACGCTTGGAAAGCTATGGGGACAGGAACAAGATGAAGTGGGTGGGAACAAAATCCACACAGCTGCGTGCCACGTGCTCCCAGTGCTGCTTACACTCCATACACTTGAGCTCCAGACACTTTTCACCTGACATCATGTGACTTCCCATCTTTCAAAGTGGTTTTCATGACTGACCAGTATTACATCCATTATATGGATACCCAGTCTTTTAGCTAATGGTCGCTTTGTTCTTGGACATTGAAGGCAGGTTCTACGTCATTACTCTTCTAAATAATGACACACGTGCATTAAAAAACACGTGGGGGCGTTCCCGAGACATGGTTACTATTCTGTCAAATTTATGGACTTTTTCAGTTTTTCGGATACAGGGCTAAATTGGCCACTCCCACTCTCATGGGTATGTTTACCGCATACAACCTCAGGGCCCAGATCTGATCATTACAAAAGGACAGGTGGAAAAGATGTTTCTGTTGTTTATTAAAGAAGGTGAACCTGTGTTTATTGGTCATTTACAGTTCTTTCATGATTGCCTTTGTTCTCTTTCAAGCTTTTAAAAATTGGGAAGTAATTTTTTATTCCTTAACACATTAGGACTTGTTGTATTTTCTCTATATGGGACTAATGGAGCACTGATAATATGCAGTAATAATGTTGAATAGATGCTATTTAACACATATAGTTTGTTGGTTTTTTAAAAATCCTCATGGAGGATATGTTTTTATTGATTTTAGAAAGAGAGGAAGGGGGAGGGAGGAAAACATCCATCTGAGAGAGAAATATCCACTGGTTGTCTCTTCTATGCGCCCCCACTGGCAATCAAACCCACAACCTAGGTGTGTACCCTGACAGGGAATCAAACCCACAACCTTTGGTGTAGCTGATGATATTCCAATAGATGGAGCCACTCTGCCCGGGTTATTGTTTGTTGATTTTAACAACTAAACTTTTCAAACTTAGGATACTTTTTTGCTCCCTGGAGCTGCTAATTGCTTCATCAGCTGGGGCAACGCCCCACTGATTTGGAAGGTGACTGTCTCTGGGGCAGGGCTGAGGAACACGGCCGCAGCTGGCCACCAGGTGTCTCTGTAGCCGGCTGCCAGGGGCCTCGAGGCCCGCTGACTTGGGCAGAGCTGCGGTTGTGGTGGGTGTCTTATCTCTGGGCTCCTCCGCCTTCTGGATGACTGTCTTTAACCCAGGTCTGCCTTGCCCTGGCCTCAGGGCCTCTGAACAGGCCTTGTGCTTTGGGACCTAGGTGGTCCTTTTGGGGGGCCGTGGAGGCATACCCCCAGCAGAGAGGATATCGGAGATGGCCCTGGTCCTGTTAGAGCTGGTAGCACAGCTTCCTGGTGCAAGTTAGTATCAGGGGCGGGCAGGGCAGGGACAGGCGGCACAGGGATGAATGTGGGGGAGGGGAGTCGGTCGCCTCAGGGCCTACTTTGCAGGGGAGGAGACAGGTAGATGAGCAAACACTCACTGGTGTGATAGCGGGACCCTGCTTCCATAGGGACACGGGGATCAGGGAATGGGGGGCGGGGCAGGGAAGAAGAGATTTCATGGAGGCGTAGACATTTGGGCTTAGGCCCAGCCGGATGTGGTCAGTTGATGGTGTCGCTTTGTCTAAAATCAGGGACAGCCTCTCTTCCCCAGATGGGGTCCTATTGCCGTTATGACCTACGCGGTTTGCAATCTTACTGACAGAAAGTTAAAAATCATCGTTCAACACAGTGAGCTGGGCTGAAAGAAAGCAATGTAGAGAGAATTCTATTGCTTTGCAGGAAATCAGGGCAGTGTGTTTGTTGCCTTGATTTGTGGCAGGTGGAGAAAATGTGTGATGATGGTGTTTCCTTATCCGCCATGTGAGATAATAAGAGTACCCACATCCCAGGGCTGTTGGGAGGATTAACTGAAGAACCAAATGCCACACAGCTGGGATCCTGCCTGTGCTAAGGAAATATGTAATCTTATAATTATTTTATTCTTTTTTTAAAATATATTTTATTGATTTTTTACAGAGAGGAAGGGAGAGGGATAGCAAGTCAGAAACATCAATGAGAGAGAGACATCGATCAACTGCCTCCTGCACGCCCCACACTGGAGATGTGCCTGCAAGCAAGGTACATGCCCCTAACCGGAATCAAACCTGGGACCTTTCAATCCGCAGCCACCGCTCTATCCACTGAGCCAAACAATTATTTTATTCTTAAAACCAGCACCGTTTCTCAGTTCCCTGTTTCTCTTCTTTCCAATTTTCTCACATCAGACACTTACTTAGAGCCCAATGTCTCCCCTGCATCTACAACCTCTTCAGTTTTATCTCTCATTATTGCTTCCCCAGATCCTCATTGAAGAAATGGAGTTAATAATCACCCCATGGACTCTCTTTCCCCCAGGTCCTCACTGAAGAAATGGACTTAATAATCATGCCATGGCCTCCCTCTCCTCCCCTGGTCTCTCAACCTCTTTTCTGGCCAGGCTTCGGTTTCTTTGCCTCCCTGGTTCTGGCTCTTGGAGGGGATGCTGGAATCCCTTCTGGATTCTGATGGCGGCAGTCATCTCGAGCGGAGTCTAGGCTTGGGTCAGACCCTTTCCCACCTCATGTTATGGGGATTTTTTCCTCTCGTTGGTGTGGGGCTGAATCCAGCACCCATCCTCCTCCTGTCCCAACACCAAGCGTTCCCACAGGCCCTTTACAGGCAAGGGAACCGCTGTTTTTCTGGCCTAGAGTCAGGACCTGCCTCCCCATAAGGTAGTGGTGCCTGAGAAACAGAGGGGAGGGGAGACTCCCGAGCAGCCTGGGTTGGAACAAAGTCAAAGAGCCCAGTGGTGCTGAGGAAACAAAACTTTATTTGTTCACGGGGTCAGACACAGGAGCTGGTTAGATGGTGCAGGGTCTGGCAGAGCTGGAGACGGGCACGCTGTGGGGCCCTGGAGTGTGGGGAGAAGGAGCCTCTGAGGACCTCAGCTGCTCTCCAGAGACACCTCAGCGCCAGCCCAGGGCACGGAGATGCCAGTACTGAGAGGGCACACACCGGGCAGAGGCTGGTCCCTGGAACTCTGTCTCTTCTCCAGTCGCTGGTCTCAGCAGCAGATCCAGGTCAGCAGCAGCCCCCAGAGCCGTGGCCACAGCCCGAGCCCCCGGAACGCTGACCACTGCCGCGGTCACAGGAGCCCGAGCTCTGGCGCCTGCAGCCGTGGGACCTGCGGTGGGGCCTGTGGTGGCTCAGGCAGCAGCCGCCCTCAGAGGAGCTGGGCCCACAGCCGCCCCCAGAGCCCAGAGCACAGCCAGAGGGGGCTGGGGGCAAACACGGGGCGGGGCTCTTTGGGGGGCACTTCGGGGAGGGGCACTTGGGGGTGCACTTGGGAGGGGGCTGGCACTGCTGCTGGTTCTGCTGGCAGGACATCTCCACAGGAATGTGACCTTGAACAAAGAAAGGGCATGTTGAGCTCAGAAGCTTCAGAAGTTTCAATGTCTCCTCCCCACGGCTTTCAGCAAACACTCGTCCTCCATAATGACCACGCTGCCTGCTAAGCCAAGCTCGGAGGGAAACACATGGGAACACAGAGGGGCCACGTGTATTTGGATAAAGCACCTTCAAGGACGCCTGATGGACCCACATGCATCCCTGACAGCATACTCAGCAGGAATGGGAAGGAGTTATCAGGACCTTGGCTTTTGGGGTTCACAGCCCCCTAACAGGTGCCTGAGTGGCTCCTTCCTCACCACCATCCTCCCCCCAATGCTGCCCACTATGGGCCTCTTCCCTCTGGTTCCATTCGGATCTGAGCCCCTCTTCCACCACTCCCAGCTGAGGCCTGTCCCCTTCCAGGCACTCACCCGATGCAAAGGAGGCGGGAAAAGCTGTTCCTGAGGAGGCTGTGGATGGGGAGCCCAGGGCAGGAGCCCTTTTATCCTGTGCTGGTTTGTGACACAGGGACCGGGCATGCTGCTGCTTTCACAAGCAGGGGGAGGTGACAGCGCCACACACTTCCTAGTTGCCTCCCTCAGTGTCTTCCTGGGCAGGAACCTAAACGTTTAATAAGATGGAACCAGGATGTCCTTGTGACTGCCAAGTACTTTGTATTCAAGATTGTCTTGGACCTGCGGCTATACATTCATTCATTCATTCATTCATTCATTCGTTCGTTCGTTCGTTCATTCGTTCACTTCCATGCATGGACACAGGCTCTTTTATCTCATTTAACAATAATAATATAGAGATACTTAAGACATGTCTCTTCCCTGGAGTATCTCACAACCTAAATGGACCATCACTTAGACAAAGAATATAATGGATCTAATGAAATAAATACTGTCAGAGGAGTGTTTACAAAGACCTCAACCTGCCCTAGCCGGTTTGGCCCAGTGGATAGAGCATCGGCCTGTGGACTGAAGGGTCCTGGGTTCGATTCCAGTCGGGGGCATATACCTTGGTTACAGGCACATCCCCAGTAGGGAGTGTGCAAGAGACAGCTGATCGATGTTTCTCTCTCACTGATGTTTCTAACTTTGTCCCTCTCCCTTTCTCTCTGTAAAAAAATCAATAAAATATATTTAAAAAAACATACAGCAAAAACCCAAAGACCTCAACCTAAGAGTCCAGCTTTTGGAGGTCATTGCCCCCTTGCACTGCAGCCCCCAGAGGGAGATGGAGCCTTCAGATGCTCTCTAGGGGTGACAGCTGGGCAAGACCATTGCCTTGTGGGAGTGTGAGGAAGGCTAAAGGAAGGAGCTTGAAGACAATCTTGTCTAGGACAGAAACATTCCTAAGAGGACCTCATGTCCCAGATGGCAGAGGAGTTAGAATGGAGAAGGGACTGACAACTCTAGCCATGACAAGATTCACCATTCATATTCTTAAGAAGAAGGTCGGAGACTATAAGGAGGAGGAGGAGGAAGGTGGAGAGAAAAATATCCTCTTTTCCATGGTGGCTCCATTTCTTCCTGACTATGGCCTATGGCCTATTGATTCCGATACTGTAGAAATTCTTCTGCCTGGAAGAATGAAAGAAAAATTGTTCAAATGGTAAAAATGAGGCATTTCACAAACAAGGTTGATGATTGTGAAGCTGACAATGCTGGAGGTGGATGGTGAGCCTCATTTGCCCTCATAATGGCTAAGACCTCATAATAGAGAAGCTTTGTTTTCAAATACTATTTTCCCATTTTCTTTCATTGCGATATTATAGATGAATTGCTCATCACATTTTATCCCAAATAATGGTAATACAATATTTCACATTTATTTACCAAAAGAAGATCATTGGTACTTTAACAGTCACATATTTACATTTAATTAAATAAAATTCAATGAAATAGTCATTAGCTCACTCTGGTGCTTGCCCCAGAATGTGCCCTGGCGGGGCTGGAGAAGAACCGGAAGTGGGGGAAGCCACCACTTTCCTGGTGATGCCTATGACCCACAGATAGGGATGGGGCAGCCCCAGGGAGAGCCTGCTCTCAGGGAAGTCTGGGACCCCTGCGGGCGCTACCCAGACCTTCCTCCAGGACCCCTGCTGGAGGCATCACCCCATGGCTTCTCTGCTCAGCCCAAAATGTGATCAGGGCCTCTCTCCTTCCTACTGCCACCTGCAGTCCTATCTGCTGGAACACTCTCCTTACGTCATTCATTCCCACGATGCTTCATCTGAAAAGCACATACTGGTGCCAGCTGGGCCAGTGAGTACCCTGCTCAGCTAGGATTTCCACAGTGAGGGGGGGCACATTCTCTGCTTTCTGGGACCCTACAACCAAGCAGAGAGGATGAACACTACTAGTAAATAAGCATTGGCCTTTGGGGTGACTGAGCCCTAAGGCAACAATGTAGGTGTAACACGAGCTGATGTGGTCTATGGGTTCAAGCCTCGCTGTAGAAGGAAATAATTACTTTTTCATGTCATGTGGTTTCCCAGAAAAAGGTACAGAGGCCGTTTTTAATCCCAGTGATGTGCCATTTTGAGTTGCTGTGGGGCTGCACTTGGGGTGTGACATACCCCCGGTCTGTGTGGCCCAAAGTGTTTCAGAACCTGCCAGCGGAAGTGTCTCATACCCAGCCCGAGGCCCCATCTCAGTCCTTGTCTCCATTTCCTGATGCTCCCATTCTTCTGCTTGATTGGGATCACCTTAATCTCCCACCTCCCGCACGAAGCCTCCTTCACCTTACACCTTCTCTGTCCTTCTCAGAAAGGAGTCCACGGTGTGCCTGATTTTTTATTTTTTATTTTTGCAGAGAGGAAAGGAGAGGGGTAGAGAGTTAGAAATAATGATGAGAGAGAAACATCGATCAACTGCCTCTTGCACACTCCCTACTTGGGATGTGTCCACAACCAAGGTACATGCCCTTGACTGGAATTGAACCTGGGACCCTTGAGTCCGTAGGCAGATGCTCTATCCACTGAGCCAAACCGGTTAGGGCCCATGGTGTGCCTGAGATGGCAGGTGACCTGAGGTGACAGAAGATACTTGAACCTTTGGCCCAGAGCACGAGGTGACTCCCAAAGTGGGGCACTTTGAGGATGTTTTAGGAGCCCTGACATCCTCGAGGAATCTGGAATAACATGGGGAGGAGAAGTCTACCCGGTTGGTCTAAAATGAGGATTGTATGACCTCATGACATGTATGTTAGCTCTGGGGCAGGGATTGCTTTATCTGAGGTCCAGCTTCAGGCTGAGCTTCTGAGCCAGGCAGATTAGTAATAAATGAGCAACAAATAAATGAGGACCTGCCCTCCTCTTTAGTGACTTATGACTGATTGGGGAAGAGGAGATGAGCAGGCTGAAAGCAGTGGGCTAGGAAGATACGTATTCCTGGAGTTTGTCATTTGCTTGTCTTGTTTTTGGATATTGAGTACATCGATTTGGATAAACAAATCCATGTTTGTAACATATGCTCATCATTGGTCCATGCAAGGTCCTCTTAATTAATTTATCCAACTGCTTATCTATCTAGCTGTCTCCTATATCTCTATCTATCTATCTATCTATCTATCTATCTATCTATCTTTATATCTATCTATTATTTAAATAGCACACACAAAAATCCACCACACAAGTGAAAACAAGAACTCTAATAGTAAGGTACATACATATAACTTACTATGTACCTTATCCATTACCACCACCCTGAATTTGTACTTATCATTCTTTGCTTCCTTTTTTGTGTATTTTTTATGACATTTAATATTTGTATTCTCAAAGTGTATTATTTTATTCTATTTTTAAGTCAGATTTCTTGAGGTATATTTTACAAACAAAAAAAATCATCCATTTAAAGTATGCAATGCTATGAGCCGTGACTAACATCTGCCAATGTGTGAACACCACTGCAATTAAGATAAAAAAACAATTCCATCTCTGGAATACATTTCCTCATGACCCTATGGAGACATCACTCCATGGCTTTTCCCCTCAGCCCTCCCCATACCAGATCTAGGCAACTACTGATCTATTTTTAGTCCTTATCATTTTGTCTTTTCCCAGAATGTCAGATCATTGGAATGATATACTACGTAGCATTTAGTTTTTAATTTATTTTTTAAATTTATTGATTAAGGTATTACTTATGTGTCCTTATCCCCCCCCATACCCCCTCTCCCCACATCCCCCCACTCATGTCCTCACACCCCTGTTTTTTAAAGTCTGGCTTTTTTTTTTCACATAGAATGATACACTTGACATTTATTCTGTTGTTTCTTATATTAGTAGTTCATTCCTTCTTTATTGCTAAGTACCATTCCATTGTATGGAGGTATCACATTCTTTATCCATTCACTTGTTGAAAGACATGGGCTGTTCCAAGTTCAGGGCACTTATGGGTAAAGCCACTATAGACACTGACTTGTGGGTGTTTCTGTGAACATACATTTTATTTATCTTGGCAAAAATCTAGGGGTAGGGTTTCTGGGGCAAATAGTTTCATTTCTAAAGGAACTGACAAACTGTTTTCCCAAGTGGCTGTACAATTTTGCTTTCCTGCCAGCTCTCCCTGAAGACCTAGTTGCTCCACAACCTTGCTTGTACTTGGTATTGCCAGTTATTACTATTGTTGTTATTTATTTTAGTCATTCGAATGTGTGTAAGTGGTACCTCATTTTGTTCTCAATTTGAATTTTCCTAATGACTCAAGATGGTATCTTTTCATGGGCTTCTTTGCCACCCATATACTTTTGTTGAAATGTCTGTTCACAAATTTTGTCCATTTTTAATGTTTGTCCATTTTCTTAAGATTGATTTTGAGAATTTTTATATATTATGGACATACATAATTCATCAGATAAGTGTTTTTCAAATATTTTCTCTAAGTTTGTCACTTTTCTTGGCATTTTCTTAACAGTGTCTTTTAAAAAGTCAAAGTTTTAAATTTTGATGAAGTCTAACTTATCAAGAATATCTTTTTTTGAAATGCCCCCTTTTTTGTCATATCTAAATTTTTTTTTGCCTGTCTCAAAGTTACAAAGGCTTTTTTCTTGTTTTACTCTAGAAGGTTCATGTTTTACATTTTGAACCATATACAGGGTATCCCCAAAAATGTATACACTCTTTGAATAATTATAAAAGCAGTTTTTATGAAAATAAATTTCATTTTTATAATGTAATAGAAACTACAGACTTCGAGTGTATACATTTTTTTGGGGACACCCTGTATATTGAGTTAATATTTATATATAGTATCAGGTACAAGTAATTTTTATACATAAGGATGTCCAATTGTTTCAGCACCATTTCTTTCTTTTTTATTGATTTTGAGAGAGAAAAACGAGGAGGGGAGAGAGAGAGAAAAAGAGAAAGAGAGAGGACTATTGAAATATCAATGTGAGAATGAAACATCGATCAGCTGCTTCCTGTATGCCCCTACTAGGGATAGAGCCCACAACCCAGGCATATATCCTGACTGGAATTGGACTGGCAACATTTCGGTGCACTGGATGATGCCCAACTAACTGAGCCACACCAGCCAGGGGCCTCCGTGTGCTCTTAAAATAACTCCTGGGGTCACGATGCTTCAGTGTGATTGAGTTTTAGAGTGAAGTGAGAAAAACAAAATTGTCTAAAGGTAGGAAGCTAGTCCTATAGGTTTGAGTGGTCATTATGGAGTAAAACACATATCCTATAAAAATGAATCCATTCAAAATCACTTAATTAACTAGGTGTGCTGCTTTGTCACCTGCTTCTTTCCAGTTAACAAAAGGTCATGAACACTTTTCTTTATAAGGAAATATACATCCATGATATGATAGTATTACAACAGCAAAAATCATGTCAGTTACATATGGTTTATTAAAGTTCATAGCCTTAATTATATATTTTTTCTATAATTAGGTAGGATAATATATTCCAATGTGCAAATAGTTTTGAGTTTAGGTAAACTCAGTAAGAAAGAAATACACATTTTTAACTCTGGTCAATGTCCTTATTCGTCCATGAGCACCTAGCTGGGTCTGCTCCCTTCATGCCTGAAACTCCATGCTGCTTCCCAGGTGCCAGGAGATGATCCAGGGGCTCCCTCCACAAGACAGGGCCCTACACCAGTCCCGGCCCTTGCCCACTTCTCATTGCCAGGAGCTCAGGGGGAAGGAGTTGCGTACACCTGAAGGTCATGGTCACTAGGACAGCCTGGAGAAGCTGTGCACATTACATGTATCACTTGGAATTGTTTTGTAATTTTTTAACTTGCCCAGGTGTGTCTCTTGGTAGAATGGAAGGACAGAATGTTTCCATAGCCATCCTCGCGCCCAGGACAGCACCTGAGACAGGCTGAACCCAGGCATGGCGGCCGGCCGGGAGAAGGCGGGAAGGAAGGCAGGAAGGGGAGTGCCAGGCCCCCAGGAAGCCCCAGCGGGAGTTATGTGGTCAGTCATCCTGCTTCCGGGTTGCACCTCATTAGTTGGACGTTATGCAAGTGCTCAGGGGAAAGGCTGGAAGCTGGTCCTGGAGGTGCACCCGTTGTCACCTCCCCCTGCTTATGAAAGCAGCAGCATGCCCTGTCTGTGTGTCACAACCCAGCACAGGATAAAAGGGCTCCTGCCCTGGGCTCCCCATCCACAGCCTCCTCAGGAATAGCTTCTCCCGCCTCCTCTGCATCCGGTGAGTGTCTGGAAGGGGACAGGCCTCAGCTGGGGGTGGTGGAAGAGGGGCTCAGACCTGAATGGAACCAGAGGAAAGAGGCCCATAGTGGGCAGCAGTGGGGGAGGATGGTGGTGAGGAAGGAGCCACTCAGGCACCTGTCAGGGGACTGTGAACCCCAAAAGCCAAGGTCCTGACGACTCCTTCCCATTCCTGCTGCATATGCTGTCAGGGATGCACGTGGGTCCATCAGGCATCCTTGAAGGTGCTTTATGAAAATACACGTGGCCTCTCTGTGTTCCCATGCGTTTCCCTCCGAGCTTGGCTTAGCAGGCAGCGTGGTCATTATGGAGGACGGGTGTTTGCTGAAAGTCGTGGGGAGGAGACATTGAAACTTCTGAAGCTTCTGAGCTCAACATGTCCTTTCTTTGTTCAAGGTCACATTCCTGCTGAGATGTCCTGCCAGCAGAACCAGCAGCAGTGCCAGCCCCCTCCCAAGTGCACCCCCAAGTGCCCCTCTCCGAAGTGCCCCCCAAAGAGCCCCGCCCCGTGTTTGTCCCCAGCCCCCTCTGGCTGTGCTCTGGGCTCTGGGGGCGGCTGTGGGCCCAGCTCCTCTGAGGGCGGCTGCTGCCTGAGCCACCACAGGCCCCACCGCAGGTCCCACGGCTGCAGGCGCCAGAGCTCCGGCTCCTGTGACCGCGGCAGTGGTCAGCGTTCCGGGGGCTCGGGCTGTGGCCAGGGCTCTGGGGGCTGCTGCTGACCTGGATCTGCTGCTGAGACAGCGACTGGAGAGGAGACAAGAAGCCAGAGGAGCAGCCCCAGCCAGACCCAGCCTCTCCCAGACACCCCATTCTAATATTCCCAGGCCGGTTTGCCAAAATGTTCTTGGGGGAGGGATGAGTGCTCCCCAGATGATGCTCGGCATGTATCTTCCAAGTTTATGGGAAGCCTCTCTTCTCAGTGTTATCCCCTGTGTCTGCCTCTCAGTGTTATCATGTGTCTCACCAGGTAGAAAAATAAAGCCTGTTCTCTCCACCTGTCTCTCGCTTGTCTGACTGCTCCTTCCAAAGCTGCTCAGCTGGCCTGCCTCCTACAGCTCCCGAAGGTCCAGCATCCCCACTCCAGGAGATGTTCCTGATGTGGGGCTGCCCCATGAATGAGTGGGATTTTTCTCACAGGGGAGGCCCTGGGTGGGTCTGCGGGTGGGAGGGAGCGGAGTGGAGAGTGGTTGCTGAGAACCCTGTCAGCGAAGGGCTGACTTTTCTTGTGTCACATGATGGGGAGCAATTATTTAATAGCAGATCCCCTGTCTATATTGAGTGGTAGAGAAGATCAGAAATTGGGAAGAATAAGACCAAAGAGGACAGGGACTTGGAGGCAGAAAGAAAGGTCTAAGGGAGGAAGATCAAGTCAACCTACACATGAGAGGGAAGCAACCTGCAAAGTTAGTCCGGTCTGAAGGAACTGAACTGAGAGTTTTCCCTGAGCGAATAGATGGGGTGTTCTGCAAAGGGAGGCTCTGAGAGAAGTGAGAAAAAAGAGCACATGGGAAATGTCTCAGGGGATTACAGATTGGAACCCTGTGCATCTCTCTAACCTCTTCTCAGATACCTGGTTTGAAAATATTTTCTCTCACTCCATAGGTTGCCTTTTCACTCTGTTGAATGTTCACAATGCAGAAGATTTTAAATGCATTGATTTGTTACAGAGAGGAAGGGAGAGGGATAGAGAGTTAGAAACATCGATGGGAGAAACATCGATCAGCTGCCTCTTGCACACCCCCACTGGGGATGTGCCTGCAACCAAGATGCATGCCCTTGACTGGAATCGAACCTGGGACCCTTGAGTCCGCAGACCAACGCTCTATCCCTGAGCCAAACCGGTTAGGGCAATGCAGAAGATTTTAAATCTAATTTAGTCCCACTTGTCTGTATTCGCTTTTGTTGTCTGTGCTGTTGATGTCATAGCCAAGAAATCATAGCGAAGACTGATGTCTGGAAACTTTCCCCCTGCATGTTCCTCTGGAGATTTACTTTCAGGTCTTAGGTTTAAGTCTTTAATCCATTTTGAGTTAAGGTCAATTTCTTTTTTTTTTCATCTGAACATCCAGTTTTCTCAACACTGTTTATTGAAGAGATTGTTTCCCATTGTGCATGCTTGGCACCCTTGTCAAAGATCAGGTTTTATTATTAGACTCTGTTCTGTTCCATTGGTATATAGATCTATCTTCATGCCAGTACAATACTGTTTTAATTACTGTAGGTTTGTAATATTTTTTGAAATCAGGATATGTGATGACTTGGGCTTTTTTATTTTCCTCCTCAAGATTGCTTTGACTATCTGCAGTCTTTTGTGGTTTCATATCAATTTTAAAATTGTTTTCCTATTTCTATAAAAATACTGTTAAGGTTTTGATGGGAATAAGAACTACTATGTGGTCCAGCACCCCACTTCTGAGTATATATCCAAAAAACTGAAATCAGGATATGAAGACAATTGTAGTCACTTGAGTTACACTTTCCATAACTATTACAACAAAATTGACATACTCTTTGTCTCAACTACTATCTTAACTCATCAAACACCTGTATTTGCACGCCAGGGAAATTATTAAAGCAGGTCGACAACAGCATTTATAGTTAAAGAAAAATTAGTCTAAATATCTAACATTAACAGGAAAGATGTAAACAGTGACATCTTATTCAACAAAGATGAGGTAAGGGGAAGAGGAGGTCTCAATAAGGACAGGACCTTCAATGAACATGCCCTTTACCACCACCAGGTGTCACCTGTAGAAGCAAGAGCAGGCAGAGGATGACTCAGAAATTTAGTCACTGATGTCTCCAACATCACCATTATCCTCTTCAGCATCTATAAATTTATTGTAAGGTAACATCTAATTTGCATAACTTGCTTTCTACAAAGTTCTTCCTGTAATCACTCTTTCATTCTTGGTATATCTAGTAAAGAGTCACTGGAGACCTCAGGTGAGGTAGGCACTGTGTATTGTATATAAAGCTTTTTTTAAAAAAAATATTTTATTGATTTTTTACAGAGAGGAAGAGAGAGGGATAGAGAGTTAGAAACATCGATGAGAGAGAGACATCGATCAGTTGCCTCCTGCATGCCCTCTACTGGGAATGTGCCCCCAACCAGGATACATGCTCTTGACCGGAATTGAACCTGGGACCTTTCAGTCGGCAGGCCAATGCTCTATCCACTGAGCCAAACCGGTTTTGCTTTATATAAAGCTTTTAAATTGTAACAATACTGAAGTTACAATAAGAATTGTGTATACAAGCATTTCAAAAGGAATTTAAGTTACTTTGAGGTCAGTCAAGTCTAAAATGATTTGGATTCTCTAAACTGATGGTCATTGAATATGAGCAGGAATCCCCACCTTCAGGTGTGGAAAAGGAAACGTTATGCAAATAACTCAACTGTGGTATAAGTGCTACAGCACTGCTATGAAAACTGTGAGGTGGTGGGGGGCAGAGGAACAACTCAGCTCCTCCATTATATGCTGGGTGCTGTATCTTCTGCTTCCTGTGGGGAGACATCTTTACTGTTTCAAGTCACCAGAAGAGACACAGTCTTCACAGAAAGAAAAAGTGCTCTCAGAGCCACAGAGGAACTGGCTTATATAGACAGGAGTTTCTGGCCCTGGTCGCTGATTGGGCTGTCATGTAAATAAGGGCTCCAAATCCTGGCAGTTTGATTGGTCCAAAAGCACTGTCTTGATTGGTCAAAGAACAGTTCTGATTGGATGGGAAAAGCCTATTGGTTGAAAGAGGATTCCAGGAACTCTTTATAAGGGCTGGCCCAGATAGCAGAAACTGTAGTCAGGCAGTTGAATGCAGAGGCCTCTCTGAGAAGCGCATTTTGCATGAGAGGCTCTGTGCACAAATGGCTGCTAGGCTTTGATTTTTATTTTATTCGAGCCCAGGTAGCCACTTTTCTTAGTAGGTTTTTTTGTTTGTTTGTTTTTCTCTCAGGTTTCACGATACCAAGGTCCACTTACAGTGAGAGCAACCGCCCCCTCCCACACACACTCCCCAGCACCTCCATGTTACCTGTGGCCTCTTGAACTCTTTTTGTGATGAGAGTTTCCCTCATCTGCTTCTTTTGCTTATAGTGTAATTTCAGCGTGTCTGTATCTGTATCATAGCTTGGTTTTGTATCTGTGTATCTATGTTAGAAATTCAGTTTGGCTTCTAACCACAGAAACCTGGAATAACAGTGCTTACATAAACTAGAGGGCTAATTTTATTTCTCCTGCTGAACATCTGGAGGGATATAGCTCAGGGCTCCTTAGTAGCTGCTTGATGCCAACAGGGACCTGGGCTCCGTCTCCTTTGCTCCTGCTCTGTCCTTAGTTCTGGTTTCTGTTCACAAAATTGCCAGAGCCCCAGGGTGCTGGAATCCAACCATGCTGTCTGGGACTTAGGAGGAAGCAAAGAGGCATAGCAGAAGGAATCCACAGCTGGGTGAGCCCCTTCCCCGAGCTTTTGTCAAATGCAACTTTTCAACATTTTCATAGTTTTCCTCAATTATAGGTAAGGCCAAATCTGTGAGAAGCTCCCGTCCCATAAATGCAAGGCACACCCCTTTAGAGATACACCTTTGGGAACTCCCAGGTTCTTGCCAAATGGAATTTTCCATCCTCACCTCACATTGGCACCCTCTCATGAGTTTCCTCAATCTTTGTGATGAAGTTCACAGGGGTGTTTCTGTCAGATAGCAGAGATGATGCATGACGCCCAGCATTTGCTGCTTCTAGCTACCCAGTGGCCCACCGATGTTTTCTACCGTGAGAGCAACTGCTAGTTGCCTCAATATTCATGTTCCCCATTTCCTTAACTTTGGGCCAAGAGCCCAGTGTGGGAGGAAGCAAACGATGAAAATGGAGAGCTCAGCATTACTGTTTCCTTCTCCCCCTTTCTTCACTGGCCACTGCTCCCAGGTACAGGGACACACGCCCCTGGCAATTTCTCAGGGACCAACAAAGAGGAAAACAGAATCTTAGAGCCCCAAAGGTCAGGCTGCTGTGACTCTGAGCCCTTGGGGTCATGGGAGGGTGAAGAAGGGATGCTGGTTATGGCCAGTATTCGGGGAGCTGCTGCTGAGCTGGGCCCTGAGGGTCACTAAGGAAGAACCAAATATGAAATAATTGTGGGCCTGGTCCAGCCTGATGGTTCTTTCTCTCCCCTTCCATTTTGTCCTGTACCTCTTGGGTTCAAGATGCTTTATGTAGACTCGTCCTTGGACCTTTAATTTAGTGGACGTCTTCCATTGTGGTGTGGAGCAAATGCAAAATTAGCTCCATCTTCAATTCAGAGCTGCTCCAGGGAAGTGTGATAAGGATCCATCAGTCAAGGCAGGGGGTCCAGGTGATGGGTGGGTAGATTCAGACATAGGGGCAGAACGGAAACTCCAAGGGTTTCCTAGGAATTACCTTCTAGAGATCATGGCCACTTCCCAATGAAGATAACTGTAGACTTACAACATGCTTGTTTAATCAACATTTTATTATTCTATATTTGTTTCTAGAGTTTGTGTGTTTATAATTATAAATAATACAAAAATTAACATCTTAAATTTCTGAAATTTATATTTTAGAACATTATCTAAAATTCAATTTCCAGATTTAAAATTGATTATAAAACTGTTGCAACAGAAATATATGAGGATAGCTTTAATGCGTCTAACCCAGAATTGGATAGCAGCTTTTTAAAAGAATCAGTGTTGGATATGAAATTTTACTTTATTGCTTACAATAGTTATTCTTTATTTTTCTAAACATTTATTATTCCTTTGAATTATCTATTTTGTAATTAAAAAAATAACTGTTGCCATTAATCTCTAAGCTCTCAGTATTTTCTAATTGATTACATAAGATTTTGAAAGTTATTAACTTGAGTACTTTAGTGATTCATGTCCCCAGCAAGCTCTACAAAGTTTGTTTGGTGTTTTACTTATTATGGAAATTATTCTCCCATTCTAAGAGAATGGAATGAGTTATCATAATTCAACTCTTATGCAGTATTTTGTAATGCTACTCATTTTGTAGTTTTATGAATAATTTTTACTCAGGTTATTTATAAATATTTCATCCTTAGTAGTGCTTATGTAAAGTGCTATTTCTACTCATAAATTTAAACCAGAGTCTGTGATTAATTCAGAGAAGTTTCTAATTCTATGTTCAAATAAATTGATATATTTTTTACTCTCTAAGTCTATCAGTGTGTTATTTGCAAATTAAATCTACACTAGGATTATTTAACTGGTTAAATATTATGCAAACTCAGACAATCACGTGTGCAAGCTATCACACTCTTGAATTTTCCTATTATTTTTTCCATTTTAGTAGTTATTTTGTGTATGATGCTTATTTATGCAGGCATTTGTGAATTGTATGTTAAATAAGAACGTATTTAACATACAATTGAGAGCATGTTGAGCATTAATACTTTTGTGAATTGCAAAAAGAAAAGCATGGCTATTTGTTCATTTTCTTAAAAAAAACACACAACACATTTCTTTATGCACCTATGATGCTAATCCTCTACAGGACTAGAATTTGACAACTGCTGAAGTCATTTTTGTACAATCTTTAAGTATTTAGTGTCTGCCTTGCCTCTTCCATGAAGCCTTAACAGATTTTTTTCACCTAACATGGATCTCTTCCTCTATGTCTAGAATGATCATTGGCCTTTATCTCCAATTGTACACAATATAAACTAGTTATCTTAAAAAAAAAAACTGCTGTGAGAATACCCAGAAATGTGAAATCAGTTGTTCTATTGTGGTGTCCTAGCAGCATTTTTAAAAACTGCCTACTGAGAAACATGGTGTGGACTCCTGAATTTGCCTTCAGTCATGCCTTGTCTACTGGTTTCTTGTGTGTTGAGGGTCAGCATTAACATCTGACTTCACAGGTGTCTCTGCATCTTTCTCCAATTAAATTGTGAGCTCAGTGAGGGCAGAAGCTAAAGTTTATTTGCCTATTTTTCATAGGACTGGGGCAGTGTCGGCCACAGATTAAAGACCTAAATGTGGTTGAGGTTGTTATGATAATGGTTGTTATAACTGTTCCTGTAGCCCATGATCTCATTCATATTTCCCTGGACTCTTATCTGAGTTTTGAGTGACATGATTGCAGCATTGTATTAGTGGGAAGAGATGGGGTGACAGAAGGACATTCCTAGAGAGATACTTACCAGGAAACTCTTTCCTCACCTCTACCCCAATGCAGACAGCCTGAGTTGGTAGCAGAAGTTGTTATGAAGACAGTTAGTTCCTGGTTCTTCAAGGGTAGAAATGCAAGCTTGGAAGTGAGTCATCTTCCATGTCCTTGCTATCAAATTCATCATCAACAGTAGCATCAACTTTGTCATTATTAAACTTCTGTTTTAAGATAGGTGTTTTTAGATGTCTTGTGAGAAAATGTATAAAAAAATATATGTTATTTCCCAGTCGGTGTGGCTCAGTGGTTGAGCATTGACCTATGAACCAGGAGTTAACCATTCTATTCCCTGTCAGAGCACATGCTAGGGTTATGAGCTTGATCCCCAGTGTGGGGCATGCAGGAGGCAGCTGATCAATGATTCTCTTTCATCATTGATGTTTTCATATCTCTCTACCTCTCCCTTCTTCTCTGAAATCAATAAAAGTCCTAAATAATAAAAGGCTAGTGTGCAAAATGACTGAATGGTAGAATGACTGGTCGCTATAGTGCACTGACCACCAGGGGGCAGACGCTCAACACAGGAGCTGCCATCTGGTAGTCAATGTGATCCCACAGGGGGAGTGCCGCTCAGCCAGAAGCGGGGCTCAGGGCTGGCAACCTCAGCAGCAATGGAGGGAGCCTCTCCTGTCTTCGCAGCAGCTCTAAGGAGGTCTAACTGACAGCTTAGGCCTGCTCCTGGACTGTGAGAGGACGCAGGCTGGGCTGAAGAAACCCCCACAGTGCACAATTTTCATGCACTGGGCCATAAAATAAAATAATAAAATAAAATAAAATAAAATAAATAAAAAATAAAATAAATAAAATAAAATAAAATAAAAATAAAATAAAACTATATAAATCTTATGAAATATATAAAAAGAGTTGACTCCCAGAGGGAACTTTCCATAGGTGGGAACATCCAATGCTAAATTTTCTCATCCTAGGTATCTGTGGTAGGAACTGAAAAAAATGTTTTGATTTTGTGGAGGATTTTTGCCTTAGTGATTTGGTTTTTAATTGTGAGAAGAATTCCTTCTGTACAACTCATTATCTTGTATGTTAAGAAAACTCACTTTTTAAAATGGTTACCAGAGTGCACGTGTGCCTATCTGAGTGTGTGAGCATGCATACGTGTATGCAAGCACAAGAGACAGACATATTGAGGGAGAAAGAAGGAGAGAGGGAGGGAGGGAGGAAGGAAAGGGGAGAGAGAGAGAGAAATGGTGATGGTCCCGTGTTTTCCAAAATGGGTGGAAAGTGGTGGCCGGACTGACCAGGGGCTAGTGTGACAGAGTCACAGCCTTTCTAGGCTGCAATTCTTCTGAATTAAAAGAAAAAAACTTATTTATTACCCTGCCCACCTGTCTTCAGTCTTTTTGCTTAGGACTGAATGCAATTAGGATTATTGCATGTGGTTGTTGGTGGATATCAGGTAGAAATACCAGCAAAACTAACAGACAGTCACTTAGTACTGGCTTACATGTTAGGCACATGCTTTATTTCACATTAATATTTGCTTGGACTTTTTATCCAAAAGATAGTTATTGGTTATTTTTTCTGAGCAGTTTCAGGATCTGAGGCTATAGGTGCGAACAGAATAAACATGGTGGGTTTGGAAGAGGGGAGGGAGGCAAGGAGGCAACCAGATAAGGGCGCTCCCTAACAAGCCTGTCCAGTGACCACATGTTGCAATGGTCTGTGACCTGGATGGGATTCAGAGATTCCTGTCTGGTGTCTGCTCCTACCTGGTTGTGTGGTCTTGAGCAAGTTTCTTCCCTCCCGTGGGCCTGTTACCATATAAGGGCTGAGCCCGGTGTCTGTAAAGATCCTTGCTTGTTGTCTGTTCTGTGGTTCTACAATATGATATCTTGATAATCTGGGAGAAATCTCTGATTGTCCCTGAAATAATAGTGCAGAGGCTCTGGGGCAAGTGTCATAGCTGAGCCCAGAAGAGAAAGACACACATGGACACGGGCTCCGAGGGAGGGCCTTTGCACTATCTTCTAGTCTCAGACACAGAAGTGAGATTTCTTTTCTTTTTTTAAAATATATTTTATTGATTTTTTTATAGAGAGGGAAGGAGAAGGATAGAGAGCTAGAAACATCGATGAGAGAGAAATATCGATCAGCTGCCTTCTGAGCACCCTCTACCAGGGATGTTCCCGCAACCAAGGTACATGCCCTTGACCAGAATCAAACCTGGGACCCTTCAGTCCACAGACCGACGCTCTATCCTCTGAGACAAACTGGTCAGGGCGAAGTGAGATTTCTTATTGGATATAATGTTCTTGTGTCCTCTCTCTTTCTCCCTCTCGCTCTTGCCTCAGTGTGTGCCTTCTTAATACCTTCCACTTCTTTTTCTCACACACACACACACACACACACACACACACACACCCCAGATTTTCCCCTCAGAACATCTTTAGACCCTGGTCAACGGAAGCTCCCAGGATGAGAGGAGTCCCAGGCCCTGTCCTCAGGGAGCAACAGGCCAACTTGGGCAACTCCTGCTCTGATCTCCTGATTGGGGCTGGTGGTACCATTTAGTTAAAATCTTGGTTTGGTTCATGCACTTAGGAGCACAGCTTCAGACTCGTCATTAATGTCAGGATTTGTGGATGCTGGCACTCTAAGGAACCTTAGAGATACTCTAGTAGGCAGTTCCTGACTATGAAGATAGTAGTAAGTCCTGAAATAAGCTAACCAGAGGGACTGTAGGGAATTTTTAAAGACCAGAAAATCTTTTAAAGAAGAATAGCTCATTAAGTCAGATGACTTGTCTCTTCTGGCGGGGGCCAGACCAATGACATGTGCTAGTCCCCTGTACCTCAGAGATGCCAGAATTCTGATTCTATGAGTTCCTAATTCTCTTCCCTTCTTACCCCGTGAGTCTACCGGACTACTATTGCATGAGTCCACAAGTCTCTGGTTTTATGAGCTTGTGTCCAAAGGGAAAGATATGTTTGAAGATAGCCCTGTGATTCACCCTGGCACTTGTACCAGTCATCTGACTTCACCGTGCCTTGCCTTCTCGGTCTGTAAAATGGGTGGGACTCAACCCACCTACCTGTTTTGGTGGCGCATGGAAGCGGCATCTCTCCCTAGTGATGTTAATGCTGCTGGAAGATGTCAAACCCATTAGTGAGAGCTTAACCCCACAGAGCAGGAAGTGATCCAATCAGAGCTCACAGATGGCACAGGACACACAGATTGGCTAACAGCAGAATGTGCTCTCACCACGTGGGGGAAGGAAGGTGGTCCAGGTTCTACCGTCAGGGTAAAGCATCCCCTTTCATGCATCTATTTCTATGTTTGTCTAGTGAATGGTCCCCAGGTCCTGTGCTAGTGCCAAATGATATACAGTGAACGTGTCCATAGTTGCCAATGCATGGAATTATAGTCTAGTGGGAATAACTCCAAGGATGACTAGGATGTGGAAACGTACATTTCCTCTGTAGACTAGACTTCCATAATCATAGATTATCCCAGGAGGGGCCTCATCTAACTCTTTATTTTAGAGTGAATGGATATGATATATATGTAAATATAATGGAACACTACTCAGTTCTAAAAAAAAGATGAAATATTGTCATTTGTGACAACATTATGAATCTCAAGAGTATTATGCTAAGTGAAATAAGTCAATGGAAAAAGACAAAAAAAACCACGTATTATTTCAATCATATGAGGCATATGGAAAAAAAAGTAACAAAGGAATTGATAAAACAAACTCATAATAACAGACAGCAGGATGATGGATACCAGAGAGGAAGAGGGACAGTGGGTGGGCAAAGTGGGTAAAGGGAATCAAATATATGATATGAAAGAAGACTAAAACTTGGATGGGGAACACACATTAGAATCACAGATGTTGAATTATAATCTTGTACATTTAAAATTATATAATATTATTAACCAGGGTTATCCCAATAAGTTTAATAAGTGAGTGGGAGAGATTGCAGACCACAGTGGAATCACTCTATGAGGCAGTGGCAGAATCAAGACAAGGGCTTAGTTCCACTCGTGCCTTGAACGCTCTCTCTTGTTTCGTCAACATGCCCTAAAATACTGGCCTTCTAGGACATTTTCTTCCCTGTAAAGTGGGGCTGCCCATCCTTCATGGGAGGTAGTGGGCTTCTTCACTGTGTCTGTTAGGTGCTGGAAGGTATAGTTCCTAAAACATTGTAGACTTTAACCCTAGAAGTAGCATGTTATCGTGGAAAAGACAGTATATTTTAAGTCTCTTCTACCTCCGTTCAACTTCTGAATCCACCACTTTTAGTTACGTGAGCTTGCACCCATTTGTTTGTTTACTTATTTATTTGAGACACTCTTAGGGGACTACATTTAATAAGCTATGCTACGTGAAGTGTCCAGCCCCAATAAAAGATCATCTCTTTTCCATTTCCTCCATAAAACCTCAGGCCTAGGTATTAACTGATGTGGGCCACTTAGACGAGCCTGCAGTAGAATGGCCTAAACCACATTCCTCCCCACTGCACCATCCCCTTGGGGAGAGGGATTGGTGGGATGCTCAGAGGAAGAGATGGAGTGTTACAAGCCGACCAGAAGCACGAATGGTAGGAGGAAGCAGGAAACTTCCCAAGTCTGGGGCAGAATCTCCTATTCTTGCCTCTTCCAAGCTATTCAGGGACAGACCTTGAAAGACCTGGGTTGGAGTGAGAAGTGCCTAAGAAGCAGTGGGGGGTTGTATTGTTTTGTTTTTCCTTTTGATTTAGTAAGTTTTAGAGCCTTCAGGCTTATGGGTCTTGGGGAGGTTGGAGATTCATTATGGACAAATGCAGAAGCATCTTTCACCTGAAAGGCCACAGGGGCCATAGTGGGGCCTGGGCAGGCTGATCTGAGGGCATGGGTGTTTGGAACCAGTTCTAGGCTCAGGAGCAAGCTAATCTTCCACATTGGGTGACTCAACATGGCTTGGTGGGAAGAGTGTGAGATCTGAAAGTAGACAAGCTTGAGTTCAATGATACCCTCTTGCCTACCAATGGGATGACCTTGGTGGAACGATTAAGCCTTTGGGTCTTAGATCCCTTTTCTGTAAAACTAGGATTAACATAGCCTACACCATAGGGTTATTATGAAGAGCAAATGAAGTAAGACAGATAAAGCAGTAGGATGGTATTTAGTACATAGTAAGTTCTATATACATATTATTTCTACCTCTCTTCTTACATACACTACACTGGGGAAAGAAAAGGAGGCAGAGATTCAGGGACAAAGCTGTAGCCAGAAATAAAAGGTAATGTATTATAGTGCTAAAAATCATGGTTTATGAAGACCAACTGCTTACATTTAAATGCTAGCTTCTGTACTTATTTGCTTGTGACAATGGGTAACTTCCTTAGTCTTTCAGGGCCTCAGCAACATGGCCATCTGTAAGTGTACATGTCTCATGAATTGTTTGGTACATAAAGAGAATTCAACTAAATGTTCGATTCTACTATTCTTGTTATCACATGGTGTTCCTTTAGCTGGAATTCCCCCTGTGCTGGGCTCTTGGGGATCTAGGCATGGTAATGAGGTTCAGAGACATGAAGATGAGGCAGATCATAGGGCATGAGAAGCTAGGGAGAGACAGTCTAGATATAGATCCTGGAGTTTGGGATCATCAAGAATTCACCTCGTTTCCCAAATCGACTTCGAATAACCCATCAGTCCATGGAACAAAGCATTTCTTGAGGGCCTTGCTGCCATATGGAGGCAAAGAACACTGAGCCAAATGCTTTCTGTACAGCAACCCAGACCAGCAGGAGCTACCATCAAAGTCCTCAGAAAGAACACTTCATTTAGTCTGGGGAAATGCAGTGCAGCTCTTGGCACAGCTAGTGTGAAAAATTGAGCCACTAATCCCATCTTAGGCAAGTCCCTGAAGACTCAGGTGACCTAGAAACAACTTCACGGGGACCGATCTCATCAGCATCTCTCCTAACTTGTAGAAAAAGAAGGCTGACTTGCTTCATGAAGAATAATTTAGGCAAATTCAATGTCAAGCGGAGACATGCCCTGTCTATGACTGAAGAGCCAGACCTACTGGGGAGGAATCTCACCAATGCAGTGCTGGCCCTTGTCCTCGTGACCGTTGGTGCTTCATTCAGATACCATTAAATTGCCTCACTACCACCCTATAAAAGGTCTCCCCAACCGCCAGCTCCTCAGATCGCTGGCTTCTCCCAGTCGTGTTCCTGTCAGCAGAGGGTAAGTCTCTGTACCTGGGATGACAACAGAAAGAGCTGTGATGGAGTGGGTGTGGAAAAGTCTGGGGGAGGGTGGACAGGATGAGGCAGTGAGGACCATTGCTGAAGACAGCTGAGGGCAGGCGCTGGTAGGAAAGGAGGCTGGAGGGTTGGAGGAGGGTAGAGGTGTGAGCTGAGCCACCGGGCCTCTGGGAAAAGGGCTTTTCAGAGAACTGGGTCACTATCCTCTCTCGCTGACTGTGGTTGTGCCGTCCCCTCTGAGACCCATTAAGGAGGGAAAGTGATGGTCTAGCAGCTCATAGGGCATGAGAAGATGGGGAAAGACAGCCTAGATATAGATCCTGGAGTTTGGGATCCTGGAGTTATGGTCTTAAGTGTCCCTGTTAGTGGTTCTTAACCTGTGGGTCACAACCCACAGGTTGAGAACTGCTGCTGTAGAGCCTAAGACCATAGGAAAACACAGATATTTACATTACAATTCATTAACAGTAGCAAAATTATAGTTATGAAGTAGCAACAAAAATAATTTTGTGGTTGGGGTCACCACAACATGAGGAGCTGTATTAAAGGGTAAGTGGCATTAGAAAGGTTGAGAACCATGGGCTGATTCAAAGAGAAAATGGTGGAAACTCACTCAAATTTGGCCTTGGTAGGTTCTGCCAGGCTCAGCTGGAGGCTCATGTTGGCTTGGGGTCTATGGACATGAAATGGCCTTCCCTGTGTCTGTCTGGCTGGGCAGGAGGAAGGAAAGGCACTTCATTATTATTATTTTTTAATTAACTTCATTGGAGTGACATTGGAAAGCCACTCTTGAATGAATTGTGGGCAAGATCAACTCAGTGGGAACCACAATTTCCCAAGAAGCATTCAGAGGGCAGATACCACAGTGCCTGAGGGGAGAAGTGGCTTAGGGAGTTGGGCAGAAATACAGACATCACTGTTGCAAGCCCTTCATTTTCCATTGTGGAAACTGAGGCCCCGTGATGAGTGGTGCCTTATCCAAAGTCACACCATCACATGAAAGAACAAGAGTTGAGCCTAAGGTAGCAGGTCCACCTCAATGCCAGGTTGACCACTTCCGGTGCCCATGACCTTTTTGAAAGGCTACTCCTCATAGACTAGACTACCCAATGGGGCTGCTGCAGGTGCCCTGGCCATCTTCCTGGTTCTGATTAAACCTTTCTTTTCAGATTTTGCAAAGCACAGAAAGATGTGTGACCAGCAGAAGCAGGTGCAGTTCCCTCCTTCTTGTGTGAAAGGTTCGGGATTGGGGGCTGGGCTAAGTTCCCAGGTCACCACTGTGAAATGCGCAGCTCCGTGCGCAACTCAGACCTGCGTCAAATGCCCAGCTCCGTGCGCAACTCAGACCTGCGTGAAGTGCCCAACTCCATGTGCAACTCAGACCTGCGTGGCATGCCCAGCTCCGTGCCAGACCACCTATGTGAAATGTGCAACTCCCTGCCAGACGTACGTGAAGTGCCCGGCTCCGTGCCAGACGACCTGTGTAAAATGCCCAACTCCCTGCCAGACGTATGTCAAGTGCCCAGCGCCGTGCCAGACGACCTACGTGCAATACCCCGCTTACTACCGCACATACTATGTCCAGTACCCTGCTTCTTCCCAGAGCTACTATCTCCAGTCTTCCGGCGGTGGCAGTGGCTCGGGGGGCGCCCAGTGCTGTGTCCCTGATCCATGCTCTGCTCCCTGTTCCACCAGCTACTGCTGCCTGGCTCCCCGGACCTTCGGGGTGAGTCCCCTGAGACGCTGGGTCCAAAGGCCTCAGAACTGCAACTCGGGCTCATCCGGCTGCTGTGAGGATTCTGGGTGCTGTAGCTCCTCCGGGTGCTGTAGCTCCGGGTGCTGCAGCTCCGGGTGCTGCTCTGGGTGCTGCTGTCTGGGAATTATTCCCATGAGGTCTGCAGGTCCCGCGTGCTGTCATCGCAATGATGACTGCTGCTGCTAAATCCATCATCACAGCTCTAGCTCTCCTCCCAAATCCATCAACACAGCTCTAGCTCTCCCCCAAATCCATCAACA
>JAAGEH010000292.1:240882-255868 GCA_011751065.1 Lasiurus cinereus | reverse complement strand
GCTCTAGCTCTCCCCCAAATCCATCAACACAGCTCTAGCTCTCCCCCCCAAATCCATCAACACAGCTCTAGCTCTCCTCCCAAATCCATAAACACAGCTCTAGCTCTCCCCACCAAATCCATCAACACAGCTCTAGCTCTCCTCTCCAAATCCATAAACACAGCTCTAGCTCTCCTCCCAAATTCAGCGCCTGCTCTGCCTTCTGGACCTTCACCGGACCCTGCCCGCTCTCTGTCTTCTTCCCAGTGATGTAGAACCTCATTGCTTCACCTCCGCACTGTGCTTCTTGATCAAGGCAGCCTGCCAGAGTTAGCGCCACCCCCAAACTCTGGCAAGAATAAAACTTTGGATGCAATTCGGCGACTTCCTGTTTGTTTATTGGGTCCATGTTTTTCCACTAGAAAAATCTTCCTCCTTCCTTTCTGACTCTTGCATCTCAGCTAGAGGACAGGTCCCCGGGGACATGGCCAAGCGGACTAAGCTGGTGCAATCCCATGTGGGATCCCTATGCTTTCTAGAATGCTCGGAATAAACCTCCCTCTGCACGTCAGCAGGACCTGAGGGTGGAGATTTGAAGGTGGAAGGGCTAAAGGCTGAAGGTCGCCTGCCCTCTAATTCGTCTGAGGAGGTTTGGCCACGATGAGGTTCTCATGGTAGCGTATTCTCTGAATGGAAGTAAACTCAAAGCTCATCTTCCTAGATGTTGAAGGAAATGCAAAGTCAGATCTGTGAGGGAGAACCACTGGACAATGCCCCTGCGAGTAGCTTGAACCCAAGGTGGCTATATGGGTGACATCTGATAAGTTTGCCCTCCTGAGGTCAAAGGGTAAAGGCCTGAGGAAAGAGGCTGGGTGGGACTCCCTGAAATAGGTAGGTATTTCCCATGTCAGCCCTGGTGAGGCAGCCTTGGTGGTGAGAAGCCTCCAAGAAGAAGGTGAGCCTGGTGGGGCAAGCATCTAGGTCCCTAGGCCAGTCACCCTTCCTCAGTAGCATGACCTTCTTTCTCAATTGCTTGCTAACTCTAGAGCAGGGCTGGGGAGACCTTTTTCTGCTAAGGGATATTCCTAGCATCATTCGCAAGCCATACAAAACTATCAGCTTAAAAATGAGCCTGCTCTATTTGATCAAACATTTAATGAACTCACCCCTAATGCCTCGGCAGGGCCAGCCCAAATGATTTCAAGGGCCTTTATACAGCCCACGGGCCAGACCTTTCCCACCTCTGCTCCAGAGACTTTGTGGTGGATGTTTATAGCCGGAAACTGTAAACACACACATTAAAAATACAGGTAGATATTTTCCTGTTCTTGGTTGAAGGGTTTTTGTCAGTGAATCTGAAAGGCAACTTAGAGAGTAAGAGAGTGACAATCATAGTAAATGAAAAATATTAAGGGATTTTCACTGTTTGGAATTTTATAATTCTAAAATAAAATGCAACAAGAGAAGGGTTTCTTTGTGGATAAAATTATGAAAATGTGTAACTCGACATTACAAATGCCTATTGCCCCTCAGCTTCTCCTACTTCTGTTCTTATCCCGGCTCTGCCACCATTCTTTTTTTTTTTTTTTAAATATATTTTATTGATTTTTTTACAGAGAGGAAGGGAGAGGACGGAAGGGAGAGGGACAGAGAGCCAGAAACATCGATGAGAGAGAGAGACATTGATCAGCCGCCTCCTGCACGCCCCACCACTGGGGATGTGCCCGCAACCAAGGTACATGCCCCTGCCCGGAATCGAACCGGGGACCCTCTAGTCCACAAGCTGATGCTCTATCCACTGAGCCAAACCGGTTTTGGCTCTGCCACCATTCTTTCTGTAACATTGAATAAGCCATTTCCTCCTTTTGGGACTCTGTTTCCTCCTCCATAAAATCAAGAAGTTGGATGAGACCATCACTAAAGATCTTTACTATCTCTGACAGGCTCTGAATCCAAGTCTTTGAATCTACCTCAAAATGCAGAGAAATCTCTTTTCAAGGAAGTAGAAATGGGGTATAGTTTGATGGATAACTGGTTCCACCCTTTCAGTGGGCGAGGGGAGTTGGACACCCAGATAAGATAACAGCTACTCTCTTGGGCTCAGAGCTTGCAAGAAGAGAATATAGGCCAGGTCACCAGACAGAAGTTGGCTGGGAAAATATCACAATCAGATGTCATTGGTGTAAGCATCTCCACCCAGCCGATGGTTACCGACAACCTGTTTAGTAAGGAGACTCTGTGAGGCAGGTGGGTACTGGGGAGGGCTGGGCCACAGGGGAAAAGAGAGGGGGTGGAATAATGTGCACAGCACCAGAGGGATGAGAAAGATTGAGAGTGATTCATAATCTCAGAGAACCTCATGGCAAGGCCTTATGTTAACTCACATGTTTGATCTGGACGATTTGCTGGGACACTTGTTCATCTTAACCTACTAGGCCAGGTCTTCCTTTGAAGCCTTTGTTCTTTTTTTTTTTTTTTTTGATTGATTTTTTACAGAGAGGAAGGGAGAGGGATAGAGAGAAACATGGATGTGAAAGAGACATCGATCAGCTGCCTCCTGCACGCCCCCTATTGGAGACATGCCCACAACCAAAGTATTTTGACCGGAATCGAACCTGGGACCTTTCAGTCCGAAGGCCACTGCTCTATCCACTGAGCCAAACCGGTTTCGGCAGAAGCCTTTGTTCTTAACCAATGTGTGGTTCCGCCTTCTAGTCTAGAACTTGAGTTCCCACATATGAAGGGCTTCCGTGCCTTTGTGACAGTTGAGAATCTGCTTCTGTTCGAGTGATTTTTGTCGTCAACTTCTCTTCACTTCAACACACTTCTGTGCTTCCTTTTCTCTCTGGGTCTCCTTTTAAATACCGCTAGTAATAAAACCAAAACCGTCAGTGCAAAAGCTAGTTTACATGCTCTTTTTAAATTACAAAGCAATTTCAAGTCTACCATTTCATTTTGAAAAACAACCATATGCCAAAGCCGGTTTGCCTCAGTGGATAGAGCGTCGGCCTGTGGACTGAGGGGTCCCAGGTTCGATTCTGGTCCGGGGTGCGTGCCTTGGTTGCGGGCACATCCCCAGTGGGGGGTGTGCAGAAGGCATCATCGATGTTTCTAGCTCTCTATCTCTCTCCCTTCCTCTCTATAAAAAATCAATAAAATATATTTAAAAAAAGAAAAAAAAGAAAAAGAAAAAGAATCATACGCAACAGGATTGATGTCATTACTGCTTCGATGTAACAGCTGAGGAGCCTGAGGTGCAGAGGTTAAGTGACGTGAACCAGGTGACAAGTATGAGGTGGGGCAGGACCCCAAGCAGGTGTTTTGTGCATAGATCTCATTCTCGTTTTCATGACAGCTGTTGCTCACATGGGTCTCCCCATTTTCCACGTTCTATTTCCTCATCCTCTGTTCCTTGTCCCCCACATTTGGGGACCTGTGGTCTGGGGACAAACCAAGATGGTCCCGGAAAGCCAAGGCAGAGGAGATGGCCTTACATCTCAGGAGTTACGTGCCTTATTCACACACTGGAACTCTCCCCTCTGGTTTCCACACCTTCCAGAGAAGGGTTTGTTCACTCATTGAATGCACACTATTGGACGCATGCTCTGTGCTCAGTGCTGGGTGCAGGGAGCAGCGCTCATTGCTGGGAACACAGGATAAAGACATGGTCTCTGCCTTTGAGGGGTTCACGGTCTTTTGGTAAAGTCAATCCACTAAACAACACAATGAAATGGTAAATATAGCAACTAAGGCATTTGGGGAGCATAGAGGAATCAACTTATCTTGGACAGAGAGGCTAGGGTCAGGGCAACTTACAAAAAACCCATTAGGAAATGTAGGCCAGAGGTGAGCAATACTTGAGGCGAGGAGGGGACAGTGAGGGGTCACTGGCCCGCACCTGTACTTTTAGGAATAATTGAAAGCCTAGGCTGCAAGTGCCTCTCTCTGGAGATGATTTGTGATGGCTCCCGCCAGGGGACCAGAGAAGTTCGGATTCTAGAACCACCTTTCCAAGGTTCAGGTGGAGGGGCCTGGAGCACAGCAGTGAGTCTGCACAGCTGGTTTCCTCTGGCTCACCCCTACCCTGAGGGAGCTGCTAACTCTGGAGGGTCTCCTATTAGAGCTCCCATCTAGTGGGGAGCCTGGGTTCTGATGTTTGCATCCCTCACCAAACAAGGTAAAAAAAAAAAAAAAAGTCAATTAGTTTGATTTTGCCCTCAGGGCAAAAGCAGCTTCTTTACTCTGCTATAATGTCTCTAGTTTCTATTTTGTTCCATGTTCCTTTCGTTTTTTTTTGCCTGGTGATTTATATTCCTATTCTGTGTGTATGTGTATACATATCTACACATATGAGAGTAAGGAATGCATGTGTGTGTGTCAATATAAATAAGTAGATTTCATTCATCATTTTTTATTAGGACAGGTTATTAGAATAATATGGTCCACCATTATTGAAACCGAAAGGCTAGATCAGTCTCCTAAATTCCATTCCCATAACATTCATTATAAAGAAAGGTTCCCATGTTTAAATGCATAAGAAACAAGGAGTTGTTTGAAACGCACAGTAATGCACTCCATGCATACCATTGTGTAACAGTATGCTGTGCACTTATAGAAATGCTGCATTAAACATGGACGATGGGATAGTTTCCTGAAGAGGATATCTATTTCCAACAGTTGCATCCTTCACATCACACCGTTAATGAATATGGCCTCAGAAAGTGCTACACCTTTAAAAATCCGAGCTGCTTTTTCAATAGAGATCAGAGAAAGGGTGCACCTATTTCCAATTGACCTTCCAATTACCACACAGTTTCATATACGTGGGCTGTTTCTGGGCCATTGGATGTTTAATAGATGTTCATGACACAGCTATGAAAATATTTGTTGATGTTTATCATCGATGCAGGGGGAAAAACAGTGAGTATCTACGGTGTGCTGGGCATTGGCTGGCTGTTTCCCCATTATTTGAACTCAATCATAATTCATCAAAATTCTTTACAAAAGTCAACTGATGGCTCTCCCTCCAATTCCAACAATCTGATTACCAATCTCTTTATAATATAAAGTGTACTGGATAAAGTTTACAGAGCAAGTTTCCCTCAGTGTGGTAGAGTGGAAAGAACACAGGCTTTGGAGTCAAGTGTTTCTAGAGTACAAGTTTATCTTTATTACCTGCTAGTTCAGTACACTTTATCGGGCCATGTACACATTTAAGAAAAAAATATATTTTATTGATTTTTTTACAGAGAGGAAGGGAGAGAGATAGAGAGATAGAAACATCGATGAGAGAGAGACATCAATCAGCCGCCTTCTGCACGCTCCCTACTGGGGATGTGCCCGCAACCAAGATACATGCCCTTGACCGGAATCGAACCTGGGACCTTTCAGTCTGCAGGCCGACACTCTATCCACTGAGCCAAACCAGTTTTGGCCATGTACACATTTTTGAGTGGATATTTTCATTTTTCTTGGTAGGATTTTCATTTTGCTAGGAGGAGAATTGGTGGGCCATGCAGTTTAATTTTTGAGGAACTTCCAAACTGTTTTCTACAGTGGCTGTACCATGTACATCCCCACCAGCAATGTACTGAGGGTTCCTATTTCTGCATATCCTCCCCAATACTTGTTACTGCCTATCTTTGTTTCCTATAGACATGCTAATAGGCATGAAGTAATATGAAATTGTGGGTTTTACTTGCCTTTTCTTAAAGACCAATGATGTTGATCATCTTTTCATGTGCTGATTGGCCATATAAATATCTTCTTTGGAAAAATGCCTATTCAAATCCATGATCTGTTTTAAAATTGTGATATCTTTGTTCTTTATATATTATAGATACACATCCTTTTTCAGCTTTATGATTTGCAAATACTTTCTCCCATTCTGTAGGTCATCATTTCACTTTCTAAGTGGTACTATTTGCAACTAAAAAGTTTTTAATTTTTCTGAAGTCCAACTTCTCTATTTTTTTTATTTTGTTGCATGTGATTTTGGTGTTGTTTCTAAGAAGCCATGGCTTAAACCAATACCATAAAGAGTTACTCTTTTGTTTTCTCCTAAGATTTTATAATTTTAATGTCTTGATCCATTTTGAATTAATTTGTGTGTGTGTTATGAAGAATCATATGTTCTTATCTTAATTTCACCCATATTTTATACTGTAGTATATAATCTTATACAAATTTCTCTTCTCATCTTTCTATATACATATCTAATGCTGATACTGTCTGTTGTCATAGCTTCATGTCTATCTATTTATTTCATTGTTCTGCCTCAGTCTACATTTTTATCTCTTTGTCTCTCTCTTTTTCTAATTCTATCTCTATTTCTATAACTTGAATCTAACATTAGAAACAGAAATAAGTTCAGAATTTATCCAACTGAGACCCAGAGAATTTAAATGATTTTAATAGAGGCCACACAACTCTTACTCTTCTTTATGTTAGTAAAGGAGATTTGTAATAAGTAAATTAATGTTATACTAATAAATGGACCTCAAGATTAAATTTAGGAAAAAATATTTAATGAGATATTAAAAATCTAAACTATAAAGTCATATATATCTTTAAATCCATAACAAACAAATAATTCAAACATAAAAGTTTAACCTATATCTTTACTTTGAATCTAACAAATGAATCTTATCTTTTTTTTGTGGGGCGGGGGGACTTATGTCCATTGAAGTCTTTCCTTGTATCTTATCAGACAACCAAGTTTTAAATTAGCCCTTAGGGCTTCTAGCTATTCTGATTTACATAATGCATTCAATAAACAGTTAACATGTACTGTCTAGGACTCTTGACTTTTGCTAGGCACAGTCTTCTGCCACCAAGATGCTCATCATTTAGTGAAGAAACCAGACACATAGGCAAGAATTGCAGCATTTGTAAGTCCTGTAAAGGCTTTTGGGGACCCAAAAGTGACTCATTTTACCTGGTCAGGGATGTGATTAGAGCCAGGTAAGACTGATGGAGACAATGGTGTTTGAGCTAAATGTCATATTTAGCTCACTATTAAATATGGGAAATATTAGTAGATGTATGGGAAATATTAGTATATCACATGGGGAATAGAAGTAGGTGGGGAGAGAGGGATAGGAGAGAGTATTCTGAGCAGAGTAAGAATTCTGAGAAAAGGCAGTGAAATGAAACACCAGACCTCTTGGGGAAAAATTGTGAGGAGTTAAGATGTAGCTGAAGGCTTCTCAGCAACCAAAGAAGATTAGTGTTTGATGTATCTTTGCCAATGAGTCCCCTTTGCTGTGCTCTAGATTATGGCTAACCCAGTGGTGCTATATTGGTCACATTCAATGAGGCTGAGGATTGGTGAAGAAGGACTTTCCATTTGCCCCTGTGATGATTGAGAGTTTACTATGATTTGAAAAGTAGTTGGTTTAGTGCTGATTTAAAATATTACTGCTTGATGGTATGAGTGTTGCAAGATTGTCAGGAAGCCTTTCAGAAACCCCAAATTCTCTCTACAACTGAGTACAACTTGCCTAGCCTAACTTTTATCCTAGCAATGAAGCATACTGAGACAACATTATCAAATTTGCAAAATGTCTAAAATACTTAAATAGATATATAGCTCTATTTTGTGTCATTGTGTGATATGTTTAGTGTTAACATTTCTGTGTTCTCCCTGACACAGCCTTTAGGTGTCCTTGTTTCTTCATTTATTAAACAGCCACATGGTGACAATCTGTGATACTATTTCATGCTATTACCTTTACCCTGGTTGACACATATGTACTGTGTGGTTTAAATATACATCAGGCCTACTGAAACTGGGCTTAGGGAAAAACACCAAATGGTACTCTGCCAAGAAAAAACCCTGACTACTTCAATTCTTGAGGATGGAGATCATAAGACACTAAGAATTTTGCTCAGCTAGTGTAGCTCAGTGGTTGGGCATTGAGTTAGGAATCAAGAGGCTACTGGTTCGATTCCCTGTCAGAACACATGTCCGGGTTACTGGCTCGATCCTCTGTTGGGGGCATGCAGGAGGCAGCTGATCAATGATGTTTCTCTTTTATCGATGTTTCTATTTCTCTATCCCTTTCCCTTCCCCTCTCTTCCTAAAACCAGTAAAAAAATAAATAAATTATATATATAAAAGAATTATATGGAAAGATTGAAAAAACCTCAGATAACAAATATGACCTCCATTTCATGGACAAGTTTTAGTACCTCCAGCTATTATAGTAATATGAGGGGGACTAAACTGAGCCAAACCGGTTTAGGCAATAGATTTTTTTAAGGTTCAGCAAGCCAGGGCCCAAGGCTCATAACTCCTGAAAAAGATCTCAGGGTGTAATAAAACATAGAGTGCACCTCTATGTATCTGTGACTCAAGGTAACTATCTCATTTTATATTTACTCCCCAAGGCCTCTTCCTCTGAGTCTAGATACTTTGGCTGTGAATGCTGGTTCTGCCATTTCTAAGATTTATTCGTTAAATTCTAAGCTTGTGACCTGCAACAAATTTACTTCCGTTTTGAACTTTATTTTTTTTTTCAGTTATAACATAATGATAATAATATGTACCCCCACAGGACTGTTTTAAAGACTAAGAGGGTTAACCTATATCAAATTCTTAGCCAAGTGACAATGAGATATCAGGGCTCAATGAGTCATCTCTAGTTTTATGTGTGCTTTCAAGTGGCCTCCACCTTTTTTTTCATGCGTCCACATGTACTGCTACCCCTGCACCTTTATGTGTCTTTCACACGACCTATCCTATCCCCAATTTGTAGCATTTACATTATGTATATTAAAAAATCTATAGCTTAATATTTATCTTTTGCTCTATATTTTATTATAATTATATGTATTTTTATAATTTCGTAGATAACTATATATTCAGCTCTCTTGATATCTTTATATCACATTTGTTAATCGTCACATTATTATATATTCCTAGATTTATATCATTATATTTCTAGCCATTTTTATTTCACCCTACACTCCTATTTCTTATCTAAATAGACTTCATATCTCTCCCTAAAAGTAATAACCTCTAACCTCTATCTGGAGATAACCACTGCCTTTTTTTTTTTTAAATCTACCTACCTACCTATCTATTTATCAATAATCCTTTATGTCTTTTGCTACTTATTGTGGCTTTTAATCTGGCATTTATATTATCCTATATCCATTTATTATATTTCAGTAGATAATGAAACCAATCCATCTATAAAACGCAGTATAAATATATACATATGTTAGACTTCTATGTATGCATGAATAGGCATGAGTATGTGTCTGTCTGCATGCACAAAAATTAAATTACTTAATCAACAAGATGACATGAGAACTATGTACTGGAACAGTGCCTGTTCCTGGGATACAGACTTCTTTTCCTAGAGGGACTCATAGGTTGTGTGGAAGACAAGAATGTAAATAATCAGAGAACACATGATAGCGCTGATGATGGGGTGTGTCTAAAGTGCTGCCAGAACATAGAGTGAGTCATGGCTTTGGGGAGTCGAGAAACATTACAAAAGAAATGACATTGGAGTTGTTCCAAATGGTGAGCAATTGTTCTATACGTAAAGGAGGGATGGAAGGATGTTCCAGAAAGAGGACACAACATTTGCCAAGGGCTGCCATAGTGAATATCAAGATGTACATAGAGAATGAAAACCACCATGTACAGCTTCATTTTATATGTGTGTGTGTGTGTGTGTGTGTGTGTGTGTGTGTGTTGTGTGGGGTGTCGAAGATTGGGGTCATTTTTTTAAGATCAGTTTTGTGGCTATTTTGAAAATTACATGGCAGAAGGAAAGACAAGGGCAGAGAACACTGTGAGGAGGCTATTGTATCAGTCCCTATAGGGGATTATGAAAACTTGAGATAAAGCAGGGACAGGGATAAAATATATAAACAGGCTCAGAGATTAGAAAGCCACCATTTAGTTTTAAGACATCTCCAAATAAGGAATGCCTTTCTAAGAGTTTTAAACCTCCCTGGAGAAACACAAGAATGAGCTATATCTACCCCCACCTTTAGACATGGCAGTACTAATTCCATTTTTAACCATTGACAATTTTCCAATTCTAGGACCTTTCATATCAAAAAAGGAAGGATGTCAGGAGTTAGATGTTTTTTTTTTTTTTGGCTTGGTGACTGGGCTCTGAAATTATATGGTTGAAAATTTTATTACCTAGCCGCATTGGCAACTGCAAAATTCACCTCTCCCCATCCTTATCCCACTTACCTTTGTAAGAAGCAAGACGTAGCAAGAGTTGTAGTGCTCTTTGGTCTTTGGATTGAACAATATTAACTCATTCTCCAGTGGTTTAAGATGTGTGAACCAAGCCCAATTTCTACCATCCTCCCACTCCTCTATCTTATGGATCCATCAACAGATTCATTGAAGTCAGGAGTTTAGAGATATCAAGATGAATAAGATAGAGATTCCTCCTTCAAGAAGTGCATATTCTATCAAGAGATGAGTAGGAGAGAAACAGCTATTAGGATTCAGTAATTCGCATTCTGGTTGGGCCAGCTGGTCTATGTTCACAACTTCCCTATTTCACTGCTTTTATGATTAGCCAGGATCAAGTCCCAGAGCTATCCAAGTGTGTAGCACCTTGGCAAATGATGTGATCAGAGAAATAACTTCTCTGCAGTAGTGGAAAGAGTCCTTGTCTGCGAGTGGTGCTACTCGAGATACAGTCCCTCCAAGGCAGTCATGAGCTCTAAGTCTTCACATAGGTTTCTCTTTCTCTCTGGGCTTATCTTCATCTTGATAAGGACAGAGTGGGCCCAGATAATTTCTTGTTTCTCTGGCATTTTGAAAGTTTCTGATCCTACTCAAGTTTGAAATGGCATCTGGACACCTCTTTGTAATGATTGATAAGATCCAGAACTTGGACTCTGAAGTCATTTGATCTAGACAGAGACTTCCTCATGGGAGGGATTGCATAGCTCTAACTGGCATGTGCACCATAGGCCCCAAAGCACTTTCATACCCATTATCTCATTCTATCTTCGTGAGAACTTGGTGAAGCATTTTCACTCCCATCCTTCTAAGAGGAAACTGAAGTCCAGAGTGCTAAATGGTTAATTAAAAACTAAAACTTTAGACTAGTTATTTCATCTAATTCACACAATAATCCTGTGACTTTTCTAATTCTTCTTCTTTCTTTACTTCTCTTCTTTCCTCCCTTTTCTTCCTTCTACTCCTTATTTTTCTTCTTCCTGTCTTATAAGTAGGAATCTAAGCTCATGACGGTTAAGTAGCTTTCGCCCCATTAGCAAGTGCTAGAGCTCAGATTCAACCCCAAACCTCTGTAAATCTAAAGTCCCTGCTCACAAACTTAGGCAGAATTTTAAATACTGACAGGGGCTGGACAGTTAAATAAAAATATGAAGTTATCCAGGTGGAAGGATTATTTCACTTCCCTTTTTATGTCACCAAAGAAAAAGAAAAATACAGGTAACACAATAAGAGGAAGTTTGCCCTTTGCATTGCATTGTGGATACAGTAATAAAAAGGATGGAGAGGGGCAGATGTTAATTAGGTTGAAGTTAAGTGGGCCCACCTATACCTGATCTTTTAATTTTGAAAGAAAACTAGATATCTGTAATCTTTCAAAACATACACGCACACAAAACCTCTCAGTTTGTAAATATTCATGATTACTTAAAAAACTATGTGAGCAAAAATGATGTAGGCAAGAGATAAGAACATATGCATCTTGGCTGTATCTGGCTCACAAGATGCCAGTGTACTATTTCTGTCCTGCACTGTGCTGCTCTCTTGAAGGATGACTCCTTAGCATTAGCTGTGCACCTCCTGTGATGACATCAGGCCCAGGACTGGGATACCACTGGCAGCTATCAGTCCAGCTGTGTCTGCTGCTTGGTCCCCAGTTGCTCTGAGTGGATGTTAGATACTGGGAATATCATTATTGACTGGGTGTTTTTGCACAAAATAGTTTTCTTAATCCTCACAATAGCTCAACAAAGAAGAGTTAATATTTCCATTTTGGAGATAATTGAATCAAACTTAAGTCAGTCATAAAGGGCACACAACTGTTAGCAGCCAACCTGGGATGTTTGATTCATCTCAAACCCAATGTTCTCTTCATTCTCTACCTTTGAGGTGATTTTAGCTGCTTCTGGTTAGGGAGATTTTCTTCTTTTCTATCCATTTGGTGAGCATGTCAGACAAGGAAGAAGGTAGGGGCCTAGAGTCATCATTCAGGAGAACAGGTCCCTTTGTCACTCCTCTTCATCCCCACCACCAGCTCGTCTAAGGGTGAAGGAGAAACAGACAGGGTGAGAAAGGAGGAAGAGAACAAGAATCTGCTCCTCCGTAGTCCAGCAGCTTCATTACTGAGGTGAGACACCCCCACACCCTGTAGGTGACTGCAAGGACAGGCACACAGGGAGGGGACCGGCTGCTGGAATGCCAACCTGGTGATGAGCCAGGCAGATGCCAACCAATTGTCTCATGGTCTAAGCCAGACCCAGAACCCTTGATATAAACACAGCCTTCTGTCCGGATGCCTCAGCCTGAATGACTGTCTGCCTTGAAGAAGGTAAGTCTAGGGGCAGGTCCTGGGATTGGGTGAAGCTAATGCTTAGGGGGTGTTCAGGTTCATAGGGTGAGACATAGTGAGGGGGGAAGCTGGGAGCAAAGGAGGACTGGTCTATCAGCCTGAGGAGAACAGGGGACATTCAGGGGACATGAGAAGGATATCTGTGGAGTCTGTGTGAGAAAATAGGGCACTGAAGTCAGTGTGTTTGCCTTTGAAAACCCTGGCCTCATCCTCGGGTACCATTTTTTCTCTTCATGACCTTTCTCCCTAGAAAAGATGCACTAGTAATTCCACCCCGTGAGCAGAGTTGGTTGTAGAAGGGTTACCTTCCCCAAGGGCATATATGTTTAGATATTCTCTATACATGGAGAATGGAAGGCTTTGCCCTTCACAAAGAGTAATTTCAGTGTTTCAGGAGCTTATTGAGAAGTGTTTTGTGGAGTGAGCAAACTATCAAACCAGCCCCCTGCTGTGCTGGTCACTGGGTTGCCTGTCCCTGAACAACTGGACTTGGGGAGAGTGGGGGGACTGCCCTCTTTTTCTGCTTGCTGGATACGGTGTTGGATGGTGTGTCTGTGTCCCCCACATCACGTTTGTGATGCTTCTGCTGCGTGGGCTTTAAGGGTGCTGAACGTCAGCCTACTAATTAGGAACCTGGCACTTTGTGGGTTACCTCCTCTTAAGTAACTCCACTCTGCCTCTCAGAGAGGCTGCAGAGTGGCCCTTTCTGGAGCTGGCAGTGCGTGAGGGCAGCAACTGGCTGGGCAAGTTGGCATGTTGATCCCGAGCCTTTCTTTCTAAGGCTGGTGTTTTGTATGAGCATCTTTTACCTCTGCCCACGAGGGCCAGTTTAAACGAATTCACCTCACAAAGAGCGAATATAGAGAAGCAAACATTTTATGTTGGGATGGAGCTGCCCAATAATTAACTGAATTCTTATTTTTTTAAAATATATTTTATTGATTTTTTTACAGGGAGAAAGGGAGAGGGATAAAGTTAGAAACATCGATGAGAGAGAGACATCGATCAGCCGCCTCCTGCATGGCCCCTACTGGGGATGTGCCCACAACCAAGGTACATGCCCTTGACCAGAATCGAACCTGGAACCCCTCAGTCTGCAGGCCGACGCTCTATCCACGGAGCCAAACCGGTTTCGGCACTACCTGAATTCTTTACTGCCCAGTGGATACTTTGAGCACAGATGGTCCCCGAGTGCTTGTTCGCATATACACATTTTTTTTCCATGTGGGGACAGTACATGTGTCTGAGAAGTTTAAGCTCTGATGGTTGGGGAGTCCCCACTCTGGATGACAGCCTGGGAGCTTGGGTTGCCTCCACCTCTGTAGAGCTCCCTCCCACCACTTAGGAAACCAGGAGGTGATGGGACCCTGCCTGTGGTTAGCGCCCTCCTATGCCCTGCCTCCAGGGAAACAGCCCAGACACCTGCAACCCTGGCTGTGCCCTCGAGGCTGGCCCGGATCAGGACCTCGGCCAGGTCTTTCAGCAGGTCCAAGGCAGGTTTCTTGGGCACTCGTGACTAATCTGGGGTCCAGACCACTCAGCAAGTGTTCTAGAAGGAAGGTCGAGGGGAAGAAAGGTCAGGGAAGAAGCAGGGCGTCTGCCCTGGGTTGTGGGCCCTCCTCCCCAAATCTCACCCTCTGAAAGCCGGTCTTTCTGCCCCGCAGGTCCTGCTCACACATCTGCACCGGAACCATGTGTGACCAGCAGCTGATTCCGTGTTGCCTGCCACAGCCCCAGTGCTGCGTGAAGGGTTCCTCCTTCTTCCCCTCCTCATACCCTTCTGCCCAGGGCCCCGTGGTAGTGCAGGCCCCTTGTGGGATGCAGATCGTGGAGTGCTCTGCACCGTGCCCAGTCCAAGTTTCCCAGGTCAAGTGCCAAGCTCCCTGCCAGTCCCAAACCATCGAGGTGAAAAGCCAGGCCCAGACCACCAAGGGGAAGGGTCAGGCTGCAGGCCAGCAGGCCCAGGCCACGCAGGCGAGCGGCCAGGCCGCAGGCCAGCCTGGGGTTTGCTACGTGCCGTGTGCGGCCCCGTGCCCCGTGCAGACCTGCTTTGTAGAATGCGCTCCGGCTTGTTACACAGAAACTCGCTACGTGGAGTGCCCCGTCCAGACCTATGTGCCCTACGCAGCCCCCCAGCCTGTCCAGGGCGGGTATGTAGGGTACCCCTGGGCAGGCCAGGCTCCGGGAGGATTCTCCACCCAGTGCCAGTACCCGGGCTCCTTCGGCAGCTGCGCCCCCCAGCGTCAGTCCCGGCCTTCATTTCGCACGTATGCACCCCCGTGCCAGAGCCAGGGCTCTTATGGGGGCGTCCCCATGCAGCGTCGCGCTAGGAGCACCAGCAGGTGCCTCCCTTCACGCCAGATGCAGCCTGCTTACCGCAGCTGCTCCCCGCCTCGCCAGATGCGGCCTTATTATAGCAGCTGCTCCCCACC
>JAAGEH010000292.1:215754-240872 GCA_011751065.1 Lasiurus cinereus | reverse complement strand
AGCTGCTCCCCACCCCGCCAGATGCGGCCTTCCTACCAGAGCTGCTCCCCACCCCGCCAGATGCGGCCCTCTTACCGCAGCTGCTCCCCTCCACGGCGTTCCGAGCCCTACTACAGCAGCTGCATGCCGTCCAGAGGTGCTTCGGGGGGTGCCTCTAACTACTGCACCCCACCCCGCCGCTCCGAGCCCATCTACCACAGCGGCAGCGCCCAACGGCCCACTTCCAGCTGCACCGAGAGGCGCGGGCCCCGGTGCCGCATCGAGATCTCCTCGCCCTCCTGCCCCCGGCAGGTGCCCCCGCAGAGGCGTCCCGTGCAGATTCCCCCCATCAGACGCTGCTGCCCGGAGAGCGGTGCTCCACGGCCCTCCTGGGGCACCTCCTGCCCGGAGCTGAGACCCCGGGCGGAGCCGCGCCGCAGTTTCGAGCCCTGTCCGGTCCCCGCCCCGCGTCCCTCGCGCCCCGCTCGGTGCGAGAGTCCGGAGCGGCGCCCGTGGTCTCCCCCGCGGCGGTTTCCCGAGCCCTGCCAGGGTCCGGAGCCGCGGGCAGCCCCGCGATCTGGCCCCAGGCGGTGCGAGTTTCCCGAGCCGCAGGCGCAGTCCTACGAGCGCCCGGAGCCTTGCCCGGAGCCCATCCCCCTGCCGGCACCACGCTGCTCCAGCCCGGAGCCCTCGGTGCAGCGGCAGCGCTGCTCCAGCCCCTGCGCGGGCTCCGGAGACCTCGGCTGCCACGAGTCCCGCCCCGGCCGCCTGGACACCGAGGCCCCCGGCTGTGGGCCAGATGCTTACTACCAGTGCGGAGACGGGGAGGCTAGCTTTGGACCTTGTGATGTGTTCCCAGAGCCGTGGGGGGGCCTGGGCGGCTATGGAGGCCAAGGAGGCGCCTCTGTGGGAGCGAAAGGTGGGGACTATGCTGGAGTCAAGAGCGCCTACTTTTAAAGGAAGCGGGGCTGACCCATCCCTGCCTCCTGCCCTGAAAACGAACGTGGCTCATCCTCTCCCAGTGAAGCATCCATCTTCTGGAAAAACTGCTGTTTGAAATTTTAACCTCGCTGTTTGGCTTCTGTAAATGTTTGCTTGCTTACATAATAAGGAAAAGGAGACTATTCTCACTTTAGAGAGCCCATTAAACCTTCGCTGGACAAAAATTATCAGTGCTGGCACCAGGCCAGGCCCTTCCTTGGTGGAGGTCTCAAGGCCTCAGCACATAGGGGCCCTTTAAGAACTTGCAAAGGGGCGGGAAACATCCCATATTTGGGAGACAAAGAAGGTAAAAACATATAAATAGAGAAAATTTCTGCATGTGGGGGCCCAGGTTTTGAGAAACATTTTCCTCTGGACCCGCGCGTAATAAATGTAACTCCAAACTCTCCAAGCACGGTTTGATTATTCCGGTTTTCTGTAACACCAGCAGCCACTATTTCCGTGCTCTTATCTGCAATGCTCCAAAGACAGTCAGAGGCTCCCTGCTGCAGAGGCGACATCCTTTGCAGGTCATCATAGGACCCATAGGTCATCCCAGACACCTCTGCAGCCTCAGGTCTGACTCCTCTCCCACAAGCATCCTCTGTTCCAGCCAGACCAGTCTCCCAACCAGGGCACATCTTGGGTGTTCCCCAGAACATACCTTAGATATCCCTGCCTCCAAGCCTCTGTCCATTTGCCCCGGATTCCTGGACCACTTCTCCACTCCTCCCAGTCTCTGAAACACAACCCATCTTTCAAGACCTCTTCCTATTTTGCTGCTACAGCAACGAAAATAATTTTATGGTTGGGGATCACCACAACAAGAGGAACTGCATTAAAGGGACATGGCATTAGGAAGGTTGAGAACCACTGGTCTACACCATCCATTTGGCAAGTGCCTTGCAACATCTCTTGAACTATTTTATATTTCAGGTGTGTCTGTCTTACCTGCCCAGCTAGATTGTAAACTCCCCTTTGAGTGGAGTCAGAATATCTATCCCTAAAGTCCCTTGCTTCTCCTGAGGCAGGCAGCTACTCCTCAAAGCTTGTTGGCTGGCAGCTTGAGCCATGATGGGTCTTGATGGGCAACCCCCAGCCTGGGACAAGAGGAGACCACATAACAATAAAGATGATGTTACACTCGGATCCTGACTCCCTGGGATACACTTTTACTTTTCTTTATTGTTTTTCTTCTTGGGTTTATTGTTAGCCATGGCTGAACTTCCTTTAGACTAGAGCAGGTGGTCTGCTTTGTGGGTTTTCTGTCTCCCCTCAGTGTCCCTAGCCCCTGCTGAGAAAGGATGGATGAAAAAAACACAAGTAATGAGGAAACAAGGAAGATAGCTTCTGCTCCTCAGTCTAGGGGTAAAGGTCTTCAGGCCTGCCTTGATCAGGTCACCCAGCTGTGCTCTGGGCCATAGTGATGGCCATGTGACCTTTATGGAGTCAGGGGCAGAGAGAAGGGATCCTTTTTAGGTTCACTGGGATATTCTGCACAGGATACATTCTTCTGTATTTCTGAATAAACTATTTGCTGTGTTTTGGGGAACATACTAGAAAAGGGAGCATCTGATGCTGACTCTGCATTCCTCTATTGCTCCCAAATTCCATTAGGCATGTTGGTCTTGGCAGCATGAAGGTGGGGCTTGGAGGGGCAGGAGAGCTAGGAGTGTTTCTTCCTCATACTCCCTTCAGATGACAAGTATTTGCTGGGGGACTAGTGTTCCTGAGGAGATCCCTTCCCCAGAGAGAGGGTGTATCTGAGGCCACTAGGATGAAAGGGAAGCAGCTCTGGTCTGGGTCCTGAAGGTCTGATCCAGTGCCTTCCTCCTCAAGGGCCACAACCCCAGAGAGCCCCACAGCTCCAGCACCATAGTGGGCACCACAAATATAGGGCCTGGCTCTGAGTATGTTTCTCCCTTGCCCCAGGGATCTAGTAATACAATATCAGTGGTGGAGAACCCACTAGACTACCTGTGTTATATAAAGAAAAATTGAGGCTCTCCATGTGTAATCCACTTATTGATTGATTGATGAACTAGAGGCCTGGTGCACAAAATTCATGCATGGGAGGTGTCCCTCAGCCTGGCCTGCATCCTCTCCAATCTGGGATCCCTCTCACAAGACATAGCTAGCTCCCAACTGCTCACCTGCCTGCCTGCCTGATTTCCCCTAACCATTTCTGCCTACCAACCTGATCACCCCTAACCATTCCACTGCATAATTGCTCCCCTGTTGGCCCTCCTCCAATTGCCCTCCCTTGCAGGCTTGGTCACCCGTAACTGCCCTCCCCTGCAGGCCTAGTCTCCCCGCCCCCCAACTACCCTTCCCTGCAGGCCTGGTCCCTCCTAACTGCCCTCCCCTGCTGGCCATCTTGTGGTGGCCATCTTGTAATCACATGGGGGCAGCCATCTTGTGTGTTGGAGTGATGGTAAATTTGCATATTATCTTTTTATTAGATAGGATATTCTCTGTTTACTTGCTAGGAAGGCACTGGTAAAAGGGACAAAAGAACCTTTGTTTGCTCTGGTAGCTTACAGCCTTGCACACTGGTTCTCAAAGTGTGGTACCTGGACCAGCAGCATCAACATCACCTAGGGCCTTGTGAGAAATACAAATGTGTCACCTAGACCTACTGATACAGAGCCTAGGTGAGTCAGGCTGGGCCTGAGCTAGGGAACCCCAGATGGCCTGGAGCTCCTCACAGGCCAGGGTGGTGCAGGAGCCACCCTCAGTGCCATCTCTAAGGACAGAGAGTTTAGGGCCCAGTCTCTCCTGGAATTAGTCCAAATTGGCCTCAAAGGTCCACTTACTCTGACAGTGTCCAGACCTGAGCCTCCAGACAGAGCCTATTTGTAGCAGTTCAGAGGAAACCGTACCCAGGAGAGTGTGTGTCTGCATGTCCTTCTGTGGGTTTTGCATGTCCTTATGTGGACTTTGCATGTTTCTTTGCATGTGTGAGCCCATGTGTCTGCTGTTTCTGTCTGTATGCTGTAAAAGCTGGAGGATTGTTTAAAATGCATTTGGCAATGGGGACTGGGACCTCAGGAGCATCATTCATGACACCCTACAGTCCTTCAACATTGACTTTGGGCCACCCTTCCCAGACTTCCCTTCCACCCCCACCCTCTACCCTCTCACTGACCACCTACCTCCAGTTCTCTGCTTTTTTCTTCTATGTCAAGATTTGAACAAAAATTAAAGAGTCCCTAGGACCAGGGCTGAGGATTCAAAATTATATTTTAGAATACTATTTTTAAAGTTCTTTGAAAATGCTCAAAAATATGTGAGAGACTTCCTTTTGAATCTTACAGTAATCTGAGGCAATACACAGGTTGTACAGTGTTGTTTCCATTCCAGTTTGGCAGACTATTGCCCAGAAGTGCCAATTATGATCAGCTGGAGGTAGAAACCACTCTTATAGTGAATACCTAGGTATGTGAACTTGCTCAAGACCTAGAGGAGAGTTGATACTTGTATGTAGTGGCTACAGCATGCATAGGATGTTGTGGAAAAATGGAGCTGGTCTGTAACTATTTTTGTGGCAAAGTCATAGAGTGTGAGACAGAGATGGCCAGACTCTCATGCCTGACATCCCACCATGCCAGAAAGGAGGACCTGGCTTTTAGAGATGAGGGCCAAGTCCAAGTGACTGTAAGAGAGATTAAGATCATGCTTCCTATCTTAGAATCAGTGTTTCTCTATTTTTTTTTCTCTCTCTTTCTACACCTCCCTCTCGGGGATTAGCATGCTCACTGTAGAATGAGGGAATTGCTCTAGATGTTCTCAGAGGTTCCTCCCTCTTTGTTGCGGCACTAGGCTAGGGTGAAATGACCTGGGAACCCACTTAAAGACATGGAATCCCAGAAGTGATCCTAGACCTACTTAACTTGAATTTCCAGAGAGAGAGAATCGGGAATCCATTTGAAAATTATTATGATCAGCTGGAGGTAGAAACCACTCCTATAGTGAATACCTAGGTATGTGAACTTGCTCAAGACCTACAGGAGAGTTGACACTTGTACGCAGTGGCTACAACATACATTGGATGTTGTGGCAAAATGGAGCTGGTCTGTAACTGCTTTTGTGGGAGGTTTTATGAAATTATTTGTGTGAAGTCAAATTTTCTACTTTTTAGTCTAGAGGTGCTTTAAGCCAAGGAGTTTCTTATTTTTCTCAGTTACACTCTCAGTCCGAAGGCCACCAAAAGTACCAGAATGAGGTGCTTGTGCATGGCTGATGTAGAGGGGTTGTCTGGTACATCTTACAGATACTTTTTACTGGGAAATAGTGGGCCTCATTTTGGTATATTTCTCCTTTATTTAGGCACTACCCAAACATTAAGGGGGAAGAATTCCGCATCCCAGAGTTTGTCCTACAAACTAGAGTCCTGATGAACAAGCAAATACAATGGTCATGTATAAGGGAATAGCTCAGCTGTTTACAATGGAACAGATAGGTAATCAGAAGACAGGCAGCACATCTGTGGATATGTCACTGATGCATAGAAGAATAGTCAGGTGGTGACCCAGACTTCTATCAAGATTAGCATACTCCTGATTTCCAGCATGGTTGGAGGATTCACATGCCTGTGGCCTGAAACTAGTTGGGAAGACAGGGTGATGCATGATGATCCATGTGCCTCCCCATCACCATCAAACCCAAGAGCCATCAAACTCATTCCTCTAAAAGAGGAAGCTTCCTGACCTAGAAATATCTAGAAGCCTAGGAATAACCCAAGCTGTGCCAAAGCCACCCATCATGTTCCTCACCTCATCTTGTCATAGGAGCCCTGAGCCTGGGTTAACAGCTTCCCTCTGTCCTCTAGTATTGTATTGGTCAGGATACAACTTGTATTAACACATCTGTTTCGTTGACAATCTGCCAGGACCTGGGTATACTTGATCCTGGAAATACAATGGTGAGCAAGGCAGACATTGTCTTGCTGACATGAAGTCTGAGAGACAGAGCTTGGGAGAGTTTTCACCTGGGAGGCATATGGCATCATGGCAGCCCATAACAAAGACACTTGAGTAGGTCAGGTGCCTAGAGGGAAGGCAACCACAAACACAGATAGGAAAGATAAATAGGAGGAAAGAGGAGAGTGTTCCTGGTAGAGTTAACAGCAGGTATAATGTCAACATAATGGACACAATGACAGACAGCCCCAGGCGAAGTATTTCCTCCTTACTTGACCATTCTTCCTGGAATTTGTGTTGTTTAAGGGTCAATACCTGCCTGGTCACATTGAGGATGAAATTAGATAAGTTATTAAAAAACATTTTGTGTATTATAAAACACTAAAAGTATATTTTCTTTTTTTTAAATTAATTAATTTATATTTTTATTTTCCCTATTGCCCTCTCCCAGCCTTCTCCACGCCCCAGTACATGCTCTCACCTGTCTCCCCCTGCCCCCAATGCCCTGTATCCATTGGCTATGCCTACATATATGCATACAAGTCCTTTGTTAGTGAGGTCTTCGTCCCTTAAGGGAAGAAGTAGAGGAAAAAGATGATGATGGGTCCTGGGAGACTCCCCATTTGATGAGCTGGTTGAGCCAGAGACAGGTCAAGTTGAGGCCCAAGCAGAGGCCAGGTGAGTGGAAGGGAAGCACAAATAGGACTAAGTGTAGTCACCTGGGGCAAGTCAAGAGAGGATTGAAGGAGGAGGGATTGAAGGAGTGGAGGGACAAGGAAGGGCAGACAGGAAACAAACGGGGTAATTGGTGGGGAAAATGGTTCAGGCAAAATGCTGAATCCAGAGGATTATAAAATTTGGGGACCAGAAGCTCAGATAACAGGATTAATGTTGGGTTCAAGGAGAGGGAAGTGAGCAGCTATCGCCAATGCTCATTGCTATGGATGCCACCCACCCAGTTTGCCATTGGGCCTGGCTCCTTGGGTCAGCCAGAGTGATAGGAAGTACCAGGGAGGAAGGTTCTCAGTCAATCAGAAATACCTTTTAGGCTTAAATTGGGTTGGGCCCTTCATCGTTGCAAGACCTGACTTGACCCAGCTTAGAAAAGGCTGGGTTGAGCAATCCTTTAATTAAGCAGTTATTTCCACAGCATCTCATCAGCATTGTTCAGAGGGTGGTTTGGTTCAATCAGAAATGCAGGAGCTGTTTCCAATGAGTCTAGTCTTAATCCTCCTATGGCAAAGTAGGGTTTCTCACCCTCAGCACTGGTGACATTTTGGACGGGATAATTCTTTGTTCTGGGAGCAGTGGAGGGTGCTAGCAGTATCCCTGGCCTCCACTTGGTAGCTAACAGTATTAAACACAACCCTCTCCCCCTTAGCTGTGAGAACTAAATGTGTCTCCATTGTCAAATGCTCCCTCCGGGGGTACCAAATCCACCCACACTGACACCCACTGAGTTAGAGGAAAGACAGTCAGAGCTTGACCGCAGGGCACTTGAGCAATAAAAAAATGCTCTAGGGTAGTGGTTCTCAACCTTCCTAATGCTGCGACCCTTTAATACAGTTCCTCATATTGTGGTGACCCCCAACCATAAAATTATTTTCGTTGCTACTTCATAACTATAATTTTGCTACTGTTATGAATTGTAATGTAAATATCTGTGTTTTCCGATGGTCTTAGGCGACCCCTGAGAAAGGGTCTTTTGACCCCCAAAAGGGTCATGACCCACAGGTTGAGAACCGTTGCTCTAGGGTGTAAGGCAGGAACATAGGTAAACACAACCAAGGAATTCCAGCTTTCAGGATCTATGCAAAATTATTATCATTTTTTTTCTGGAAGGGACTGAGTGCTGATTATGGAAGAGTAGATTATCTCGGCTACTATGACTATTATGACTAATAGATTATCTATGACTCTTTATTATAATTATTTGGCAAACTTACCCAATAGCTCTTGAATACTCCCTTTCTAACTCTGCACAGGAATGCCCATGGCAACCTGAAAAAAATTATAAGCAGGAATTTCCATTGTCTGGAAAACTCCTAACACAGGACCTTATAACAAACAGAAGAAATTGTACTGATGACCCGTTAACAGGGTTTTTAGGCAAAAGCAGTGATGGGAGTGGGAGAATCCCGCCCCTCCCCCCACTCAGTCTCTTCTTCAGTTCTTAGGACTGGACTAATAATAGAAGTAACACAAGATTGCATTAACAGGAGAAAAAAAACAACAATTTAATACATGTGCAGGGAATAATCCCCGTATGAAAGGAGGCTCAAAGAAACGTTTGAACCAGGCACCTTTGTATGTTTTAGACAAACAATGCATTTGTGAGAAACTAACCAGGAAAAAAATGGTAGTGCTCCTTAGAAAGGAAGGTTTGGATCTGCATTAGTGAGGAATTGAAACAAAGTAGTGAATTAGAAAAGAGGCAGTAAAACTGAAGACACAGACTCTTTGGCTCTGAGTTGTTTCTCTCTAGAAATAAGGGGGTTTCTTCCAGGTGCTGGAAGAACATCTTCCACAGGAGAGGGCTATTTCCTACATTCAGGGAGACAAGGGAGGGGGTCAAGGTACCCTTCTGGCACTGGCTGCTGGTCTATTAGTTTAATGCAAACTAATCAATACGCCACTGTGGGATATAGGGGAGCAGCCTGTGTTGGGCCCCAATAAAAGAGAGGGCAATGCCCAAAGACCCTAGGAGGGCCTGCGATAGGCATGCCCACATCTTTGTTCTTTTGGGTCCCCCACTGAAGATAATGGAGTAATTGAGAATGAGTAAAGAAAACACACCATATTGAAGCATCCATCTTATATAAGAACTGCTGTTTGAAATTTTAACCTTGCTATTGGCTTCTGTAAAGGTTTGCTTGCTTAAATAATAAGGAAAATGAGACTATTCTCACTTCAGAGAGGCCATTAAACTTTCCTTGGACAAAATTATCAGTGCTGGCACCAGGCCAGGCCCTTGGTGGAGGTCTCAAGATCTCAGCACATAGGGGCCCTTTAAGAACTTGCAAAGGGGTGGGAAACATCCCATATTTGGGAGATAAAGAAGGTAAAAACATATAAATAGGGAAAATGTCTGCATGTGGGGGCCCAGAATTTGAGAAACATTTTCCTCTGGACCCGCATGTAATAAATGTAACTCCAAACTCTCTGAGCATGGTTTGATTATTCTTGTTTTCTGTAACAATATAAGAATGAATTATGAATTAAGATGGATAGTGTGATTGAGTTGGGAAAGTCTTGAGGTGTCAGTTAAAGACTGGGAGGACCTGAGGCTTGCTTAACTCTGTGAATTTTAGTAGACAGACTGATACAGCAAGGCTCCATCAGCAAAGCAGTGACGATTAGAGATAAATTGATGTGACTGAAAAATGTTAGAGTTCAGTGTTTCACTAGTGACCTAAGAATATTTACTAGTGTAAAACAGAGACGATAATCCCTTCTCTGAAACCCTTGGTGCCATATGAAATGTAAAACTCTTTTTTTTTTTAAAGGACATTGTAACAGGGAATAAAAACTTAATACTCTTCTGCCTAACCAAGGAATGAAATTAGGATAAAATGTACTAGCAAACTGATAAAAGGAACTTACATACCGACAGTTTCCTTATAAGCATATTGCAGGCATCAGCAGTGCCAGTCTTCCTTGGACAAGAAATGGCCTTGACCATGACTTTGGTTGATGCAGATCCCCCAACTGCAGGAATTTGACCAGCGCTGACCAGTGCCAGTATGCTGACATTAAACATCCACTTGGGGACCAGCAAGGATACTGTCTGCCTGTCCACAGCCTATTCCCCTGATCACTTTGTTCTGCTTTCCTTCTCCCTCCCTATAAAAACCCCTCTTCGTGAAGCATCCATCTTATATAAAAACTGCTGTTTGAAATTTTAACCTTGCTATTTGGCTCCTGTAAATGTTTGCTTGCTTAAATAATAAGGAAAATGAGACTATTCTCACTTCAGATAGGCCATTAAGCCTTCCCCAGACAAAATTATCAGTGCTGGCGCCAGGCCAGGCCTTTGGTTGAGGTCTCAAGGCCCCAACACATAAGAACTTGCAAAAGGGGTGGGAAACATCCCATATTTGGGAGACAAAGAAGGTAAAAACATATAAATAGGGGAAATTCCTGCATGTTGGGGCCCAGAATTTGAGAGACATTTGCCTCTGGACCCGAGTTACATAATAAATGTAACTCCAAACTCTCCGAGCATTGTTTGATTATTCCAGTTCTCTACACCATTAAGATGGGCTTTGAGATGAGAGTCCCCATCTTCTCAGGTGAATAAACTTCCTTCCTTTTTCACCAACACCTGTCTCATGAGTTTGGCTTTTGTGGTGGCAGGCAGCTGAACCTTGGATTCAATTTCAACAGTACAGTGAATAGAATTTATTAGCAATACTATAGGTATACCTCGGTACAGGCCATGTCCAATCTCAACACTAAGGAATTCATACCAAAGAGTCTACCACATCTGGTGTGCAGTCCAGATTCCTCACACCCCATAGCTCAGAACTCTTACCCTTTGGGGAAGCCATTAATATCTCTACAATAGAACATACGGATATCCACAGTAAGGTAAAAAGAACTCACTGTCAACAACTGGACAAGAATCTTTGTTTTTAGAGGTCTTTGGATATGGAGATTGTGAAGAAGGGGTTGCAGGTCTATAGTAACATTTGGGGGATTAGTGGTGATACTATTGTCTCACCCTATTGTCGACTGCTGTTATATTCTATCCCAGGGTTTTCCACACAGTCTCCTTCCATATTAGGATCCAACTCTAATGTAATTGTCCTGACCTTGTTAAAATGACACACCTGCAAGTAATAATGATAACATTAAATTAAGAGCTTCAGTGGATTTCTGGTGAACATTCAATAAAACCCAATGATGGGCCATGACAATAGTCTCCCCACAAGCTGGAAACAATCTATTTTCAGCCTCATCCTGATTCTCATTCTTTCTCCCACTCCATCACACATACTCTACCTTCCCATCAGGTTGGGCCACTCACTGCTCACACAAGACCACCTGCACCCACCCTGCTTCTCCATTGATGTCCTCCTTTCTCCACCCACTATCTCCGCAACTCAGTCTTAACCACCTTTGGAAGCCTATATTCTAGCAGACCTCTTTGACAAATATTTTCTGACCCTCTTCCTCAGAATTCCCCTCTCATTCATTTATTTTCCAAGACTACTAGTAATTTGTACCATCCCTCTGGACATGTTGTACCACTTACTGGCTTTCTTCTTATTTATCCTGTTTTGGATTTATTAATTTTTTTGGTCCTGTGGGTTGACAGTTTTCATGAAATTTGGAAAAAGTTATTTGACCAATATTTTAAAATATATTTTTTCCTCCATTGCATTCATTCCCTCCTTCTGGGAATCCAAAATGAATGTTAAACTGTTTGCTCTTATTCAACAAATTATCAATCATCTGCTTATTTTCTTCAATATTTCCCCCTTCTTTTCAGTTCACTTTGAATCATTTCTTTAAGTTCAAGTTCGCCAATTTGTTCTTCTATAGTTTACTAAGATGATCATCTATCTGCTGAAACAGGCCAATGAATTTTTAACATTATATTTAATTTGGAACACATTTAATTTTTCAGATATTGTGTTTTTCACTTTTAGAATTTCCATTTGGTTATTTCTGAGCATGAGAAATGTGGGAAATTTATATTGCAGCAATGCAAACAATTTAAATTTGAATATTCTTAAGTATACCAGTGATACCACTTGAACCCACTCTTTAAGACCATTCTCTTCTCTTTTTCTTTATTGATTAAGGTATTACAGATGTGTCCTTATAACCCCACTGACCCCCCCTATCCTCGGAGTCCTGTCCTCACCCTCACCCCGTTGTCTGTGTCTATCGCTTATGCTTATAGGCATGAATACAAGTCCTTTGGTTGATCTCTCCCCCTTACCCCCACCCTCCCTTATCTTCCCTCTGAGGATTGAGCATTTGATCAATGCTTCTGTGCCTCTAGATCTGTTTTTGTTCATCATTTTATGTTGTTCATTATAATCCACAAGTGAGTGAGATCATATGGTACTTATCTTTTTCTTACTGATTTATTTCACTTAGCATAATGCTCTTTTCTTAACCCTTCCCACTTTTATTTTACCTCACCCCTTCAGCTTTGCCACAGAAGACTGTAAATTATTTTCAGGCTATAATTTAGGGCAATATGCCCAGCTTTAGTCACTCATTCTGGATCTACCTCCATAAAGCCAAACTCATTGATGTATATAGGAGGGAAAAAATCATTTAGTTTGAATAGATCCATCTACTTTAAAAGGTATATGTGGCTTAAAAAAACCCCACTGTCCATTAAAAATATGTGCACCTATTTCTCTATCTATCTATCTATCTATCTATCTATCTATCTATCTATCTCCTGAATGTTGCCAAGTGCTGCATATTATTTTGCCTACTTCCCTTTTGCCATCTTAATTAATTTGTAGATCCTGCAAAAAAGACGTTTTTATCATCAGCATTTAAAATATCAGATTGCTTCGGTTAAAAAAAAAATTGAATACTTTGCTGAATTCTCCAAGGATTCTTTTCCCAACCTCTATAGTACACACACACACACACACACACACACACACACAGACATTTTAGACATATAGATTTTCATACCAAGTCATCAGATGGAAAATGAATATCTAGGGTGGCAGGAAAGAAATTGTGTGAACAGGGCCCATAAGTGTGAAAGAACCATTTTCCATAGAAAATAAGGCAACAAAGGAACAATGATGGTCGTTTCTACTCACCACAATCCCACATTTTAAGCAGGTACCATATTTCCCGGCATAGAAAACGACTGGGCATATAAAACAACCCCCAACTTTTCCAGTTAAAATATAGAGTTTGGGATATACCCTCCTATAAGATGACCCCCGACTTTTGAGAAGATTTTCCTGTGTTAAAAAGTTGTCTTATACACTGAAAAATAAAGTTTTTTTTTTTTTTTTTTTTTTTAGCTAGGAGCAATTGCCCTGAGCCCCATGGACAGAGGCTGGGGAGGTGTGGCCAGTCATCACCTGTCACAGGACCATGTGGGCGGCAGGAGGCGGTCCTCTCATGCCCAGGCCCTGTCTCACTCACCGGGCCCGAGCTCAAGCCCAGCATAAAAGGGCCATGGGGATAGAGCATCTCCATCCACTCCTTCCTGAGGCAGTGACAGACCCTCTACTGCTTGTGCACCTGGTAAGTGTCCACTGGGAATGGAGCAGGGCCTATCACAGAGGGAGGCCAGACCACAGGAGGGCCTATCACAGGCAGGCAAGTGGAAAGGTCTTGGGGACTGGGGTTGTCCTTGGCAAGGATGAGAGCTCAGAAAATCAGAAAGAGAAGAGTGAGGGTGCAAGGGGTGACCATGGAAACTGGGAAGATTTGTGTGGCTGGTGTTAGAGGTTTAGAGAAACCAAATTGCTTTCAATTGCTGGGTGTGTTTCTTTGGTTTTAGAGGATAAGAACATTGACCATTAGAATGTGCTGGAATGGGTTGTAGAATGGAAATGTAATTTTGGAACTACAGCCATAACCAGCTGTAGAAACACTGTGCTCAGGACACTGGTCCTCAACAGAGAGAACCAGTGTGGATTAGACTAGATGCCAGAGAGATGCATGATGGGAGATGGGGACACACTGAGTTGCGAAGCCCTGTGACAGACCTGGGGAGCAGGTCTGGGGAGGAGGACGATAAAGGACAGAGTGTGAGGTTGAGAACCAGGGGACCTGGGAACAGAACTGAGACCTGCTAGTGAGAAGCATTGAGCCAGTGAATTCACTTCTTTTGGTTTTAGTTTCTTCATTTATAAATTGACTAGATTGAGATAAATTGACTCCAAGGCACTTTGCAGTTACAATTTTCTCTATTCTGAAAAAGCAAACCATATCAGAAATCCTTTCCAGAGAGAATGAGTTTGCTTTTTTTCTTAAAGAAGCTTTAGCTCTAAATGATCCTACATTGGACATTTTCAAGATTCTTAGTGACATGGTAGAATGAATGCTGTCCCGAAGCAAATTTATTGCCTGGTCTCCTCTCCGACACTTAGGAAATGTTAACAGGCATCAATTTTCCTTATATATTTGGAGGTGATATTGTATGACAACCATCCAAATGAGGCTGAGACTCATGATACACTACTAACACTGATTAAAAGGTCAGAGATGGTTTTCCTATGTCTGATCTCACAACTTTTAAAATAAAAGGGCTAGAAATGATGTGAAAAGGACAGGAAGGGGCAGGGGTGGCCTCTGTGTGGGGCTGACTTGCTGTCTGACTCTCCTTCAGCTCCTGAACGCCCGCTCGCCTGCCTGCCCGCCCAGATGTCCTGCCAGCAGAGCCAGCAGTGCGCCCCCAAGTGCCCTCCCAAGTGCTGCACCCCAAAATGCCCTCCAAAGTGTCCCCCCAAGTGCCCTCCAGTCTCTTCCTGCTGCAGTGTCAGCTCTGGGGGCTGCTGTGGCTCTGGGGGCGGCGGCTGCTGTAGTTCTGGGGGTGGAGGCTGCTGTAGCTCTGGGGGTGGAGGCTGCTGCCTGAGCCACCACAGGCACCGCAGGCACCTCTTCAGACACAGAAGCTCTGGAGGGGGTTCCAGCTGCTGCGGAGGGGGCTCTGGAGGAGGCTCCAGCTGCTGCGGAGGAGGCTCTGGAGGGGGCTCCAGCTGCTGCGGAGGGGGCTCTGGAGGGGGCTCCAGCTGCTGCGGAGGGGGCTCCAGCTCTGGAGGGGGCTCCAGCTGCTGCGGAGGGGGCTCCAGCTCTGGAGGGGGCTGTGGTCAGTCCTCTGGAGGCTGCTGCTGAAGTGGACCCTGAACCCAGAAGAGCAGAATCAGAAGCACTAAAGGAGCAAGATCATCTCCCTTGGGCCTGATTTGAACAGATTTCAAATTCTGATCTGGAAGATTGTTCTGGCTTGGAATCCAGAAATCCGTGTCCTCTCCTAACCTCTCATCCCCCGACCTCTGATCCACCTTTGCAGCTTGCCCTGGGAACCCCAGATTATTTCTTTGGCTGGCCCCTTCTTGAAGGGAAACAATAAAACAGTCTGCTCCCCAACTTGTTCTCCGCTGTTGTCTCTTATTATACACTTTCTGCGAAAGGAGAACATGTCTGGTCCCGGTTCTGTCTCTCCTTGCCACCTGGGCCCTGAACCAGCATTGCTTACAGTTTAAGTCTCTGAGAGTTCCCATGAACTCAATTCCTTCCATTTCTGCCGGTCATTAGAGCTGAAACCAGTCCCTCTGCCATCGAAGGTCAGGAGATGAAAATGATGGGATTTCCTTGAACAGGCAGAACAGTATCTAAAGCAGCTGTTCTCACCCTGTGGGTGGCGACCCCTTTGGGGGTCCATCGACCCCATCACAGGGGTCGCCTAAGACCATCAGAAAACACAGATACTTACATTGCGATTCACAACAGTAGCAAAATTACTGTTAGGAAGTAGCAAAGAAAATAATTTTATGGTTGCGGGTGACCACAACATGAAAAACTGTATTAAAGGGTCCCGGCATTAGGAAGGTTGAGAACCACTGCTCTAAAGAATTGCCGACTTGGTGTTGGAGAACCGCAAAGACACATCCGGGTTGATAAGTGTTCTCGGAGGTAGTGACTTTAACTGCTACCACCCCTGTAAATGGGGGAGACAGGGAGAGATGCTGGGATTATTAACACTCAGAAACTTGGAGGAGGGGTCCCCTGAAATTAAACCTCAGGCCTCTGAGAAGGGGCCCCTGCTCACTGATGCAGGGGTCCTTGAGCTCAAATGAGAGGTTCTCGTGGTTGGATCCTCTGAGGAGCAGGTGCCACCTGGTGGTGTCCTCCTGTCTCTAAGGGACGCGAGGCTGGCTCTGTGAGAGCTGGGAACACTGCACCCTGGAACCCACTCATGTTACTGGAACAGATGGCCACGGCTGGGGGAGGAGGCAAGACTGGGACGACCTGGAGAAATACAGGAAAGGAACAAGGAGCAGACAGCAGGGAGCCTGGCCCTTGTCCCTCTGCTGTCCTTTCATCTCTTTACAGCTCCCCCTGTTGGCAGAGACTACAGGAAGCCAGCTGGCAAAGGAGGAAGGTGGTTTGCAGAAGGACAACCCTAACTAACACCAGAAGCCAGATGTTGAAGAGTAGGCTTGAAGTTGTGTCACAAAAACCTAATTATCAGTACTCAGAAGTAGTCCTATTGGACTCCTCAGCCATAACTCTCCACCTTCCTGATACCCTTGCTCTCTTCCTCTTCTCCTAAACCATTTCACTGTGCTCCCCTTCAGCCAAAATTATAAAATGACCCCACATCACTCCTACTTCAAAAAATGTAGGCTGCTATATTACAAATAAAACTTCCAGGTCACTTCTGCACATGGACCTCAAGCAGTTTCTATCATCACAGAGTACAAGTAGAATCACAAATTATAGACACATGCACACAACCTTCATTAAGGGTGTCAAGAGCTTGGGAGCAATGTCTGTGAGAGACGCAATTGCCTCTGTGCCTCTGGTGGACCTTCCGGTGATGTGACCGCAGGTTTTAATTCTGGTTGGATGCAAATCAGCCTCCACCTTTTTTCTAGGGAGCTGCCCTAATGTTTCTTTGTTTCTAAAAATATACTTTATTGATTATTTTCTTTCTTTCTCTCTCTCTTTCTTTCTAAAAATGTACTTTATTGATTATTTTACAGAGAGGAAGGGAGAGAGATAGAGAGTTAGAAACATCGATGAGAGAGAAACATTGATCAGCTGCATCCTGCACACCCCCTGACTGGGTATGTGCCTACAACCCAGATACATGCCCTTGACCGGAATCAAACCTGAGACCCTTCAGTCCGCAGGCTGATGCTTTATCCACTGAGCCAAACTGGTTTCAGCTAATGTTTCTACTTTCACACCCACTTTAACATTACAGTTCTTCAGTGATAATATTTTCAGGTTGTCCTCTCTCCTTATAATAATGTGTGTGTGTGTGTGTGTGTGTGTGTGTGTGTGTGTGTGTGTGTTTCTCTTGGGACTACCCAAGATGTGTTTCCTCTTTTCCCATCTGACTTGGGATCCTTATAAATTATAATGCCTGTAATACTAGGTGTTTCCATGTTAGGACCAAGGACATACAAGGTCAGAGGCAGAATCTCAGGCTTCAGGTGAATGTCTTCCTAGGGTAGAGGCTAGTACACCATACTGGGGGCTTTCTGGGGGCTTTCTCTCTACTCCTGGCTTCCCTCAGGCAGGGAAAACTGTGCTTCCACTTAGGATGGGGCTCCTCCTGGGAAGGTAGGAGCACTCACAATACTTCCTCTAGAAGAGATCACATGATCTCTTCCTCTTTATTGCTCTTTCTAAGTTCTAAGGGCCAAAGATACATAGGGCCTGACAGATGCTTCCAGGCACAAAGTTCCTCAAAAACAAGGAAACAAACTTCTGCAGGATCTCCATGAGTATTTCTTCTCCTGCCTCTCTGAGGAGTCCAGAAACCAGTATCCAGCAGAAGTGGCTGGACTTAATTTCTCCTCTGCTTCCCATATGCGGGCACCCTCCTGCTAACACACAGAAAATTCTCCCCAGTTCTCATGCAGTTTGAGGCTGGGATCTCCACACTGTTCCACAACAGGAGGAGTCCAGAATGCCCTCTGATTACCCTCATCCCAGTCTTTTAGGCAGACAGACCAGCAGCAGAAATCATCACCTTCCTTCACTTCCCTGGACCAATCTCTTCAACTAGCTTGGGGAGTCCCTAGGAAAGGCCTCTTACTCTGGCATTGTCCTGCATTCTGATGACTGGGTAACATTGTCCTGACAAGGATGGAGCAATTCCAATATGTCAGGTACTGTGTTAGCCCGTTGCTCACTTTATGCTATGCTATGAGCAGGTCCATTTTTAGTCCATATTTTTACAAAAGCAGAAATTGAGGACCAGAGAGGTTAAGTGCATTTTTCAAGACACTTGTCACAGTTGGTCTAAGTCACCACCACTCCTCTCCACTGTTCACTGTCACTGCACCATGGGTCTGAGAGTGGACTCCTGGGATGGTGTTTGTTGGTGCCTTGTCCTGTAGAACTGGAAAACACACACACACACAGACACACACACCAACACATCATATTCTATAATGAAATGAGTTTCATGTAGATTAAAGAGCTAAATTTTTTAATCGAATCACAAAGTTGGACTCATCATGGAAACAAATTTGGTGTATAAGAAAAATAGAAGAAATGTTTAGGGGAAATTTTGATAAATGAGTCTCTTCAAAATAAAATTCAAAATAATACAAACAAAAAAAATAGAAAGTCAACACAGTATATATAAAATAATATGCTACAGAAAACTGGAATAATCAAACCATGCTCAGAGAGTTTGGAGTTACATTTATTACGCTCAGGTCCAGAGGAAAATGTTTCTCAAATTCTGGGCCCCAACATGCAAAAATTTCCCCTATTTATATGTTTTTACCTTCTTTGTCTCCCAAATATGGGATGTTTCCCGCCCCTTTGCAAGTTCTTAAAGGGCCTTGAGACCTCAACCAAAGGCCTGGCCTGGTGCCAGCACTGATAATTTTGTCCAGGGAAGGTTTAATGGCCCTCTGAAGTGAGAATAGTCTCATTTTCCTTATTATTTAAGCAAGCAAACATTTACAGAAGCCAATAGCAAGGTTAAAATGTCAAACAGCAGTTTTTCTATAAAATGGATGCTTCAATAAATATTTATTAAGTATTTACTATATCATAAACATTCATTACCCTAGGTGTTCTTCTGTATAATTATTAGGAACATAAACTTGTCACATTCCACAAAGTCAAGACAAAACAAAGTTAAGCAAAGTGTGCTTTGGAGTTTTGACTGGCATTGTATTAAACTCACATAATACCACCGGGAGAGGATGAAGATTTTCATCTTAATATTTACTTTTTTCTTTCCATATACCATGAACATATGCTATAGATTTCTACTTAGGTATTTTTCAATAAAGTTTTAACAATTTACACATAAGTGACTTTAAAATATGAGTTATAATATATTGTATGTTGCTGTTTTTTAAATAACAGCTTAAATTTCTTCTACTTTTGAACTTATTTTTAAAGAAATAAAAAATATTGCTCTCATGTCTGAAAAGTTGCTGTACTCTTGTTATTTGTAATTAGTTACAGGGAAAATTCTTATGCATATATTTTTTCTTATCATTCCCTTATCTCCTTAGGTTCTATTCAGAGATGTTCAAGTGCTGTAAAATGAGCCTCTTTATTGCTCTTTCTAAGTTCTAAGGGCCAATTTACATTTTCATTCATTTCTAGGCTCATTTTATATTTTCATTCATTTCTACATCATAAAGTATGTAATGAATGAATCATCATATTGTCTTACATAATAATTGTGCCAAATCAATGAAGCATGAATGCCCAATTTCTCGCTTCCCCTCCAACACTGAGCTTTTGTTAAACACTCAATCTTTGCCGATCTGTAGAAAACAAATGGACACTGTAACATAAAAAGACAAGGCATTTGTTTTTGATTTCTTATTCTTTGATTAATAGTAAAATTAAACACATTTTCAATGATTTTTTGCCATTTGTATTCCTTTTCTGGTGTCTGCCTTGCCTCTCTATATTCTTAGCTCGTCCTTTTTCCTTTTTCTTTTTTTTTTTTTTTAGTATGCTTGCATATTTCCTAGTGATTAGTAAGGGCCTTTTTTCTATGTTTCTAGTAAATATTTTATAATTTACAGTACTATTTTTGATATACAATTTAACTTTTAATATATACATTTATCAATTTTTTCTTTTATATTTCCATTTCCTCTTTTTCATTCAAAATAATTTTTCTCGAGCTTGAAAGAATAAATCTTTTTCATAATACTTTTAGTGTGCCTTGAAAAATAATTTATAATACAAAATAAAGGTTTTGAAAGGGAGAGGCACAAACTAAAATCCAATCATGTAATGAGATCCTGTCCCTAGCAGGGGCTTTAGGGTGCTGGGGATAGAGTGAAATTCACACAGTTCTCATGACTTCCCACTGACCTCAGCGGTCTTTTTTCTCATCACCTGAAAGTAACAGAGCACAGGGGAGACAGACGCCTCTGATGAGTAAGTGACCTCAGAAAACCTCGTCATTAAACATTTTTTGCTATTAAATGTTGCCAAATCAATTGCAATCTAATAACCAAGGTTGAGGACAGGGTCCTCACGGTATTGCAACCATGCTACTGATTTATTACCTACCCTGGAGTCACATTAATTGATGCTGGGTGTTGCCTTGCCTGCAGACAGAGGCATAACCCGATAGCATCTCAGCCACATCATCCTAGGAATCCGTGATCTGGGCTTCTGAGTCGGCCTACCCGTGTGAGGCAGGGAATCAATATTCCGACCTCTCCTTCCATAACTAAGCCCTTTGGAACAACCTGAGAACCAATATCACACCTGAGTAATATCGAGGCAGATCTCTGTTGGATGATAAGGCCAGAGCACATGTCTGAATGTCAAACTCTTATCCTATGACCTAAGTCACATGAAAAAGCTACTTGCAATCTCTCAGCTGCTATGAAATGCTGGACTTGTGACTATATGCATATCTGTGTTCTAGATGCTGATGAGGGCAAACAAGCATGTCATATCCAGACTCTTGCTCCCAAGAAGCATTCAATCTCATAGCAGAGGCATAAGAGAGCAACTAGAAACCTGTAGGAGCAGACCAAGTTCATACTGCATAGATATTTGAATGCTGGGGCAAAGAGTTTAGATTTTTTCCTCAATTAGTGGGGACCCTAGAGAAGACTTTATTGAATGGTAGCATGACTGTATAAAAATTATCCAAATTGAAACGCAGTTGAGATAGAAAAGGAGGTTTATGATGATTTATGTTGGGACAAAAGGCATAATTCAAAACTGTCCCTGGTAAATGGGAATGGACAGTTACCCTATTCAATGGTCATAGGTAGTTATTTTTAGAAGAATCTTAATGTGGATGAGATAGAGGGGGAAAAAAATCAGGAAGGTGGGAAAAAAAACAGACAACAAGGTACACACACACACACACACACACACACACACACACTTACCATAGAAGATATGTGTATATTTATGCAAACATGTCCACGTGTAGTCTATATTATTTGCACATCCAAATGTGTATACACAAACATATTTATATGTGCAACTGCATGTTAGCTGGCTTCGCTGTTCCCCTTATGACTTACTCATTTATTCCATTGTTCTAGGCTCTGGAACAATGACTTCTGCCCCATTTTTCCTGCCACTGACCGAAAAGAGAAGCTTTATCTTCACAGGTTCTTAGGGCTTCAATGTGCCTTCTTCTAATTAATTCATCAGTTTGCTTTGGGAAAATCTCACTGCGATGTGGTACAGCAATCTGAACCAAATGTGAGCTCCTGCCCTAGGCCTTCATCTACTGAAAGCTTCGGAGTAGACAAACTGTGCAAGCAGAGAAAACAATAATAAAAAGTTAAGAACATAATCCAAAACTGCCTTAAGAGATTTAAAGAGCCCTTGGAGGTTGCTGCACTGCCTCATCGCCAGTTTCCCTGGCTTCAGTGTTCGGGAATCCGTGTGATTTGGTTACAGAACACCGGAATAATCAAACAATGCTCAGAAAGCTTGGAGTTACATTTATTTTGTGCGGGCCCAGAGGAAAATTTTTCTCAAATTCTGTGCCCCAACATACAGGAATTTTCCCTATTTATATGTTTTTATCTTCTTTGTCTCCCAAATATGGGATGGTTTCCCTCCCCTTTGCAAGTTCTTAAAGGGCCCCTATGTGCTGAGGCCTTGAGACCTCAACCAAAGACATGGCCTGGTGGCAGCACTGATGATTTTGTCCAGGGAAGGTTTAATGGCCTCTCTGAAGTGAGAATAGTCTCATTTTCCTTATTATGTAAGCAAGCAAACCTTTACAGAAGCCAATAGCAAGGTTAAAATGTCAAACAGCAGTTTTTCTATAAGATGAATGCTTCGATTTCCTTTCACTGGCTCCGGATTTATCTAATTAAGTGTTGCAATGCAGAGCTCAGCGACCCCTCACCACAAACTCCTTCTTGGCTATATTTTCATGGTCAAACACATGAAGATGTTGAACAGAACAAAAGGGCCTGCAATAGAAATAGAAAGTAACTAATTTGTAGAAAACCAAACCAAACCCAGACTTACCCCCCTTTGAGAAATGCTCTGACTTAAAAATAACACCCCTTTTTTTCTATTATTTATGAGTTCAGAGGCATCATCATTGCAGGGTCCACCATATCATAGTGGACCCTCAGGCTCTCTCTTTATATTACCTTGCTGGCTGGTACAATTCTCCCGTGAGATATTTCCCTCACTATTCACGTTGTTATCCTAGAGAAAACAAGCACACGAACAAAATTAGAAATGAATTAAGTAACTTTCACAGGACGCACAGCTATCCGGTGGCCGAACCAGGATTGTCTCTTAGTTCTGTGTGACTCCAGGCTCTGAAAACTCCTGGGATGCCACAGGGGCTAGCAGCTTTTTGGATAAAGGGCCGAGGAGTAAATATTTTAGGCTGCGGGAGGCATAGGGTCTCTGTCCCAACTACTTAACTCTGCCAACTCAGTGTGAAAATAGCCAGAGATAATAAAGAGATGGGCACAGATGAACCCCGAAATTGGAACTTCATATACTTGTCAGGTGTTATAAAATATTCTCCTTTTGATACTTCTCCCCAAGCATTTAAACACAGAAAGCCATTCTTAGCTATCCGAAACAGACAGTGGGCCTACTTGGGATGCAGATGAAAGTCAACGGCCTTTGATTGAAGCATCCATCTTATAGAAAAACAGCTGTTTGACATTTTAACCTTGCTATTGGCTTCTGTAAAGGTTTGCTTGTTTAAATAATAAGGAAAATGAGACTATTCTCACTTTAGAGAGCCCATTAAACCTTCCCTGGACAAAATTACCAGTGCTTACGTCAGGCCAGGCCTTTGGTTGAGGTCTCAAGGCCTCAGCACATGGGGGCCCTTTAAGAACTTGCAAAGGGGAGGGAAACATCCCATTTTTGGGAGACAAAGAAGGTAAAAACATATAAATAGGGAAAATTTCTGCATGCTGGGGCCCAGAATTTGAGAAACATTTTCCTCTGGACCCGCGCGCGTAATAAATGTAACTCCAAACTCTCTGAACATGGTTTGATTATTCCGGTTTTCTGTAACATGACAACTTCGTGGAGTGATTTGGACTTGAACTTCAGTGGAGAAATGTGAAACCATCTCTGAATTATAGTCTACAACAGGCTGCCAAGAGCCAATGCATTTTGTATCAGCTGCTATTGGGGTCCGAGGTAAAAACAACCAGGAGTTAAGAAGCCTCCAGGCTAGCACTTCCCACAGAGCTGAGGCAGAAGATCAAAAAAAATCCCCCCAGCCCCACCACTCCTGTTTCTAAACAGCCCTATTCCTAGTCCAAGGTGGGTGCCCTGATCCCCATGGAGGGAAGTTGGAAGGAGCAGCCAGTCATCACCTGTCACAGGGCCATGTGGGTGGCGGGAGGCGGTCCTCTCATGCCCAGGCTCTGTCTCACCTCCTGGGGCAGAGCCCCAAGGCCGGGATAAAAGGGCCTGTGCACCAGGGCACCTTCATCCGCTCCCTCCTGACGGACCCTGTCTTGCTTGTGTGCTCGGTGAGTGTCTGCTGGGCATGGGGCAGGGCCTTCCACAGTGGGAGGCACAGACCAGGACAGGAGGACAGGCAGTCAGGAGCTTGGGCAGGGGGAGGCCACTGGGTCAGAGTAAGGGATTCAGGACGTTTGGAGGAGGGGCTTAGGAAGGGGTATGGCCCCCACTGGGGGCAAAGAGAGAAAAGCTAGATGGCGCCGAAACCAGTTTGGCTCTGTGGATAGAGCGTCAGCCTCTTGACTCAAGAGTCCCAGGTTCGATTCCGGTCAAGGGCATGTACCTTGGTTGCAGGCACATCCCCAGTAGGGGTCGTGCAGGAGGCAGCCGATCGATGGTTCTAGCTATGTCTTCTTTCCTCTCTGTAAAAAAAAATCAATAATATATATATAAAAGCTAGATGGCTGTGCCCTTGGGCTCCAGAGGGGACAAGCTGACCTGCAGCAGACTGGGCCTCTCAGGAAGGGACACCGAAGCCAAGATCACTGTGCTCCACTCTGGCAGGCGCCAGGCGGGAGCTCACCTCTGAAAACACAGGCCTGTCTTTACCCACAAAGGAGGAGCAGGCTGTGTAAGGAGGCTCGGGCTCCCGGGGGCTGGTTAAAGCTGCACACCCACAGCTCTGGGAGTTTGTTGACCGGGACACAGCAAGCCTGAGAATCACCGGGCCACCCCATCAACTCGGGTGGGGAGCAGAGACTTAAGCTCTGGTTTGAGACGGGGGAGTTGAGCAATTAAGAGGTTTACCGGGAGCTTACTGAGGTGGGTCATCTCCAAGACCCCTCGCCATGCCGACCTTACAGCATCAGGTCGTCATGGAGATAATGCCAAGAGGGAAGGATGACTGATTTTTTTCCTGGAAGAAATGATATTCCCTTAAAATGACTGATACGTAAAACTGCTTCCCATGGGGAGGGCATAGCTGGGTCCCGTTCTGGCACCACTGATGAGGCTTTAGACTCTTGGATGTGTTCGGTTAACATTGTGTGGTCTTAACGTTACTACTTGGAGCAATAGACAGAAGTTCACGTGTGACCTACAAGGATATACTGAGATTCCAAAGAGGTGATGCAAGAGTAATGGGGAAACTAGGCAAACGAGTAAAAACTACTGGAAGTTATAGCGATATTCAGAGAGCAAGAAGAGATGGGGGTGGCCTCGGTGTGGGACTGACTTGCTGTCTGACTCTCTCTCAGCTCCTGAACGCCCGCCTGCCTGTCCGCCCAGATGTCCTGCCAGCAGAGCCAGCAGTGCGCCCCCAAGTGCCCTCCCAAGTGCTGCACCCCCAAGTGCCCTCCCAAGTGCTGTACCCCAAAATGCCCGCCTAAGTGTCCCCCCAAGTGCCCTCCAGTCTCTTCCTGCTGCAGTGTCAGCTCTGGGGGCTGCTGTAGCTTGGGGGGTGGTGGCTGCTGTAGCTCAGGGGGTGGTGGCTGCTGTAGCTCTGGGGGTGGTGGCTGCTGTAGCTCTGGGGGTGGAGGCTGCTGCCTGAGCCACCACAGGCACCGCAGGCACCTCTTCAGACACAGAAGCTCTGGAGGGGGCTCCAGCTGCTGCGGAGGGGGCTCTGGAGGGGGC
>JAAGEH010000292.1:137516-183202 GCA_011751065.1 Lasiurus cinereus | reverse complement strand
TGCGGAGGGGGCTCTGGAGGGGGTTCCAGCTGCTGCGGAGGGGGCTCCAGCTCTGGAGGGGGCTGTGGACAGTCCTCTGGAGGCTGCTGCTGAAGTGGACCCTGGGCCCAGAAGAGCAGAGTCAGAGGCACTAAGAGATCAAGATCATCTCCCTTGGGCCTGATTTGAACAGATTTCAAATTCTGTTCTGGAAGATTGTTCTGACTTGGAATCCAAAAATCCGTGTCTTCTCCTAACCTCTCATCCCCCAACCTCTGATCCACCTTTGCAGCTTGCCCTGGGAACCCCCGGTTATTTCTTTGGCTGGCCCCTTCTTGAAGGGAAACAATAAAACAGTCTGCTCCCCAACTTGTTCTCCGCTGTTGTCTTTTACTATACACTTTCTGGGAAAGCTGACCATGTCTGGTCTCGGTTCTGTCTCTCCTTGCCACCTGGGCCCTGAACCAGCATTGCTTACAGTTTAAGTCTCTGAGAGTCCCCACGAACACAATTCCTTCCACTTCTGCCAGTCATTAGAGCTGAAACCAGTCCCTCTGTCCTGGGATTCAGAAGCAGCCAGAATCCTTTCCCAAAACTCTATTCCTCTTACACCAAATTTATTGTCTGTCTTGGGATCCCCAAACTACAGACTGTAACTCATTCCCTATCTGACCTCCTTGCATTCTGCTTGCTACAACAAAACAATAAAACAGAGTCTGCTCACCACCCTCTTGTAGACTCTTTCTTGCTTGTTTGTGTCCCAAAGATATTTTCACCATTGTCCATTCATTTTTTAAGTATATATTTTTATTTTATTTATTTAAAAATATTTTTATTCATATCAGAGAGGAAGGGAGAGGGGAGAGAGAGATACAAACATCAATGATGAGATAGAATCATCGACTGGCTGCCTCCGGCACGCCCTCTACTGGGGATGGAGCTGGCAACTCCAGGCATGCGCTCTTGGCCGGAATTGAAATGGGATCCTTCAGTTCACAGGCTGACGCTCTGTTCACTGAGCCAAACCAACCAGGGCACAACTGTCCATTCTTATGCTGCCTGAAGACCCCAGACATCAAATATGTGCTAGTTACATGGTGGGCATGGAAGGAGGGGAGACAAAAATGGCTCTGGCTCCTCCTCTGACACTGTTTCTCAGAAGAATCCTGTGTACCTGCCTGAGTGCAACCTCCTGGTGTCTCCCGTGAACACCGTGCCTTAGACTCTGGGCTTTCCATTGCTTTGCGCATGACAGGAAGACAGATGTGTATCCTGCGCTCTATTGGTTTCCTTTTTCTCTTCTTGACATTCTTCCTACTCACCCCCAGATTGCTTTCTCCTTCAGTAAAAAAAAGTTTAGAAATTATACTTGAACTTTCTAAAAATAGACCATGAGTATTAGTTAATTCTAACTAGAAATCTGCCTATTGCATATGGCAAATATCATAAAAATTTCAAATCCATAAGAAAAGAACCAGGAACTTTAAAAAAAATCACTGACTTCTTTATTTTCTTGAGGCCCAAGTCCAAATGTTCAAGTCAAATATTTCATCTCTATATTTTGTAAAGAAGTCTTGCTTTATCATCCAAAGATTTTTAAAATAGCAAATTTCATAAGATCTAATCATTATTAATTTTCTTTGAGTTATTATGCCTTGACGATCTTAATAAGAACTGGATAGTGGGTAATGTCATATATATGTTTTAATCTATGGGGGGAAAAAAAGGTGTCTGATGGACCAGAGTTGGAACCCATCTGAATAGGGAAGTTCACACTTCACCACTGCTGTGATCAGTATGACCTCTAGATGTCACTATGTCTCTAACTAATCATCCAAGATTCAAAGTCCTGAGAGGGATGAGAGCTAATCCAGGAAGTTAGAAGAGGAGTATATCTCCTTTGGTTTCAGGAATAAGAGGAAGCTCAAACACTACACACACTGGGTGATTCCCTCCAAGTCACCTAATAAACTAACGAGTATGAAGTTGATTGTTGGCCAAAGTAACAGATAACTACCATTCTATCTACATACAAATTCTCAGACAAAAGCATCTTAGATCTCCAAGAATTGTAATGTTTCAATTGAGACCAGGTATACTCAAAGGTCAGAGGTTCTTTCTCTCCTCTTAGACTGGTTGCCTCCTAAGGATGGGTGATATTATTGACATTCTGTATTTGGTAAGGCATCATCACACCTTCCTTTAATTCTTTAAGCATGTTCTTTTTAAAATATAGCTGCTTTAAAGTTTACGTAAGTTCAATCTCTGGCTCTCTCATATGATGTTTCTGTTTCTTGCTTATTTTACTGTGTATGAATAACAATTCTCTGCTTATTCCCAGGTTTCATGTTTTTTGCTGAAAATTTGTCATTTTAGATGATATATTATAGCAACTCTGAATAGTGAGCCTTCCCCCTCTCCTCTCCCGGGGTCTGTTGCTGCTATTGTTTGCTTGTTTATTTACTTGGTAGTTTGGAGGGACTGTTTTGGTGTGGCCTGTTTTCCCTGAAGCCTGCAGCCCGAGATGTTATTCCTCCGTGTGCTCAGCCTTGGGCATGTATTTGGTTGCCCTGGGTGACAGTAGTTTCAGCAGAGATCTCTTTGGTTGTCCCTTTCTCTGTTGAGTTATCTTTCTCTACTGGTATCACACCTGACAGACATCAGTTGGTTGATGCTTTACTGTTTTTTGATAATGTTCTGGGACATAAATTGTTTCATAATCTGATCCAATTAGATCCAGAAACTTTTGCAAGCATAGTTTTTATTTTTTAATTGTTGTTGTTGTTGTTGTTAAGCTTTACCCATTTCCATTGATTTTTAGACAGAGTGGAAGGGAAGGTGAGAAACACACAGAGAGAAACATTGATGTGAGAGAGATACATTAATTGGTTAACTCCCTCATTAACTCTGACCAGGGCCTGGGATCGCACCTGCACCCAAGGCACATGCCCTTCACCAGAATTGAATCTGGTACCCTTCAGTCCACAGGCTGATGCTCTATTCACTGAGCCAAACTGGCTAGGGCTGCAAGGGTAGTTTTTGAGGCCAGTCTTTGTTCTACTTAGGGCTATATTTAGTTTTACTTTCTTTGGTTTTCTGGGATAAATTAGCTGTCCTGCAGGTTAGCATATTATTCTCATGGATCAACAGACTCTTCTTAATTGCTTGCCAACAAAAACTCCCTTATTTTCTTTCTTTTTTAAAAAAATATATTTTATTGATTTTTTACAGAGAGGAAAGGAGAGAGATATAAAGTCAGAAACATCGATGAGAGAGAGACATCAATCAGCCACCTCCTGCACGCCCCACTGTGGAGATGTGCCCGCAAGCAAGGTACATGCCCCCAACCGGAATTGAACCCGGGACCTTTCAGTCCGCAAGCCAACGCTCTATCCACTGAGCCAAACCGGTCTCGGCCTCCCTTATGTTCTAGAGTGTTTAGAGCTTGGACATCAACTCTCCTCTGAATAAAATTGGTTACTTTGGTGAGAATTTTGGTTTTCCATTCTCATGGCCTGCTTCTTTGCCTGGCCAAAATCTCTGAGCCACTGCTCCAGAGCTGGGGATGGGAACAGTAGTCTGCTTTCCTCGGAGTGACACACTTGCTTTATGAATATGATGCTACACTGGGCAACCTCTAGTCTTCTTGGATTGCCTCTTTCACCCTGGAACCTCTACTATATAGGTGGATTGGGGCAAAGGTGATCAGGGTCCCAGTATTCTGGGCCTGGTGCACCTGAGGTAGAGTCATTCTTGACTCACAAGTCTGATTTGAGTGGAAGAAGGAAGTCCCCAAATCCAGGATACCATCCCCTGGAATTTAGTCTTTGTAACTCAGAGTGGGAGGTGATAGAAAACAATGTTTCAAAGACACATGTCTTGGATCTAGGGAAGGAGAAACCCCATCATTTCCCATCATGCTGAGTTGAAAAGGGTCAGGGAGGGAACAAGTTATGATTTCAGCCATAGACTCTTGCTGTTGTTACTGATGTTTAGTAGATTTTCTCAGATAAACACTTATTTTTTCATTTGCTGTGTGCCCTTACCAGCAGTTATAGTGGTTTTGCTGGAAGAGAGTCCAAGGTGTTCTTCATGCTGTCATTCTGAAGGTTTTCCTTCAATGTTTTTGGTTTAGTTGCTTTTAAGCTTAAAAGGACTCAGCATCTCAAGACTTTATAAAAGTTTCTTTTATAATCTGTAATAATAAAAGCATAATATGCTAATTAACCAGACATTCTTCTGGATCCTTCACGGGATCCAGGCAGCCACCCACAGCTGCAAAGGAGGGAATTAGGCAGCTGCTGGAGCTGTGAAGGCCTACTTGCACAAATTTCATGCATCAGGCCTCTTGTTTTCCTTATAAAGTTATTTTATGAGGAGTGTGGGCAACCTAAACTCTAGGCACAATTTTAACTCTTTTCTTCTAAATTTCAAAAGCTTCTCCTCTTCTTCCTTTGTATCATGAGAGATATGGAACAAAAGAGACTGCCCCCTTTGGTGAATAAAAGACTAAGCCCGTTCTTTGCTAGTGACAATTTCTTCTATTGAAATGAAAGCCATGCATTTAGACCCAATGGTCTGGATTAACAAGCTAGTCCTTTTGATATTATAGCCTTCTGTAGAAGTCAGGATTTAACATTCATCCTACCTGAAGAAAAAAGCCAAGATCAGAAGATTGCTTAGCCCTTCTTACTAGAATATATGCCTATTGCTAATTTTTAGAGGCAAAAAAAAAAAAGTACCTGTTGGAGTCATGGCATTGATTTCCTGGACACTCCTACAAACTGAACTTTTTGCACAATTTAAATAAAAATATCATAATATATCATAATATTCAGGAAATGTATTTGATGTGTCCACAGTGTTCCCCCCTCCTTGCACTTAAGAGATAGCCAAATTAGCAAATGTCTTACTCTTCACACTATTCTTGCTCTGTTGTGTAAGGTGAGGTGCACCCACAGATTTCTCTATACTATTTATGGAAGGGTGTTTACAAAGGTCTTAGGTGAGGATGGTAAACATAAGAAGTCAAGATCTACAAAACAAAAATGGGTGGGATTTTTTGTTTTCCTATGATATTTTGTTCTCCCCAAACACAGAGTCTTCTAATGGCACGTACATTATTTCATTCAACAAATATTATTGAGCATCTTCTTTATTGTCAGGCCCTAGGAATGAAGAAATGACAAAGTCCCTATCATTAAAGAACTGTTTAATAGAGGAGATAGGACAAGTATTTAGGTTACCTTGACCCTGAGCAGCTATAAAGTCTGTAAGAGGTGTCTATGAAGTTCAGAGATTGGAGAACTCAGATGTGGCTGGGAGACCAGGCAAGTCTCCATGGAGGCGATGACATTGAGCTGGTGATGAAAGTCATGGACGATGGGTTAGGGTAGGTAAGTAGGTTCTTCCTTGGAGTTTGATGATATTGAACCTGATTCTCCCTCTCTGATCCTAGGCAGGCCTCAACAGCAGTAGTTTCCACCTCCATCCCCCCACTAGGAATGTAATTTAGACTTAGTCATATCCACCTCCACTGAGGTCAATCTGAAGGCCCCAGACTTCGGATAACTCACTCACATGTGAATTCTTTTGATCCAATCACAGGTGTGTATAGCTGAGGCATTCATGCTTGGGGATTGAGAAACATCCAGATAGATAACCTGCTCAATGGCTGTCCTCCAATAACATGTCACCTGGAAGCTTCAGCTGGAGGGTGTATAAATGGCCTCTTCCTTCCTGGCCCCACAAGACCTCCAGACTCCTCCTGGGGTGACTTTTCCACACATCTCCTTCGAGGGTGAGGCTACTTCTGAGTGGAGAGACACTTTCATGTTCCTCACTCAGATGCTGCAAAGGCAGCCCTAATTTTTTCTCTTATTTCTTCCCGGAGGCTAGATGAACCAAGTAGGGGAGGTTTGGGTAGAGAGAAGGGGAGGTAAATGGGGGGCCCTGCAAAAGAGCTGAAATGATCTCATATGGGAGAATGCCATGGAGGCTAGATGGCCAGAGAAGGACAGAAAGTACACACAGACTCCAGAGTCTCAGGACAAAATAAGATTGAATGAAGAGAGAGCCAAGACCCAGCTCTCATTTACATTTGGCCATGGAAGACATTGGCCTGGGAAATGTGGACTAGGTTGCATATTGTTTTTCTCATTTAAGAAGAGTAAAATACTAGTCTGGTTGTTGGTGAATGGGTCCTCTGGGAGTCCCATCGTGATTTACTCCCCAAATATTTAGCCCTTTCATATCAAAATTTTTATCCTCCTGGGTTGGATTTTAGACTGCAAATGCGAGGCTCCCTTTGACAGCTCCAACTCATGGAGAAGAGAAACAGGCACCCAAGTTCCTGGTCTAACTGAATGCTCTTTTTCCTTCCAGTTTCGACCTGCTAGCCCAGCGATGTCACAGCAGAAGCAACAATCCTGGGAATCCTCGCAGGCTCCCAAATGCTCCCTTCCCCAGGAACCACACCCCTCCCTGGCTCCCAGCTCCAACCCTTGCTGTGCTCCCTGTTCAGGAGGCTGTGGTTCTGGTTCCCAAAGCTCCGGGACTCAGAGCCCAGCCAGTGCTCGGAGGGCTAGCCGAATGCCCCGCTGCCTCAGGGGTGGCACGGTCTACCACATCAAAGAAGAGGAGTGTTGAGGTGATCAGAGAGGAGAGGGGCACAGAGACAGTTGTCCTCTCCCCACCCAGGTCTTGTGAACTCCTTCCACTGGGAAGCTCAGGACCTACTCTCTCTTTTGGGTCAGGAAACACCGTCAGGCCCCAGCACTTAAGAAGTGAGGTCTCAGCCAAGCTGCACTTCTGATTCTGTCTCCACCTACCTCCTCAGCTCAGCAACGCGACAGCAGCTGGACCCCTGGCTGCTGTGACCCTTGAGGTCCCAGCTCAGATGTGCCAAAACCTCCATAGGTGGATGCTGCCCCTTCTTCTCTCCTCCTAAGATAGCTGACAATGCTTCAAGGAGAAAGATGGTTTGAGACTCATGACTGAGTTCTCAGCATCCTCATGGCCATCAACCGATGTCACCACATAATCCTAGCCCTGAAGGCTTCAAAGCAATAAACTTACGTTGTACTAGTACCTATTGTGTACTGGGCTCTGTGATCGCAGATGCAAGTAGAAGGTTTGTCTCTGCTCTAGAAAAGCTTACAATCTGGTTGGAGAGGCAATGTACTCTCTAGATTGAAATATGTGAACTAATGAATATAATTTTAGGCTGATTGACATACTTGCTTTTTCTTACTTTGAATCCAAAAATACTTAAAGAGGGGGAAAAAGTGCAAAAGGTCAAGAACAGCAGGGAGAGGCTTCTTCTGATGTTGATCTAAGGTGGTTTCTGGGCTTTGGAAGGAGAAATCAGAAAGAGAGAGAGCATGTGCATTGGGGGAGGGAACAGGCTCACTGGGGTAGGTAGCATTTAAACAGAACCTTTATTTTTTTGTGTTTTGTTTTGTTTTAATTTTATTGTTTAAGAATTACAAAGAGTAGTACATATGTCTTTTTTTTTCTTTCTACTGACCTCCCCCCAACTCCCAGCACTTGCCTTTGTCCCCCACTTCTTCTCCCTCCCCCCTACTCCTCCTGTGCCCGCCCAAACAGGTCCTTTAAAGTAAGCCCGCTTTGGTCCTGTGGGTGGAGTAAAGAGGAAGAATCTTTCAGGTGGAAGATACAGCACAAACAAATGCATGTCACGTGGGGTACTTGCCAATGGCATGAATTTTAATTTGGCTGGAGTGTCATCTGTAAGATGAGGATATGGGACTGTAATGGGAATTCCTTATGTTAACTCAAATCAGTTGAGTTTCTGAACTTGAGGTAGAAAATCCCAGCTACCAAAGTACTGTAATCTGGGGCAGTGGTTGGCAAACGGCAGCTCGCAAGCCACATGCGGCTCTTTGGCCTCTTGAGTGTGGCTCTTCCACAAAATATCACGGCCTGGGAGAATCTATTTTAAAGAAGTGGCGTTAGAAGAAGTTTAAAAAATCTGGCTCTCAAAAGAAATTTCCATCATTGTACTGTTGATATTTGGCTCTGTTGACTAATGAGTTTGCTTACCACTGCTGAAAGTCTGGGCCAAGTTCAGGGTCTATCAGCCTGAAGTTGGGTAAAGTATAGGTAGGGGTCTGGAGGGGCTTGAGGCTCAGCTATGTTGCATATCAATCTAGATTCCACGGAACAATGTTTATCTGATTCTCACTTTCTGGTTTGGGGGGTGAGACAGAAAGTATTTTTTTCCCCCAGTACTCACCCTAATAGGTTATATTGTAGAGGATACCTATTTCCAGGACTTAGCAGTCTTCCTGGTGGCTGGGACCTGATTTTGTCTCTGTTACTATGTATATATAGACCTGTAGATATATCAAAATTATATAAAATTATAATTTTGTATGTATAAATTTTCTAATTAAGCAAATGATACCTGTTTCATGTTATAAAGATTTGTTAATATAGCTAACATAAGTAAACTGATTAAGATCAATTGCCAATCTTATCACTAAAATAAGCACTGCTAATAATTCCATAGATATCCACACTTTCTGAAAATTACAAAACAGGATAATTTCAGAATATTTTATAACCTGTGTTTTTAATTTAACAGTTGTAATTTATGTCAATACTCTTCTATGTTAATAAATAAATAACACTATTGCATGAAGACACCATAATTTGTGTAACTGGTTTCCTAATATTGGACACTTAGGTTATTTTCACTCTTGTGTTATATCAACATAGTAAAATAAATATTCTCATCAGTGATTATTCTTAGTAATTTTTCACCTTGTAATTTTAGAATTGTCAAAACTTATAAATATTATTTTCAATATCTTGGGAGCAATTAAAATGCTTCCATTTAAGTAAATCATTTTCAGGAAAGGGGTTGCTTTTTCCAGCTAAAGGAAGAATTCAGTTATACAGGAAAACAATGTCAGAGAAACTTGACAATATCTGCCTATGTTACTGTCATAAAAATCAATACTTGTAATGAAAGTGTAGATGCTTCTCCTTTGAGAGGAAAATGGTGCTTTACTAGCATAGCATATAAAGCAATATCTTGTTTTGATAGATCATTTCTTAAACTTCCATATTTAGCTCATAGGTATTTAAACATGATGTTAGAAGTTCTGTTATGTTTGTGTAAGGGATTTTTTTTGGGAAAATATCATTTTTACCTAAGGAAAAAAAAAGCAGAATATTAATGTTTGGTTGATTGTGTAAAGCTTACCATATAAAAATATCTGGTTTTTTATTTTTGCTCTTTATTAAAAATAGATACTCACCCAACAACACTGGAGAAAAGTTTGACAAAAAATAATGTTCTTTGACAAAAGTACTATTTAATATTTTGGCCTATTCACATTTTCCTAGTCAGTATTTGGATTCCCTGTGCTAATTGTTCAACTAGTTAATATTTATTGGTACATTGTAAAGAATTTTTGTGAGTTTATTTGAGTCAAACTGTCAACAATTGCTGGGAAGCAGGATCTCAAGTTATTGGGATAATGCTCCAGAGAATGGCAGTTATACATTCCAATCAAAGGAGGAGAGGTAAGTGGGTTACATGAAATCCATTGGTGATAGATTAGGGAGTTGGAGAAAGCAAAGGGGTGGGGGGAACCTCTGGGATTGGATAAAAAGTAAAATGATAGACACATACTTAGGTTGGTACAGGCTACTTAACAGTCAACAATTAATATGCTAACAATAATAATGAAGGAATTTGTGATATTCATCCTACAGCCCAGGACACTTGGTTGTGCTCTGAGGGGACTGGAAAAAGGCAAGTTGCAAGTTACCCTGACATTTCAACGTTATGTTATTAAAGATGCAAAAGGACAATAGGCTCAGTTAAGGTAAAGATTGACCTTTGTCAGGGAAGATACTGGCCTAGGACATGACTACCAACCATAACTGCTCCAGTTAAAAGCTTTAATTTCAGACTATCCTTTATGGGTTACTTTAATTTCAGACTATCCTTTATGGGTCTTTGAGTTTGCATACAGGCCTTCCTGGAGCTTGTCAGGTTATCATGTACCTCCTTTTTTGTCCACAGAAGGTATTAGAGAGAAAAGAGGCTGTCATGTTGGTGTCACATAATATTTGTGTGTGTCCACAAATGCCATGGGTATAGGACTCAGAAGCTGGGGAATGCCTGGGACTACAATAAATAAGTACTGTAACTACTGCTAATGGAACACCACTGAATGCAGGACAGTGTTGGTTTCTTTGCTCATAATATTTCTTTTAAACATCATATAATACATGGTGGGCCTATGTCACACTGTACAGATAGGGAGTAATTGGCTTTAGAGGTCACCTCATAGAAAGGATGGGGGTGTGTTAGAATGAGTAAGTCTTGTCCTTTTCTTTTATCTACTAATTAGGATGCGCTAAGATCCACAGGAACATGGTTATTGAACATGGTTATTGAACATGGGTCATGAGTGTTTCTTCCACCCCAAGAGAAGCATCAGCTCTTCAATGACCTATGAATTCCATTGCCCTTGGGAAGACTGAATTCTCTTCCAGTGATTTTGCCAGCGTCAGACCCACATGTGCTCACGGGAATTCCAGCCCAATGAAGGACTGCTCAAAGGTCTGACTGCTTCAGGCAGAGGAAGATCCTTGTTTTCCTCTCTTTCATCGCTTGGGAATCAGCGTGATAAGAATCTCATGCATGTCAATGCTGGCCTCTCTGGAACCTCACCCTTCTATTAAGGGGCACACCTCACACAGGCAGGAATCCACAGCATGTTTGAATCCTCAGGCAGGCAGGATGGTGAGGGAATGCTTGGGCAGATGACAGCGGAGTCCAGGAATGCATGAGCTCTGCTTAGGGAGGCCTCAGCCAAGGAAAGACCCCCAATCACCTTCCAGCCAGTCCCTCTGTCTACAAGATCATTAACAAAGAGCTTGCCCAAGTCCAGTTCTGATTCTCATATCACACTTTAGCCTGGCCATTCACAGACTTCAGCTTCTTCATTAATCAAGTCAAAGTCACCTGATACCAATTATCTTCCTAAAATGTAAATCTTATCATATTGCTTCCTTACTTAAATGATCAAAGATGCCCCAATTGCTTCTGATCAAACTTTTTAAGCAGCATTATTCTGTTTTCAAGTTAAATCAAATGTATACCTACAAAATATAAGTCAGGTAAAGGTGTCAGAGGCAGCATGGGGTCAGTGGAAAGTCCAGATTTTTGTCTCCTCCTAGGCAATTTAAAAGTCAAGGATTAAGAATTGATGGTATTTTCAGGCAGATAGCTCTAGTGGGAGTGTGCGTGTTGGGGGAGGTGAAGGGATTGAGCAAAAAAGAGAAAGCTCATGGACAACAGTGTGATGATTGCAGGGAGGTAGGTGGTGGGAGGAGATGGAAGATGGCATAGAGGGGATAATGGTGATGGAAAAAAATTAAAATAAAATTTTAAAATAAAAATATACTTTTAAAAAATGATGGCATTTTAAAATGTGACCCAAAGTTTTTAGGAACCCCCAGATCAGTAAAATGATATGAGGAAAGGAAAGGAAATTAAAATGTATTTTCAACCTACTGTTAAATATTATTTGCATTATTGCACTACAGTATCTTTTTAAGTTTCTTATTATTAATCCCATTTTATAGATTGAAAAAAAAAGATGGGGCTCAAAACTATTAACATACCCATGGTTCAAAAGCCTGTGCTCCAGTTCCAGACCCATCTTCTTCCAGCTTCTGTACTACATAAATACATGAAGCTGGTGCAACAGACAATGGTGGAGGCATGGAGGGAGTGTGGGAAGCACCCCAACACAGAGCAACTCATACTGTCAAGAGGAGTGGCTCATGAGGGAGGTGATGTTTGAACATCCTTGGTAACAAGGCTTCAAAGACTGTACTTGGGAAACCATTTATCTATAAGCTAAAGTACACAACCCAGCATGTTCTGGGCCCTCCTCTTGTTTCTGTCCAGCTAGTGTCCCACTTCTCACTCTTCTCCAATATCATGGCCCCTCTGTTTCCCCAAAGAGATCAAGCCCTTTCACATCTCTGTGCCCATGCTAATATTCTTCCCTCCGGTTAGAACAGCAATTGTCCCTCATCTACTGACTACCTTCCATTGTTTGTGAGCCTTAGTCTCTTTTATCTGTAAAATAGGATTAACAATAAGAAACTCAGGGAGTTACTGTGCTGTAACAATGCAAACAACATGTTTGATCGGTGGATAGAAGGTTGAAAATAAATTTGAACTTCCTTTTCTTCATATTTGTACCATTCCTTAAGGGCAAAAAAAGTATCTTAATCTTTGAATTCTCAAAGCCCTGCACAAAACAGGCACTCAGCAATTAATATCCATGAAGGAATATTTGCAAAGTTACTACAAGAAGGGAGATTCTCTTGGGATAAATAACTTTTTCTTATTGAACCAGTAGTTCCTTGATGGTGTTGGATCAACACAATAGAACAATACTTTCCAACCTTTTAAAATAATTTGTAATTTTTAGTGGGGGCCATTTTAGGAAAGGAGCCTACTTTTATCTATCCCTACATATCTGGGCCTCAGTATCTCATACTCTCAGTTAGGAGAAGCAAATCAGGCAAGAGTCCCAAATACTGTATACACAATACTCTGCTTTGGCACAAGGCCAGAAGTTAAGCGATTTCCCTAATAAGTAGGATGAACTAAACAGATTAGATGGAGTTGCTTCCTCATAGCATGACCTACCTTTGAATATTTCATATCGTCATAGACACAACAGCAACCATCTCTCCCTTCTTCATCAAGTTCACCAAATATTGCCACCCCAGGTAAGATACGTTCAGCAGAAAGAAAGAAGAGACCAGGAAAAGAACACTTGGGCTAGGTGTTAGCTTCTTTGGAGATCTGATGCTCATAAATGCAAATACAGACTTATAGACGTACTGAGATCATGTGATCCAGTCTTCTCTGAACCCAGAAAGAGTATCAGAACCAGGACCAGAGCCTTGACTTCCACTGCAAATCCCTCGTTCTTGGCCAGTATCCATGACTCCATTCTTGGAGCAGCATTCCACACCTGTCCCATGTGCCTGCCTTGACCTGCTTCCCAAGGTACCCTCTCTAAGTAGTGAAAGGAGGGAGACCTTAACCTCACCCACAAATCACTCATTAATTCATTGAACAAATATTTTTGAGCAAATACAAGAATGTTAAGCACTGTGTAGGTGCTGGGGACAAAGAGTGAACCAGTTAACACTGAGATTTCATTCTATCCAGGATGATAGATATTAAAAAATGAACACAAATATCAGAAATACAGATACCCTGGGGGCATTTTCTAGGAAAAAACAAATGTAATTGAGGTTGAAGATACAAGGATCCAGAGCAAAAGAGTAGAGTCAGGCACTAGGAAACAAAGATGGCTGCTCCTCCTCTAACACAGGAAGTCATAACGGATGGGTGCAGGCATGGGTCGGCTTGAATACTGGTAGTGGGAAGTGCAAGTACCTTACATTTGACAGCTACTGTTTGCCCCCAAGAAGCAGCAACAGTATTATCTAAGCACAGGCAGCAGAGAAGGTTTGAGAGAAGAGAAATATTGTGTGTGTGTGTGTGTGTGTGTGTGTGTGTGTGTGTGTGTTGAATACAGAGAAGTATATAGGATTGTCAAGCAGTGCTTTGAAACTAGCCTAGGTGGATGGTGGATAATCATGATCTTATGATAATGCCATCCTGCCAAAGTATCTTTTTTTTAAAAAATGATTTCTATAGCAGCTAGGCATAAAAGAGAGGTTTTAGTCAGGGTTTGAGGATTTGTCAGTCAAGTGTATTGACAAGCCAAAGGGGTGAAGAGTTTACTGTCTTGGCAAAAAGAATGGTTGAAATAATGGTCTAAGGGAAACACACCGGTTGGGGAATGGCATGAAGAGGGAGCTGAGGAGATAGTAGATTTCAAGGGCTATAACCACACAGGTTGAAAGAGGGGACTGCAATCAGAGACAGGAGTGCCGGCTTTGTGGTGTCAGAGACTCAGAACCTGGCTACCAGTTCAGACTCCGTACAGCTTTGAGCATCTCCTTTGTCCTCTCTGGCTCTCAGTGTCCTCATCTACACATGGAGTGTAAGTAGTGAAGTAAAACCCTTTCCAGTTGGGCCTTTCTGTGACGCTACATTGTTGGCCAATGTTCTAGGCATGTTGGAATCTGAACCAGATACACTGAGCACTCAGTAGTGTCCCATGGGTGCTTAGATTACTACTTCCCACCCTGTTGGTAGACCTTACAGGAACTGAGCTACATTCTTGGTTGATCCAATATTTGTGGCTTTAGATTTTCATCTCAAGCATGCTTTGGATTCTTCCAGACACCTTAAATTCAATCCCTAAGCTGTGCCATTGTAAACTCCCTCATAAACCAGGACCTTCTTATCTTTATAAAAATCCTCCCAAGGTTTATGGGGATGATACTCGTGAGGAGGGTGACAAAAATGACAGAGCCCTGGAACGTGAGAAGTCATCATCATAACCACCTGGTTGGGGACAGTTTTCACATCATCGTGGCTCATTCCCTCGTGTTGGGTGCAGGATATGTATAAAAGTCCTCAGATCACACCGTGTCCTCACTTCATTTGATGCACCCATCGCTTGCTTGAGATTGGGAGAACAAGGTGAGTGTCCTCCTTTCTGACCGGATGGCAGTTCGGGAATGGCCGGGACTGCCACTCATCAGCTGAATGGGACCAAGCCATTTCAGGTTGGAGAGAATGGGAACTAGCCTGTTGTTGATGGAGGATCAAGCTCGTGGAAATCATTGTGTTGGCTCCAAACTAGCAATGTTAACCCAAGACTGGGGTGGGGTTGGGGGGAGCTCTAAAGGCAGAGCCCATGACGTAAGAAAGAGAAAAGGGAAATGATGAGGACCAGGGGTATAACCATGGACTCAGCCTTCACACCTGGTTTCTAGAATGCATACATTAGGAGATGTGATCAAAGCAATTTAAGATTTTGGGAACTACTTAGTGCCCTAAGTTTCTGCTTTTGTAGCCAGGGAGTCTTGGGAGAACCAGGATGGTTAGGAGAAAGTGTCATCAAATTCTGACTTACCTACTGCCTGATTGCTCCTGTGCCAGGAAAGCAGGCCTACTCTGCTGTGAGTCTGGGCCCTGGAGCCACAGAATCAATTACAGAACTTCAGACTCTGTGGAAAGATACTGATACAAATTACATTTGTATTCACTGGACTTTCAAACTATCTGCATTGTTTTTTTAGAGTAACTGAACTTTCTCCAAGATGTCGTGCCAACAGAAGCAGCAGAAGTGCCAGCTTCCTGCCAAGTGCCTCCCCAAATGCCCACCCAAGTGCCCTCCTCAGGCCCCTCAGGCCCCTCCTCCCTGCCCACCGCCCTGCCCACCTCCTGCTGCTTCCTGCTGTATCTCTAGTTGCTGTCTTTCAGACTGTTGCTCTCTGGTGTCTCACGGGTTTCCAGATGTCTGCCTAGACCAGCCGTCCATCTGCTGTGTGAGGGAACCTTCACCCTGTTGTTGTTCCAGTTGTTGCCATGGCCATGGGGGCTGCAGCTGATCTGTTACTTTTGAGGATCCGAAGATCCACAGACAAGGACCAGCATCGAATGAACATGTTTCCTCACTCTCAGCCTTGTGCTCTCCTCCTCAACTAAGCTGCCTAGATGTGTGGGTGATGGACCCCTCTTTTTGCTGAGAGCCTCACACCTCTTGACCTTGGGTCTATTCCTAGATCAAGAAGACCTGAATGCTACAGAAAACTCTCCTTCCCAAAGCCTCATCTGTGTGCAAAAATAAAGCTTATCTTTTCTGGCATCTTGAACTTCTTGGTGTTTGTTGATTCCCCCATTCTCGGCTCTGAGGAACCCCCATGAACCTGGAGTCTTCAAGAAGACCTCTCGATAAGTCAGCCAGATGGGACCTTCCCACTAAGGTAGACTCCTCGTCTGAGCAGTTTGTGAGGGATGTGAAAGGAAGGCTCCAGAGGGGGGTCACAGGGGGATGCTCCCTAAATAATGGCTATTCAATTGCTGCTGCTCCCGGGGCCACCAACACTGAGGTTTCTCCTGCCCATTGACATGATGCTTCCAGTCCCAGAATTTAGCTTCCAAACCCTTCTAATTTGGGGGAATCATATGCTCAAGAAGGAAATGGTACAGGGGTACTTGTAGATTTTAGATACTGGTTCAAAAAGCCATGACAAATACTCGCCTCGAACATATCCACCTGCCCGAGTCCATTCTCTTCACACAATATGGGTACTAGGTGATTTTCAACTATCAATGACCATATTGATTACAGAATACAAAATTAATGCCATGTGCCCAAAATTTGCCTCAAATTTACCCCAAAATAGAATACCATAATTATGTTTTTTTTAATCGCATGGATGTACTCTTTATAAAGGTTAAAAAATAGGTTCAATCTCTGACATGATTTATGAAGTGAAATTTCACAAGGTAGCTAAGCCAGCTGCTTCCTGATAATTAAAAATGTCATTTTTTTGGGGGGGGGGGGGCCCCTAGAAAGCATATTATACATTGTCTTGAAATAGCTAAATGTTAATTTAAAAAGTTAACTTAAGTTGAAATCTGGCAATGAAAACACATTTATATTATATTTAAGGTAGCTTTCCATATTGTACCTAAGAGAAAAACACACATCACTAGACAATAGCTTGCTAAAGGTCTCGTGTTGTTGGACCTGTAAGAAGGATGTTAGATGACTGATTTAGAAATGCAATTAGGATCATTTGCTGATAAAGGAATCCAGAAAGATTCCAGTATGACATCAGCCACACTTTATGAATTATTCTAAATATTGAGATCGTGAGATACTTACACTAAAACTGAGCAGGAGTATGTATAGCTGTTGAGAATATTTCCATTTGGCTTATTTGTTACTATATGTTCAAGCAAGTAAATATAAATATGATTGACACACCTAAGCAAACAGCTCGCCCTGGCCGGTGTGGGTCAGTTGGTTGGAAAGTCATCCCCATACACCAGTGGTCGGCAAACTCATTAGTCACCAGAGCCAAATATCAACAGTACAATGATTGAAATTTCTTTGAGAGCCAAATTTTTTAAACTTCTAAATGCCACTTCTTCAAAATAGACTCGCCCAGGCTATGGTATTTTGTGGAAAAGCCACACTCAAGGGACCAAAGAGCTGCATGTGGCTCATGAGCCGCAGTTTGCTGACCCTGGCCATACTCTGAAGGGTGGCAAGACTTAATTCCTGATCAGGGCACATACTCATGTTATAGATTCGATCACCAGTTGGGGGAATCAATGTTTCTCTTTCTCTGTCTTTCTGGCTCCCTCTCTTTTTCTCACCCTTCTTCTCTCTAAAATCAATGGCAAGTATTCTCAGGAAAAAGACTAAAAAAAAGTAGAAAACAACTTTATATATTGAGATCAGATTTTTTAACACATTATTAAGTAAATAGACAAAATGTTATTTTTATACTGATATTGCAAAAGCAAAGGCAAGAAAAACTGTAAGAACTGTGTTTTGTATAGAGACTATTGCTGACATATGCTCCAGTAATTGCTGTGGGCTGCATGAAAAAGAAATGAATTTAATAAAATGCTAAAACAAGGTCTGACAAAACTATTCACATAAATTGGCTTTAAATTACCAGATTTCTAGTGTTATTTATATGAAATGAGAGAAAATGGCATTTAATTTTTTACACCACAAAACAATTGCCAATCCAGAGGCATAGATAATTTAAATATAATAAGAAGTAACAATTTTTGTTGATAAATATCATTACGGTTGATCAATAGCTCATAAAAATATCATACCTCCATCAGTTGCCAAATTTTGCTGATCTGTTTGCTAAACTGAAGACTCACCATATACAGTATTGCAATGTTACTATGTTTAACCAGCAGATAAAGTATAAACAGTGAAATGAACACTTTTGACAACATTAAAAATAAATTCAACCTTTCAAAAACATTTATTTAATATTCATTTATTAAATGAATATTTATTAAGCACCTACCACGTGCTTCACATTGATCTAAGAGTTGAAGATATAGTTATAAACAACAAGGAAATTGCTACCTGTTCTCATGGAGCTTCAAGTCCATTGGGAGAAGCAGCTGATAACTACATAGTATTTCAATGTATGCTGTATTCAATGCTTCTAAGTGATATGGAGAAGAAATAAAGGAAGATTGGGGGAACAGAGATTGCTGGGGGGCCATGCTTAGCTTATGCAGGTTGGTCAAGGGAGGCTTGTGTGATAAAGTCTTCTTTACAGAAAGTGAAGAAGGGAGCCACATGGATATCTGGAGCAACAACATTTTAGGCAGAGGGATCCATGAGTATAAAACCCAGGGAAGTATTGCATCACATTGTATTATATCACGTCACATTATCATGTCATGTCATATATTTGTCTACTCGACAACAACCATTTACATTGTCCAACATAATGAATTTTGTATTCCTTTGGTATTCCACTATTTCATAAAGATTGTGAACAGTTCTTAAATATTGCTGTGGACAGTTCTCAAACCCTCTATGACTCTTTTTTCAAATGTTGAGATTAGTCTAATAGAAAAATGCTCTGAAATTGAAAGCTGAGCTATTGAAACCAAACAAAGAAACCCCAAGTGTTAGTGCAGGCTGATAGGTGGGGATTCACTGGTGCCCAGGGTTTGTAAATCACACTGTGTGCAATTCTGAGCAGAGGGCCTGGTTACCATGTGCAAAGAAATAATTACAATTTTCTCAATACTGTCCAACCAGAATAAAAATTTTAAAAAAGAGTGGATGTTAAAACCAATAATAAGACTGCAACTGTCCTCTGCAGCCCACTATTCTGTGTTCATCAGAATAGCCCATTTTCTCTTACTTGATTTACTGATATAAACCTGACTGTGAGAAAAAAACTTAAATGAATAAACTCTTGTCTGTTTTATATACCATGGTCCCAATGTAATATTTTATTTAAAAATGGTTGCAGTTGTTAAAATATTTGAAAGCTTCTACAGGATATTAGAGTTTCCACGCTATGGCACTCTATATGCCATAGATATTCTATTTTAAACAATGCAAGTGACATTTAAACTATTGTAAATAATGTATCATTATAACAAATGACATTTACATATGTTTATTCTTGCATGCAGTATACATTTAAGTAAATAACACACCTAACCAGAGATGGTCAGAAGGTCATTGACAGCTTATCTGAACTGGGAGCACATGACCTTTAACTGGGGCACTAATTCACATGTCGAATTTCTGCCTTGCTGTTTATTATCTAATGGATGGGAAAACTCATCACTATGATTTATCTTATTTTTAAATATTATTGTATACTTTTTAAAAATATATATATATCTTATTGATTTTTTACAGAGAGTAAGGGAGAGGGATAGAGAGTTAGAAACATTGATGAGAGAGAGAGACATCGTTCAGTCGCCTCCTGCATACCTCCTACTGGGATGTGCCCACAACCAAGATACATGCCCTTGACTGGAATCGAACCTGGGACCTTTCAGTCCACAGGCTGACGCTCTATCTACTAAGCCAAACCAGTTTTGGCGATATCATTGTATACTTGATATACTATTTAAAGTTATTCAATATTGGGTATTTTACTAGACAAATTTATTTCCCTTTGATGTACAACTAAGAAAATAAATTTGTGAGACTTGGTCTTTTCTCTACCTTAACACAAGGGGGCAGTAAAGCTGTATCTTCCACCAGGGGACCATGAAGCTGAGCCTTAAGCTACATTTTACAGTAGCCATGTACAGTCATGACTTACTTGGAAATTCTTCTACTATATCCTAAAGGGCCTCCTGGATTCTCACTATTGAGGCTATTTGGATCTGAGGAGAAAGGAGACACCACAGATATGGCAGACAAACTGTGATTTCCTCTGCCACTAACCCCCACCAAAAATGAGTAACTATCATCATTTATACTCAACTAATATTGTTTTAGTATTTCCTATGTGCCAGGAACTATTCTAGGACCTTGATATATGGTTGTAGAAAAAACAAACAAACAAACAAGATTTGCCCCTTTGAAGATTTTAGTGAGAGAAGAAAGACATTAATCAGTAATATAACAAATAAATTATATGTATAATATATTGTGCGTATGTGAAAAGTGCTCCTGAAGAAAATAAACTGTGTAAAGGTGATTGGAGTCAGAGAAAGGGTGACAGATTGTAATTTTAGATGGGAAGATGGGGCTACTGTATCTCATTTAGCAAAGACTTGAAAAAGGTGAGTCTTGAAGACATCTTAGGGAAGGTCTTCCAGCCAGTACAAAGGTATTGTGTGTATGTTTGTGCTGAACTAGACAATGGGGACATAAAATGAAAACAAAACAAAAAAAAATGAACAAAAAAAAACAGAGACCTTGCTTCCCAAGGAATCCTGGCTTCTGCCCTGCTTAGAACTCCTCAATGGCTTCCATTCTCTTCAGGATAAAATCCCAACTCTTTCTCATGGGATTCAAGCCCTCATCAATACAGCTCCCACCGTCTTTCGTAGCTTACTCTACCTCTTCGCCTGTCTCCTGCTCTAGCCCCGCTGAGCTTCTCCCAACAGAGTCCACGCTTTGCCATCTCTGAGTCTGAATGCCCTCTCACACACCTCCATGTTCCACTGCTTATCTCTACATGCCATCCACCTCTCAGCTGACACATCACGCCCTCCGGAAAGCATTCCGAACCCCAAACCTGACCCTACGTGCAGCCTTGGTCTCCTGTACTGCCCTATGGTCATTTTCATCATGCAGTATTGACATTGTCTATTGTCTCTATATTGAATTAGAAGAGCTTTGAGAATGTGAACTAGATCCTATTGAGCTTAAACACTTCACACTTTAGTCTGAGTCTGATAGATAAGAGACACTCAGTATAAATGTGCATTTTAGGCTTCTGTTTTAGGTGATGGAATGATTACAGGTTAACTAAAGAGTTTCCCTTGCCCTTCAGGGGAGAAGAAACTAAGAGGATCCCTGCTGTCCAGCCAGCAGGGGGCGGGGCGAGTCAGTCATAGTCACAATCACAGTCACAGAATCTTGGGGAGAATGACTATGTCACAGAAGCTCAAAACCTCAGAATCTTGGCACTGGGAGGGGAGAGAAACCACTTGGCTTCTGATAGTCATGGACTCACTAGGCTGCTGAGGGAGGGTCAGATCTGCTGGAACCAGTCCAGGGAAGATCTTTTCGTGAGAAACCGAGCCTATAAATCATGAATTAAGAGCCTGAAAAGAAGCCACCAGAAAGGTAACCCAGAGAAGACTTGTCATTTGGGTTTTCTCTTCATAGCTTGTTAGTTTATCCATTCATTGATTCCTTACTGTTGAAGCCCCCACAAGATCACAGTGTGTTAAATGCTAAGCACAGTGGCAAGCTGAGTAGCAAAGACATCTGTGCTTATGAAACGAACAGATTGGAGAATAAGCCAGATAGTTAGGGGAATCATAAAACTATAATGAGAAGTAAAGGGGGTGCCAAGAAGTTGTATTGGGGAACTGACCCTATGTGTTAAGGGAGTTTTCCTCAGGGGAATGATGTTTAAGTTGAGATTTTAGGGTTGAGTACTATTTAGTGAGGGTGTGGGGATGGAGCTAGAGAAGGGGGTCCTGGGCCAGGGGAAGAGCAGACACAGAGATTTAGACAGAGGTGAGCAGGATTTAGCAGGGACCTGCTCTGAGCCAGTCTGATAGCTGAAGGAACTCATCCAAGGCCCTCATGGAGGGATCTGCCTTGCACACATGGAAGACTGGGGACCAGACTGGCCGGTGGGCGTGTCACAATGAGGGCAGCCTTGTCACTCTCCAGGCAGTGAGACAATGGAGACAGTGCTGGCTCAGGAGGCATGGACCTGGGGAACTTTCCTTCCCTCCCTATGCCTAGTGCAAAGGGCTGATCCCTAAGCTCCTCTCCATCTTTGACATGGCAAAGCCCCCATCCAGGACCTGTTCCCAGGATCTGCCCACAAGAGTTGTGTTCAGAGGGGATGTCGCCAGGTGAACACAGATAGGAGCCTGGGTGCCCTCTGGTCATCAGGATGTAGAAATAGCCCAGTCCAGACTATGAAAGATAAAGCCTGACGTGTTGGACTTCCAGGTGGACAGAGAGCTGTGAACTCTCAATTCAAGGGTAGTGACCTTCAGGGGAGAAATGTAAACCATGGCCACAAAGGAGGATAGAGGAGGAGGAGGAAGGGAAAGAAAGAGAGAGAGAGAGAGAGAGAGAGAGAGAGAGAGAGAGAGAGAATGTTCCATGTGGGAAGGACATTGATTGTGGGAAGGACATTGATTGGTTGCCTCCCATATATGCCCCAACTGGAGATTGAACTGGAAACCCAGGTTTGTGCCCTGATTGGCAATCAAACCCACAAACTTTTGGGTGTACAGGACAACACTCCAACCAAGTGAGCCCTCTGGCCAGGGGGTTGCAGCCTTTTGTCCTAGAGGGGGAGACTGTGGGACTTGTCCCTACTCTCACCCCTTAGCAATCCTGGTTCAGGGTCTGGTTTTTGAATCTAAGCAGAAACCTCTTCCCGGATGACAGAATGACTTCCTGAATAACAGGCATAGAGTCACCAGTGAGTGGAGGCCAACACCCTATCCCAGAAATCACTTTCCCCTCACAGGTGAGAACCTGCCCCTGACCCAGTTCAGACTGCAGGCTGACCCAAGGACAGGGCCTTCAAAGAGACTCTTCCTCCCATTTCTCTCTCTCCTGGTGCTCCAGTTTAGTAATTCACAGCAGAGTGGGCCCCAAAGTAGAGTCTGCCCCTCATCAAGGAGTGTGGCGATGGCCTCCACGGGCACAGGATGGGGGCTCCTTCCCACAGGGAGATGCCAAGTGGGGGCTCTGCGGGTTCTGAAAGTTTAAGTGCAGAAAGGCTGGGCTGGGGTGGGGCCATAGCTTGTCAGTTGGAAAGTTACTGCTTCCAGAGGAAGAGGCAGCAGCCGAGCCAGGCTCAGTGGGACCCGGCTTGCACATGCGAGCTGATTCAGGTGGATCCCCAGATGAACAGAGTTGAGGTTAAGCACCTACAACCTATTATCCAAGACAGCCAAGACTCTGGGCCTACAGTGGAGGTGGTCACTTGACAGGTGCTCTTTGGGAACCTCTTAATTTGAGAATCCCGCATGCCTCGGTGACCCAAACAAAGCCACCTTCAATGGCAGGGAGGGGAAAGTCCAGTCTCTGTCCCACTCCAGTAACCTTCAGGGAAGCTTTGGTGTGAGGGGGATTTATAGTTCCTGTCTCCCAGAGTCCCCCAATCCTAAGAACACAGAAGAGGATAAAAAGAGAGATGTGGCTTTCAGGTTTCAGAGGGAGACTGTGGAGCAGGGCTAAGCAGGAGTGGCAGGATGGCAGGGTGAGGATGGGATAGAGGACATAGAAAGGTCTACTGGCAGGAGGTACTGAGGCCAATCAGAAACGAGCACCTTTATGAGCTATTGAGACAAGGTCCGGTTTCAAAGCTTAATGAACAAGGACAAAGACATCTCCACTTGCTCCAGACACAGAGCCATTGTCAGAAACCTCGGGTTCTTCCTTGAGCTTTTGCTTCTGCATAGAGATACACACACACACACACACACACACACACACACACACACACATCAGTGTGTGCCCACATGCACACACAGGTCTATAAGTGTGTGTGCCTACTGGAAAGCCCATGGCAGCCACTGTGCTGGAAGCTGGCGGTGGTGGTAATTCTATCTCAGCAGCTATCACTGCAGCTCCCACACTCAACCACCTCCCATCCGGTGACAGGGCTCTGACAGGCCAGGCCTCTCCCTAGCTGAGGTGCATGCTCATTTCCCCTCCCTCCACAACTCTCCCCAAGGCTAGGGGACTCTCCTGGCCACACCCTCTGTCCTGCTCTGGGACATGGACAGTGGCTTCCATGTGTGTGCCCTAGGAGGGAAAGGGCAGACCATCGAGGGCCACATACTGGGCAGAGCCTAGGGACCTTGCAGGGAGAACTTGGATATCCTGGGTGGAAGGAAGCTGGGCTGATAAGAAGCAAAGGAAGAGTCGTTTTAGTTTTTCTTGCTTCTGGAAGAATCTGGAAATTATAAAAGACCTGGAAGGTTGAGTTTGAGGACAAATACAGAGCCCAGTTCATGCCTCCTTGCCTTCCTGACACCATAGAGAGGAAGCGATGCAGCCCAGAGGGGTGAGGAGAGTTTCCCCGCCCCATGCCTTGGGGCTTGGAGAGCCAGGCCTGAACCTTGGCCCAAATTGCCAGGAGCAACGTCCTGTCCATATCCTGTTGGTGTCATCCCCACCCTTACCCTCTTCCCCATTGGTGACTGACCACGTGCTGAGGGGCACAGAGTGAGATGGTACACTCAGGAAGGGGGTGACTAAGGGCCAGGCACCCCGAGTGCAAGACTCCCATTGCACTTGGGTCCCTGAGCGCCACAGTTGAGACCAAGCCAAGCACATGCTCTGAGCTGGGATACAGCCTGGCTTGTATCCACTTACGAGCAGTTGAGGCTGAACTTCGGTCATCCTCGTGTGTACAATAGGGTAAGGACGCCCACCGCTTAAGCAGGCTGTGGTCCTTCATGAGACCATGTTTGTGAAGTGCCTGACACTGGAGCGACTAAAGGTCACCCTGCTCCTCATTAGCTAAGCTCACTTAGCTAATGGGTCCTCAACCCAACACACCGACATAGGGGAAGGCAAGAATTGTGAACTGGCCTTGAGAGTGTCCTGCCCAGCTCTGCCAGCCCTGGTCTGAGGCCTATCTCTGAAGATGGATAAATTTGGAGTGGGTGGGGGAATGAATACAGGCAGCCAACATCCTTCTGAGAATGTTCTTCTCTTTTCTTCTAGGACATCCAAAACTCCAGAAGATGTGTGAACCAAAATGCAACCCCTGCCCACCAAAACCCCCTTGCTGCCCACCCAAATCGCCCCCCTGCCCACCAAAGCCCCCCGCCTGCCCGCCAAAACCCCCCTGCTGCCCGCCACCAAAACCCGTCTGTCCGCCAAAACCCCCCTGCTGCTCCCCAAAACCCTGCTGCCCGGCAAAACCTGTCTGCCCGCCAAAACCCCCTTGCTGCATTGAGCCCAAGTGCTGCTGCTTGGAGCCCAAGCCGGAGTGCACCTGCCTTAACAAGGATTCTGAGCCCAAGCCGCCCGAAACGCAGAGCAGCCAACCGCCGCCCCAAAGCCCCAAACCTGGGGCCAAGTCAGATGCCTCGGCGCCGAAGAAGGCAAACAAGTAGATCGTCCCCCATGGCTCTGTCCATCGCTCGGTAAGGTCAGGCTTGGCCTACATTTAGAAAAGCTGTTTCTCATTGACCACCATGGACTCTCGAGCGGAAGCCCCTATTTCTTTTCATAAGCCCCTCCTCCTCGCCACCATGGGGCAGCCATGGAAATAGAAGAGGCTGGAGTCATCTTTCCTAGTGATCCTGACATTAGATAGCACCAAAATGAAAGCGCAATAAAAACAAAAAAAAGTGGCATCTCCTTCTGCTCCTTAATTCGGGGAACCATCTCACGTGTCTGGCCTAAGTCCAAGAAAATGTTCTGGGCGTGTACTGGAGGCCTGAGGACCAGCAGCCAGGAGCCCGGGGCCCCTGCTGAGCCAGTTAGGGGGTGACTGACTCATCCTGATTGTCCAATGCAAACCCTCATTGCAGAAGCCCCTCTGGTCCTAGGAGAAGGGGACAGTCAGTCAGTCCCTGGGTATCAATCACATTCAAGTCCAGAGCAAGAATGTGCCTAGGAGGCTCTCTGGGCAAGGACTCCACCAAGCTCCGCCTGGCACAGGCAGCAAAGTCTCATGGCACCAGCACTACCTCTTTGATCCTAAAGCAGGTTCCACCTCTCTCTGACTCCATTCTCCTCTCTGTAAAATGTGGGTCATGGTACTTACCCCAAAGGGTTGTTTTTTAAAATATATTTTATTGATTTTTTTTTTTTTACAGAGAAGAAGGGAGAAGGATAGAGAGTTAGAAACATCGATGAGAGAGAGAGACATCGATCAGCCGCCTCCTGCACGCCCCCTACTGGGGATGTGCCCCCAACCAGGATACATGCCCTTGACCAGAATCGAACCTGGGACCTTTTAGGCTGCAGGCCGACCCTCTATCCACTGAGCCAAACCGGTTTTGGTACCCCAAAGGGTTTTGATGAGAATTAAATGGGATACTTTATGTAAAGTATTTAACATCATAGGGTCTGACACATAGTGGATACACAATTCATGCTTCTCCTTACACCTCTGTCATCAGGTGACTATTTCCTTCCAAAGAAGCCACCATACTTCAGTAATTTGTCCCCCACACAAAACCCCATTAATCCAGGTGGGTAGATGGGAAATAGAGCAATCAGCCTTATTCGGCATACCCTGAAACTTCCATTTTGACTCTTTCTTTGGTATATAATTGACATATCATCTCTAAAATTTTTCTAATGCCCCTTTATATTTCTTCCACACAATTTTTTCTGCCCATAAATCCCCTAAAACAACTCATCTACCTTTGATCTTCATAAGTTTTCAGTTCCAAGAATTTTATAAGTGGAATCAACCAGTATGCATGCTTTTATGACTGATTTCTTCACTCAGCAAAACTACTTGGAGATTCCAACAAGTTGTTGCAGGTATCTAAATTGTTCATTTTTTTCCCCCCAAATAGTAAATGCCCTCATTGCAGGAAAAGAGCACATTTTTAAAAAATATATTTTATTGATTTTTTACAGAGAGGAAGGGAGAGGGATAGAAAGTCAGAAACATTGATGAGAGACATCGATCAGCCACCTCCTGCACGCCCCCTACTGGAGTTGTGCCCACAAGCAAGGTACATGCCCCTGACCGGAATCAAACCTGGGACCTTTCAGTCCGCAGGCCAACGCTCTATCCACTGAGCCAAACCGGTCTCGGCAAGACCACATTTTTTTAATCCATTATTCTATTGATGGACATTTGGGTTAGTTTCAGGTTTAGGCTATTACAAATGAAGTTGCCAGGAATATTTGTGACCAGTCTTTTGATGGACATTTGCTTTCATTTCTCTTGGGCAAAGACCTAAGCGTAGAATGATGGTGATATATAGTAAGTGTCCATTTTACTTTTTAAACAACTGCCCACTGTTTTCCAAAATGATTGTGCCACTTTCCATTCCCAAGGAGGTGCATGAGAATTTTTAGGTGTTCAAGTAAATACAGAGTGTTATGTCATCACTTTCCATGTCCTGAATGACTGTTGATATTGAGCATCACTTAACTGAGCTGTCAAATACATGTCCTTCATCAGGTAAGTGATTTGCACATATTTTCTCCAGTCGGTGGCTTGTTAAAGTGTCAAAGAGTAGAGCTTAAATTTTTTTGTGTGTGTGGGGGGATTTTTAACATTTTTATTTCCTTGTGCCTTTTATGTATAATTTGGGAGGATTAGCAGCTTCTCATGCTGATCCTTCCAAAGTCCAACCATTAAAATTAATACAAAATGTTAATCTTTTATGAGTTGATGACATTCAGTTCCATGGTGTTTTCACCTTGTGATTCCCTGAAGATCAAGAACAGCTGAGCACAGAACCTCTGTGTGTCTAGATAAATAAGCGTCACTATCAATTGTTCTCTAACCCAGTCTCATTTCCAGGCTGCAGACTGGTAACTTACACTTTCTCTCATAAATACCAAATGATAAGTTCACATGAAAATTTTTATTTTAATTTGCTAGCTTAAAATCAGCCGTCAGATTTATTATTCAAAGAATTGTGTTTTTCTTTGCCGTAATCTCCTAACCATTATTATCATAATATCATTATGATCAACTAGGCAGCATACACACTTCTATTCCACCATCATACTTATGGGTTTATAATTCAATCTTATAGATAATAGCTTGTGACTTTGGACTTAGCCTCTGTGCCTCAGCTTCTGTATCTCTAGGATATTATAAGTATGTTAAGGTTTTTATAAGGATTAAATGAGTTAGATGTTTTCATATGTGACATGTCAGCAATAAATTACAAATACCTAATACTTTATTATAGTAATTACTAATATTAACATACTTTAAAATGAAAATAAAAACTGGAAAGATGCTTTGAAAATGCCTCTGCATTCTCAGAATATATCATGTGGATTCTTCCTGTTATACAAGTTTCTAGGTGTAAAAGACTAAATGTTACTCTCACTGTGTCTAGGTTTTTCAGTGAAGTAATAGCTTTACATAAACTGTCATATTCCTGGAACCAACTTGAATAACAGAATCATATCTTTTAAAACCACTTCAGAACTGATCTCTAGTGAAAAGGTAAACCCCTCCTGGCAGACAATTTTCCCCATTGTCAAATCTGCTTGCTTCAAATAAGGCTTCTGACTGCTGAAGTCTTTTTGCCTATGTGTAGCAAGAAACAAAACCAAGACCATGCACTATTTATTAGGGCTAAGAACAATTTCATCTAGACAGAGAAGAATATTTGCTCTGAGAGCCCTTTTGTTATTCTGTCTGTTCTTCATAAGTGTGGTGGGATAATATTAACAGATTTCCTCCCCCACCCAGTATTCTCTCAATCTCTTTGCCCATTGTTCTATCCCAACAAGCAGCTAGGCATTCTGTGCTTACAGTTTTAAGAAAAAAAAATGTATGTCCCAGCAAAAAAAAAAAAAAAAAAACCCCGGGGGGGGGTGGATGGGTGGATGGGTGGAGGGAGTCTCTTCCTGGCTTTGGTGTTGCAAAAGGCTTGGTTTTACAGGAACAAAAAGCCTCCTGGTATAGCCAGAGATGAGGACAATATATATATATATTTTGGTAAGCTAGCTTTCCAATGGCAGAAAATACTGAAACCCATCTCTTATGCTGGAGAATCGAGGATTGTCGATAATAGGAGGGGAAGCAATGGCTGGGCAGATGTCCACTGTCTCAGAGATAAGGAGTCTGAACCATTAGCACTTAATGTTAATGAAATTCAATTACGAGTTCCCACCACTATCTGAAAAGAGAGCATTCCTATGAAACCTTTCACAAGCCAAAATATCAAGTGAAGAGTATTTCCCGCTTTTTGAAAGTTTGGGATATACCACTTGTAAAAAGCAGGAGATACCTTTTTAAATAATTTTTAAAAATTTTATGGATCTTTTTTTTTTTTTTTGCTTTCATGTCTAAGAAATCTTTGCCTAATTCTAGGAGATAAAGATTTTCTTCAAGAAGTTAATGTTTATACAGTGAGAGGTATAAACAAAGGTTTTGGGGGATGGGGAGTATCAAGGGGAGCCTATAAGTTTCAGACTATCTTTTCTCTGCTGAATTAATCGCCCTTACATCTTCGTCAAAAATCAACTGGCCACACTTGTTTACACTTACCTCTTAATTCTTATTTCGTTCTTTAACCTATTTGTTTACCTTGACATATTGTTTTGTTAACTGTAGCTTTGTATAAATCTTAGAGTCAGATAATATAATAAGTCCTCTAATTTTGTATGTTTTTAAATTTGCTTCAGCTATTCTAGGTCTTTTGCAATTCCATGTGAATTTTAGAATGAACTTGATTTCTACAAAAAAAAAACTTGGTGAGATTTTGACTGGGATTGAATTAAATCTATAGATTAAGATGGAAAGGAATGAATATCTTAATACTAAATCTTTTAATTCATAAAAGTGGAATATTTCTCAATTTACTTAAGTTGTCTTTAATTCCTCTTAAGTTTTGTAACTCTTAGTGACCAAGTTTTACATATATTTTGTCTTATTTTCCCTAGTTTATACACTTTGATCATATTGTAAATGGTATTTTTATTTTGGCTTCTAATTATTCACTGTTAGTATGTAATAATACAATTATTTTTGTAAATTAATCTTGCACACTGCTTATTAGTTTTAATAGCTTCGGGTAAAGTACATAGGATTTTCTACATATGTAATTAAGTCACCTGAGAGTTTTACTTTTTCCTTCCCACTCTGGGTGCCTTTATCTCTCTTTCTTCTCTGCCACACGAGGATGTCCCTTGTCTTTCTCCTTTACTAAGATTTTTTAGCAAGAAAGTGGATGTTGATTTTTGAAAAACTGCTTTTTCTGCATCTATTGAGATAATCATATACTTCTCCTTTTCAATGTGAATATGGTGAGTTCCATTGATTGGTTTGGAATGTTAAAACAGCCTGGCTTTCCTGAGAGAAACCCTATTTGATCAGGTTGCTTAATCCTTCTCATGTGTTCTTAGATTTGATTTGCTAAAATAAAGGACACCCGCTCCCACCGCACTCCACAATCCCTTTCCCTGCCCTATTTTCCTGCGTAGTGTATCTGACACGTGTTAGATTCCAGATGTATGTTGACTTGTCATCTGCCTCACACACTGGAATGGAAGCTTTAGGCAGGTGGGGGTTTTTGCCCGTTTGGTTCGATGCTGTATTCCCAGCGCAGTTGAACAGAAAATAAGGCTGAAGATGCCAGAGGAATTTCCAGCACAGAGAATGGAACGCACAGAGGCTGCGCAGTGAGTAAAAGTGAAGCCAAGAGACCTGGCCTAGCCCTGCCACTGACCCTGAGTGATCCTTCCCCTCTCTAGACTGTGCCAAGGCTGAACTCCGGGACCAGGAAGGCCCCTCCAGCACCAGCTTTCTCAGCCAAGGCTCCTTAGCTGGAGAGGGAGGCGGTTCTAGGGTGACAGGGGCCTGAGGCTCCTGGGAGAAGTGCTGGGGGCAGGGGTACAAGGAAGAGAGAAGGGTGAGGCTGGAGCTGAGCAAGCAAGACTCACCCGTAACAGGAACTCTAGGCTCACCTTTCTCCTCCTGACCTCTCTCTCCTTCCAACCCCCCATTCCCCTCCAAAGAGGCTTTCTTGTAAAACTTGAGTGGCAGGAAAAGAACGTTTCAGCCGCTCCAGCAGTTTCTAGCTTGCTTGTCTTCTGGTTTGTAGCTCTCCAGTCTTCCCCTCTGCCAACCCTGGGTTCTTCCAGGGGACACAGAAGGGCTCCCGTGTCTATGGCACTTGATGGACATCTCTGCCTTTAGAGAGAGGCAGAGAGGTTGGCCTGGGAGCAAAGATACCCATGTTTCATTCAACTGTGGGACCATTGCCCAATCATTGCGCTGCTCTGAGCCTCAGCTCCTCGTCTGTTAAATGCAGAGGATTAAATGGGAGAGTGGATGAGGCCCGTGTAGCATCATGTCTGGTAAACAGCAGGCTTTGAAGGTTTGCATTCTCCCTGGGGAGAATCGTGCAACCCTGGTCTGCTTACATCTGCGTCTATGCACAAACCCATTAGTCAGGTGCATGGCATAAATTACATCCATCCCTCCATTTCTGTGTCTGTCTCTCCATTCAATGGAAGTTTCCTGAGAGCAGGAGTAGGGGTTGTATCTCCCACAGACTAGAGAGGCAATGGTAGGTCAAGGTCCTCCCCAGTACACTAGCCCTAGGAGCCCCGGCAGCCAGCACTTGCCCTGAGTCCGACTTCATGAAGGCAGTCAATGAGAGTCATGGTTTAGGGAGAAAGAAATAGGCCCTGTTTTGTACTCTGGAGCAGACCAACTCATCTGGAGCTTGGAGCAGTGGGACAGTTTCCTGGCAAATAGTCCACTGTATGGAGAACAGGTGAAGGTAGAAAGGACCCAGCTGGGGCTGCTACAGAAGCTCAGCAGGACCTAGAGAGGCAGGGAAATTTGAGCAACTAACTGCTCTTGGCAGAAAATGCCTTCTCTAGGACCAGATATTTGCCCAGTCCCCACCCCATCCCCATAAACACACACACACACACACACACACACACACACACACACACATATATACACACACACACTCATATACACTCTCACTAGACACACACAAATACATACACACATACACTCATGCATATAGACACACAAGCACACACATGACTCCATATGTATCTACATGGTCTCTGCAACCACTTTCAGAACACTAACACTCCTCAAAGTGGGATAAGGTGAAAATAAACTTCAACACCAGCACCAGCCTGGAAGGAGAGCTCTCTGTTCCCTTGACCAATGAGGGTCATCCCAAGAGCATTTCGGCTGAATCTGAGCTAAGGAAAACGGACCCTTCCTCCAAAAAACCCAGAATTGACTGCAGTAAGTAACGGGTTCACAGTTGGAAGATGTCTGGAGGTCACCTGATACAACCTGTCACAAAGGCATTCTCCAAGGCTCTCCCCCCCCCCCCCGCTCCAGCATGCCCCCTCGCCTCCCAACTTAGACATGCTGCTGCCTTCTGTTGCAAAGAATCAACTACAAATAGTGTAATTTCCCAAACCGTGAGCCCCAGGAGAGGGCATTCTGCCAGCTGGAAGGGAGGACACTGAGCATCTCCTCTTCCCACAGGGGGAGCTGTGCCTGCCTTTGCTCCTCTTACTGCACCAAGAACAGGACTGGGCCTGGCCTTCCATAGTGAGCAGAGCAACAATCAGCACTAGGACTGGAAGTGGGACCAGCCATCCCACAAGCCAAAAGAGGGAAGCCAGAGGAAGACGTAAGAAGGCCAAATGCGCACATCAGATGGACCAGTACCAACACCCACAGAGGAAGAACCAGCCTCTTGGCCCTTTAGTGGTCACATCTCCCTTTCTTGTCTTGCTCCCTCTGGAGCAGCATATGGGCACAAAAGGCGAGTGAGGAGCAAAGGTCATGTTCAGGAGGCCACGGAGGAGAATGGTGAGGATTCTGGGCCCACGAGGAGGTGACTAATGCAGGTGCAGATTGAGATGGTATAGCTGACAGTGCACTGGGCAGAGGAGGACGCCCGGGGAAGGAATCTAAGGTTAGCAGCCTCAGAGTATGGGGCCACTGCTTCACCCAGACATAGCGTAAGCATGGCTCCCCAAGATGGGAGGACACATAAGACATCCTGGCCCAAGTCACATTCCCAGGGCCATCTGCCTTCATCTCATACTGCCAATTAAAAGCTCTTTCCAAAGCTCCCCCCACCTGCCAGGGCAGTGAACGCTGCCTTCCCACAGCTAAGCAACAGTTCACATTGGCTGCCTCACTTCAAAAGAAAGACAAACCTGCCAGTTTTTGCCTCCGCAAGAGAAAGAGCCAGGGCCTCTTTGGGCTGGAGTAGAGCTGGGGTCAAGGCCTCTGTAGGTGTCATGAGATGTGATCTCATACTCATTACATGGGACGGGGGCTGGACAGTTACCCTCACACATCATGTGGACCTATGAGGTCATTCACACAGACACCGAGGGAATACATGCATGTCTGGCCCCCAAATCGGGTAATCAGAGAAGAGAGCATGAGGTCTCTGAGCCCTTAAAATGCTGGGGCTCTTCCACCTCCTGTCCGACTCACACACACCTCAGCTTTGTGCTCCTCCCTCCTTCCCACACCCTAACTTTGCCCAGTGATGATGGCTCTCACACACACTCTCCCCCAAAAGCTCTCATTATGTTGTGAATCAGAGGGCGGGGGGCAGATCTGGCAGATACAACCCCATAAGACCGGTGTGACTTCCGGAAGCAGGGTCTGCTGCCCTGGGACTCACTGTCATGGGCTGGGAAGAGGTAGATTCCTGACATGTGAGGTCAGCAGCAGAGTTCAAGGCCACGGGTGACCTTGGGAAGATATTTGGGTAGCTCTCCATGGGTAGGGATGGGGGGGGCTTTCCCAGCCCCAGAAAATGACACGGTGCCTGTGCTATGGAGAAGGCAGAGTGAGGTCCCAGGTGGGCTCGGGAACAGAAAGGGAAGGAGTAGTCTTTCAGAGGCAGGAGTCCCTCCATCTGTCTTTCAAGACTGAGCACCCCCAGAACATGGCTAAGTTAGCATTGTAAATTGATCTATTTGGAGCTGGAAGAAAGGTGCCTTTTGGGAAATCCAAGAGGAATCAGAACACTTCTCAAAATGAGCCCCAGACATGAGTATTTATCTTCATATTGTTCTAACAGTTCTATTTTTATTTGGCTGTCAAGAAGAGAGTTTAAATAAATAATGTCCATAAAATAAGCTATCTACCAATTATTAAAAAGCATATCACAATTGTTTTTTCACACATGCACACATACACACATATCACTCTACTTCTTTGACAGTAGTTATCTCCAGGTGGTGAGATTCACTGTTCCTTCCTTCCTTCCTTCCTTCCTTCCTTCCTTCCTTCCTTCCTTCCTTCCTTCCTTCCTTCATTTAACATTTGTAGAGTACTGAGTCCACGTGGTGGTTATCATGGGTTCTGGGGACATGGTAGAACACACTCCAGGCAAAGCAACCCTGCCTTATAAAGCTTATTTTCCAATGGAAGAGAGAGGAAATGGACACGTGACCACAGGCAAACAAAAAAGGGCCACCATTGTTATTAGTGACATGAAGTGAACCGGAAGATCACTCGGTAGATGGGTTGTCAGGGAAGGCTTAGGGCAGCCCCAACCTTCCCGCTGATGCTGAGGCACCAAGAGCCAGGGGCCTGGGAAAAGCAAGCCCTGAGTGGGGAGTGCTAGGCTTCTCCTGGGAATTGAGGGTCCTCAGCGAGGGTCTCTAACACTATAGCAACGAGTCTGGACTATATTTAGATGTGCTGAGTCACCACCAATCCTGGTGAGGAACAAGCTGCAGTACCCACACTGAAACATGACTTAAGCTCTTTTTAGGGAATGGTTGGGGGAAAGCAATGGATGATTTGATTTTATCTTCATACCTTCATGTGTTTCCCAAAGAGTTCTAGAAAGTGGCTGTTTTAGCATCATAACAAGCAAACCTTATTTTATATGTTATATGTTGAAAGCCTGTTTTCTTGCCTGGAGTGGCCCATCTTTTGGAGTTTCTATGCGTTTTTATTCTTGGGAACTTCTGAATTTCAGCCTTGGACATTCGGCATGGGCAGTCCAAGGCACATAGCGGGAGACTCCTAGGAGCCTTCCATTTGTCCCTATTGGGCCTAAAGTCCTTTGTCCCCGGAAAAGGTTTATTTCCTGACAGCATAGAGCTAGAGATAGATCCTGAGAGTGCATGGCTGTGGGCTAATGACCAAGAGAAGCCCCACGAATCCCATCTCTTCATGAGAAGTGACTTTCCCACTTTTATATCACATACCTTGTATGGACATTCCAGAGAGAAATGTAATTTTCCATTTCTTGCTCTTGGAAAATGAATCTCTGCCTAGTAATGGTGATAAACCCAGTCTACAGGTGGAGAAATTGAGATTCAGAGATGCTTGGCTGAAGTCACAAAACAATAGGAAAAGGGGACTTGGTTCCCGAGCTACCTCCCTCACCTCCCTGGGCCCAGGTCATGAGTGAGTCAGGAGTGCTTGGGCCCCCAGAGCCCTCTGGCCAGGCAGGAGCAATGTCTGAGTGTGAAAAGGGGCCCTGAGGGGTTTTTACTTCAGGTGCCTGTGATGTGTCAGGGAGGGGCTGGAGGAAGGTGACTAACGTCAGTGGTGGAACCAGTTCATCTCATTCAACCTGGGAAGGCGGCCAGTCTGGGACCGGTATAAAGGGTGCCCAGGCCCCTACTCAGCTCAGCATTCCACTAGAAGCCCATCCAGCCATCCTTCCCGTGGGCCTGGTAAGTGTGAGGCAATGGAACCAGGGTTGGAACCAGGGGCCTCCAACAGGCAGAGCATGGGTGGAGGGCCAGCCAGAGTGGGTGCAGGTATCCTCATGGACTGGATTCAGCTGTAGTACCTGTGCTTCTAGAAAGGCTCCAGGCTGAGGGATCGGTGTCATGGAATGGAAACAGAAAAGATGACAATCTCTTCCTGCCCCCTCTTTCCTTGGGGCCATGGTCTGGAATGTGTGTGTGGTGAATGTGAGAAAGTGTAAGAGTAAGACAGAGGGAGGGGGCAGTGAGATGGGGATGCAGCATGAATATGGCCACATTCTTTCCTCAGATTCTTTGATTTAGGTTGACCGTGATTTTGCCTCTCTGAGCGGGGGCAGAAGCTTCAGGGAAATGCTTGTAACTCTTGGATCTGTGGCAAAAGGGAAAACTTCAGAATGGAGAAAACTTTCTCTTTGAAGACACTCAGGCAGAGCAGGGGCAGGAAAACCGAACATAAAAGTGGAGATTTGGAAGAGCCAGCTCCATTCTCAGCAACGTTGCTGGCCCTCCCTCCCCCTCTCACCTGAGCATTGGGGCTGCAGGGAGAGCTGGGAGCTCATAACCAAAGTAGCTCTGCGGTCAATAGGCCAACCCGCTCGTTTTATTTTATTTTATTAAAATATATTTTATTGATTTTTTACAGAGAGGAAGGGAGAGAAATAGAAAGTCAGAAACATTGATGAGAGAGAGACATCAATCAGCCGCCTCCTGCACACCCCACGGTGGAGATGTGCCTGCAAGCAAGGTACATGCCCCCAACTGGAATCAAACCAGGGACCTTTCAGTCCGCAGGCTGACGCTCTATCCACTGAGCCAAACCGGTCTCGGTAACCCGCTCGTTTTAAAGAGGAGACAGCTGGGGCCCAGAAGGGCTAAGTGCCTGGCCCAGGAGCACGTAGTATTTCAGTGAGAGATTTAAACCAGGAATATGTCATGTGACTCCAATCCAGGGCTCACTTCCATGACCTCTCACCTCCTCTCCAGCATGGGCTAATGGCTCCCAGGACTTTCCTAGGACCTTACTTCTTTCTGCTCTGACCCCAAACTCTTCCTCCTTGGAGGTCAGAAATGAGGACAGGCAAGGATGAGTCGCCAGCAGGAGGCACAGTGGCGCCCAGCCCACCCTTGCGGAACAGCTCTGGAGACAGAACTCTTGCAGGAAAAGAGGCTCCCAGGAGGGCCTCTCCCTGCCTCTCCCCGCCTCTCCCCATCACTACCCACCCTCTGCTGCTTCTGGGGAATGCTGGAGGTTGTGGGAATGTCCTGGCTCCCCCCGGGGATGAGAGGGGCTGCTGAGGAATCAGGCACTGGTTGCTTGGAAACTCCTCTACTGCCTCTCTTCAGCCACCCTTCTGACTCCTCCTGTTTTTCAGGTTGACCTGAAGCAGCTTCCAAGATGTCCGAGCAGCAACTCACTCTGCCAGTGACCCTGCCCCCGGCCCTCAGCCAGGAGCCCCTCAAGCCTGTTCCTCCTCCCGCTGAGACCCAACAGGAGCAGGTGAAGCAGCCAACTCCACTGCCTGTCCCATGCCAGGAGGTGCCCGCTGAGCTCCCAAAGGAGGTCCCCTTGGAGCAAGGAGAGAAACACACAACTCCCGTGAAGGGGGTGCCAGAGCAAGACTGTGAGCCCCCACCCCAGAAGCTTCAGCAGCAGGAGCAGCATCTGGAAGCGCATCTGGAACAGCAGCAGCAGGAGGAGCAACAGGCGCAGAAAGGGCAGCAGCAGCAGGAGGAAGAGCGTGAGGACCAGGAAGCAGAAAAGCTGGAGCAGCAGCTAGAGGAGGCTAAAGCCCAAAGGGAGCCACAGCTAACGGAGCAGCTGGGCCAGGTGAAGAAGCTCCCAGACCAGCAACTGGATGGAGAGCTAGCGAAGAGAGATGAGCAACTGGAGAAGAAAGGAGAGAACCTGGGGCAGCAGGAGGAGCAGCCAGAGCCAGCAGAGCAGCGGGATGGGCAGCTCAAGCAGCCTGCATGCGCCCCAGCTCTTGATCAGGCCCAAGAGACCCACCCAGTCCAGCCACTGAAAGGAGAAGTCTTGCCCCCTCCAGAGGAGCACCAGCAGACGCAGGAGGAGCAGTGGCCTCTCAAGCATAAGTAACCTCCTCCAGATCCCAGAGGCCCTCAGGCCACTGCACATGAAGTGAAGAGAGAGCTGAACCAGTGGCCTCACTTACCTCAGGTCCCCCAGTCTGGACGGCCCACCTCATCTGTGAACCTGCCTGACCCTGTACCTCTGCTTGTCTCTGTGATAGAGTGGGATGAGGGAGGGGGAAGCTACTCCTGATGACTCCAATCCCACCCCATCCCAACCTCAGGTGGCCAGAGCCTCTGCCTGAGGATAGCGACTGCAGTCACCGCTCTGACGCCATGCCTAGTATTATAGCAGAATCTGTGAGTGTGTACAATGATACAGAATAAATCCTGGAAGTATGTACAATGATACAGAATAAATCCTGGAAGTCTGGGATCCTGTGTTCTCTTGGGCTTTTGTTTCTCTGCCGCTCACCATCTTAAAAACCTGGGTATGGGTCAATGGTTGCAACCGACTCTCTTAGCCAAATCCCAAAGGAGGACAGATATCTTGACCCCCCTAAGTCTGTTCCCTAAACCCAATACTAGAATAGCTTCTAAAAATGAAACCAAACCAAAGTAAAAAATGATTTCATCATGCATCTGAATGTAACACTTGCCAGTTTTGAAGCGGGGATAAGTTTTTCTGGTTGGGGGAAGAGAATCTGGCTGTCTCAGACCAGCATTGCCTTACACACCTGGACCACAATTTTAGCCCCAGGGGGTGGGTAAGGAGTAGAGTTCCCTCTAGGTTCTGGTCCCTTCCTGGGTTTTCTCTCTGTAGAATGTCCTCATGCTTTCCAAAAGTCTTATGCACTGCCTAATTGGTGAAAGAAGATTTTAGAACAGTATTAGGAGCAGAACTGGGCAAGATTAGCAGAGGTGAAACTCCTGGGACTCGTCTTTGATGGCGAGTATGACAGTGTTACTAATGGAAGTAAAGGTTAAGCCAACTGAAATCATGGAAGTAAAAAATGCTGAATCAGCTGAAAAAATACAAATGCAAAGTCATTGTATCCTTTACCGTCCCTGACATTTTTGTAGTCTTTACTACCATCAATCATTTCAGGACATGGAGCTCTCTCTTTCCTGGGGATCGCCAGCCTTTGACTAAACACATCATCTCAGGCAGTTTGTCTCATCACCCGTAGGCATGAGGATATGTCAGGGTCATCCTTACTGATACAGTGGTACCTCTATATACGAGTTTAATTCGTTCCGTAACCTTGAGGCGTGGGAAACTATGAGACACTCGAGTCTTGGTAAACTGGTGGGTCGTGTGCAGCCAGCCTATCGGCGAGATTACTCCTATCTCAAATGTTGCTCATATTTCAAAGCAAAAATCGCTCGCTCAACAGCTCGTATCTCAAAAACTCTCGTATGTTAGGGCACTCGTATCTCGAGGTACCACTGTACTTCCATAGGCCCCCAAACTAAAGAGGTCTGAATGGCATTTTGGCATCCTTTCCTCCCCACCCAACTCCAGCAACACTCAGCATCTTTCCTCCTTAGGAATTCTCTCTCTGGAGGAACAATATTACCTTGTGCTTTCACCTAAACCAGAGATACCATCATCATTCCTCACTCCTCTTCTCTTCTTCCCTACTCCCCACCAACGATCAAGTCCTTGCTTTCCCTAGATACACCTCCCAAGCCTGGACTGAGATCATTTCTTACCAGAGCTTTTGCCATGGCCTTCAAGCTGGTTTTCTTTATCCTCTGTCCATCCACCCCTCACATAGAGGACAGAGAGTTCTGCTTAAAATTATGATCTAACAGCATCACTCCCTGGGTTAACATTTGTCAGTGCCTCTCATTACTTATGGGACAAGAGCTATAAGGAAGTCTGGGTAGAATGGGCGGGGACAGGGAAGCAGGAGATTGGGAGCAGAGGGAGAAGTGATTAGAAACACGTGGAACATGTGAAAAATTATTTTGAAGTCTTAGGTTTTAATTTTTTAATAGACCTTATATTTAACAACAGTTTTGGATTTACAGAAAAGTCAAGGGGAGAGTATAGAGTTCCCATATATGCCACACCTAGTTTCCTTTATTAACATCTTGCATTTAGTGTGCTATGTTCATTATATTGATTAACAAAATGATATTGGTACCTTATTGTTAACTAAATATGTGGTTGCCTGGCCAGCATGGCTAGGTGGTTGAGTGTCGACCTATGAACCAGAAGGCATGGTTCAATTCCCGGTTAGGGCATATGCTCAGGTTGCAGACTCAGTTCCCAGTGTGGGACATGCAGGAGCCAGCCAATCAATGATTCTCTTCCATCATTGATGTTTCTATTTCTCTCTCCCTTTCTCTGAAACCAATAAAAATACATTAAAAAATAAATAAAGTACGTGGTTTATTCTGATTCCCTTGGTTGTTTTTTACCTAATGCTTCTTTCTGTTTCAGGATCCCATCAGTCACACTGTAGTTGTCTTAACCACCCCAACCCCCCTTAGCTCCTCTTGACTCTGACAGTTTCTCAGACTCCTTATTTTTGATGACCTCAACAGTTTCGAGGGGGACCTGGTCAGTATTTTTTAGACTATTCTTAAATTGGATGTGTCTGATGTTTTTCTCACGTTTGGACTGGAGATATGGGGTTTTAGCTGGAAGAATACAGAAATCAAGTACCATTTCAAGACTTTCTATAAGGAGTACATCCTACTGTTATTTATCAACTTGAGCACCTGCCTGAGGTAGTGTAAGTCGGGTGCACAGGTCAATAAACATATCCTACCTTTGCCCCGGCTACAGGGGACAGCCACTATTTGGCTTCTAAATAATGCTGCTGCCCCATTCACCAGAATACACCTTATAACTTTAGTAAAAGGACAGTCTTCTGGGCTTTCAGAAGAAAAGATTCAGTTGATGGGCTTGGTGGCTATAAAAGAGCTTCATTCAAGTAAATCCACCTCTGAAACTCTATCCTCTTATTAGCACTCTGCTAAAGTTCTGCATCTCTACCTCATTTAATGTGGGCTATTATTTTTTCCAAGTTCCCAAAGGCAACTCAGCAACAACAATAATAATAACAATAAACAAATAAAATAGCCTGACCAGGTGAGACGCCATAGTGGAGGCTAAAAAGATGCATGCTAACAGTTGACACAGGTGGCATTGAACCCAACTCCACTACTTACATTCTGTCTGACCTTGGGCAAGTTGCATAATATCCCTGATCTCTTTCTTCATGGTTTTCTTAAATTACTCAGGCTGTTATGACTAAAATACGGTAGGCGAAGTGGCTTAAACATTTATTTCTCACAGTTCTGGAGGCCAGGAAGTCCAAGATCAGGTACTGGCAGACTTGTTGTCTGGTAAGAGCCTACTTCTTGGTTCACATACCACTGTTCTCACTGTATCCTCACATGGAAGAAGAGAGAAGGGAGATCTCCTACAAAAGGACACTGATCCCATTCATGAGAGCTCCACCCTCATAACCTAATCACCTTCTCACATTGGGTATTAGAATCTCAACATAGAAATCTGGGGGCAGGGGAAGGGGAAATACAAAAACATGTAGTAAATGTCTATGGTTGAAAGGCAGACAGACATATTGATCTTTCCCTTAACACTGGTTTGTTTATGAAATAATATCTGCAAAGTGCTTGGAATGGGGTCTAGCTTATAGAAAGGACTCAGTAAATGAAAGGAGTGATTCATATAGCCCCTTTGGGATTTCAAAAGCTCCCTTTATTTTTGTTGCTGCTTTTTATTTACTGTCCTAATTGGCCCATTGAAATAGGCTTGATTCATTTCTTATGTGCCAGGCATTGTTCAAAGCATTTTTCATTTTTGAACCATTCAATCCTAAAAACATAGAACATAGTATAGAGTATATAATCAGTACCCTGGCTGATTTTGATTAGCTAACGCAAACTGCTGTGGAGTGAGGAAGCCTTCTCAAAAAGACTACAATGATTAGCTTTTGGTTTATGTGTTTTTTGAAAATTTCCCAGCACAAAGGAATGAGAGTACAATTCAAGCAAGAGGAATCTACAGGGGATGTATTACCAACTCTACTGGCTAGCCAAGGGAAAGAGCATCCAAGATGGCTGCCAGTCTTCCAAAGTGTCTGTGCTCTTTTGCTGCCCTCTAGTGTCATGATTCAGAAGTGCAAGACTGGACAAGATGGGATCTATCCAAGAAGTTGGAAAAAGCAGAGGTTGGGTGTCCAGGTTCCATCTGAGACACTACCAAGGAATGGTGATGAGTATGGTAGTGTGCAGAGATATGAGACAATGTACATGTGACTCTACTAACAATAATCATCCCCATTTATTGAGTGTTGGCCATACGTCAGTCACAGTGTCAAAGGCTTTGCATACATGATCTCATCTTCCTGGCTCAACAACCTATGATGTAAGTGCAGGTATCCTCCTTCCCTTAGAGACAAGCAGACTTAGATTCAGAGAGGACAGGTCATGTTCCCAAGGTCATTCAACTAGATTGAACCTAGATATGTCTGAATCCAGAACCTATGCTCCTGTAAATGCTGTGGGGACTCCACGATGGGAAATGTGACAGGAGGGTCGAGAACTCTCAGAGTGCCTTCTTCGAGAAGATAACATATGATCTAGGCTTTGAAGGACGAGGTCCAAGGGATGGATACCTAAAGAATATGGAGAACAACCTGGATGAAAGAATAGATGTGGAAATGGTGTGGGTGTGAATGGAAAGAGTTACTCAGTTTGGCTGGAGTGTGGGAAGGGGAGCGATAAAATTGAAATACAGCTGGCATTGATACCATATTCTGTGTCCTTACCATCATGTTCTTTTGTAAACCCACTGCTTGAGGCATGAAGTGGCTAAAAATGAAATAAGAAGTGTGATTTCCAGCCCAATGGAAAGACAGAACCCACCAGCCTCATGTTATTCATACTGAACAACTGGGGTTCCCCAGAGCAGGCGGGAACACTGGAGAAAGGCCAGATTATTCAGTCCAGGTGGCCTAGTCTGAGATGGCACTTCTGCCTGGTAGAAAGAGAAAGGAGAATATTCCTCCAATAAAAGGCCACTTGGTACAGTAACCTTCTCTGGACCCCAAATAGGAGTGTGCCATCCAAGAAGTCATGTGTGCTCAGGTGGACAAAGAGTTTACTTTTAAAGCTGAGGCCCTTTCCTAGAGAAGCAGTGACATATAATATACTGCAAAGAGACTTCACCTGGCATTGGTAATTGTACCACTGCTACCTCACTAAATTTGAAATAAAAATGTAGATTAAAAAATATGCTTTCAGGTTCTGATAAGGATCCAAAATAAGGAAGGGGATAGGAGCCTCCACCAGTGCCTTTGGCTCAGCCTACCTTCTGAGAGCAGGCCTTTCTGAAGCAAACTCAGATCAAGTCACTACCAGCTCAGACCTTCCGCAGTCCACACCCCATGGAAACCAGCCTCTGCCTCACTCCCTGAGCTCACCTGCTCTAGCCATAGATGCTCACTGAACACACCAAGAGCAGCCCTGTCTTAGGGTTCTTGAACTTGGTTCTTGCTCTGCTTCTATCCACAGACCTTTACATGACCATCTTGCTATCATCCAAGCCCAGATTCTATGTCTCTGCCACAGAGAGCCCTTCTCTAAACATGCTAGTTAAAAATTATCTGTTATAGTTTTTTTTATAGCCCTCATGACTTAACTGACATTGTGTTATTCACTTATTTGTTAGTTGTACATGTGCATATTGTCTCTCTTCCTCCCCATGATGTATGGGCCTGACTGTGCCTTGTTTACTCTGTGTTCAGAAAGTGGCCAGTGCATGGAAGAGACTCAATGAGTATTTGTTGCTGCAGACACACTGAGTCTTCATAAACAGTTTTCCACATATGAGGTGTCCTAGGTAATTCCTGCCCTTTCCCACTGATTGGGTCTCACAGAAACCTTTGAGGTACAGCAAGAAACAGGCCCTCCTGAGTCTAGAGATTAGTCAGTGCCTTAGACTAATTTCTGGACTTCCTCTTCAGATGTCTGATCCTTAGGCTCTTTTGGACTTTTGTTAAAATGATAGTGGCATGATAAAACGCTTTGCTAGACAGGTAGGAAGGAGGACTTTTCTGAACCAAAATAATAGGTAAAGTTCAGTCAGGAAACCTCTAGGCCCTAGAGTCTAAGGTAAAAGGAAGGTGTCCTTGACCTCGGCTTGCCATGAGTTCATTGGGGACACCACACTTCACAGAGTTTATCTCTTCCAGGAAGCCCTCAGTAATGCCTCCCTGATGGTTTATATCCTCCTCAACCTGCAACAACAGCCCCTACATAACTCTACCAAAGCGCTAACTACATATGCTAAAATCATCGCTCTAGTTTCTGAGGACTTACATAGCAGAAACTATTTCTATTGATCTCTGAACCCTCTGTGTCTGGTTCACTGCCTGGAACATAGTAGGTGATCCCTAAATGTTGAGTGGATATAATCTTAAAGTTTGCGTGAGTGAATTCTCTGTCTTTACACCATTCCTTTCCTACAGTCTTTAGTGGTCTTACCATGCAAAGACTCAATGCAATTGGCATCTAAGACCACACCCCTGAAAAGACCACAACACTGCATAGATGCATGGGCTGTGAGGACAAGTTCCTAAGCAGCTTCACAATAAAAGGAGGAGCCCAGAGAGGTAAATCCAGGGCTTGCATCATGAAGATACCATTCTATTTATGCCCTTCCCCGAAGAGAAGCAGACATATCTATAAACACAAAAGATTTTCACATACGTAAGTCTATAAGTATGCATGTGGGGAGTTGTTTTGTATCTTCTGTTTGTGTGTGTGTGTATGCATGTACATGCACACCTCTTTTTGGAGAGAGGATGAAGAATGTGTCGCCTACTATAAGTATCTCCCATAACATTCTGTTGGGACCACTCATGAAATAAGTATTTATTGAGTTTGCTAGCAGACAACCTTGGAAAACTGATATTTGGGTGTTTTGTTCCTTAAGACTGCTATTCAATCATTCCTTCCTAAAACTAAAACTCCCTCAGCCACTGGTCTCGTCTATGGCACAACACAACCTCAATTCTTGGAACACTTACTGAGATCTTGTTATGTGTCTCACTCTATGCTAATCTTTAAGGAGGACAATTGTGGCTCTGTCCTCCAGGGTTCAATTCTATTGAGATTAAAACATATTCCCAAATATCTCAAGAGCCGAGAAGTACATTATTCATATCCTAGTGGATGTAAAAAAAGCTATGGAAATGAGACAGAGTGTCTTTCTTTGAGCAAAGAAGACATACTTCTTGGAGTGAGAAGACAATGAAGATGCATAAAAATTTTATATTTCAAGGCTATTTTTTTTCTTTCCTACTCCATATGGGACACTCAAAATATAAGAAGATACCAATTTAAAATGGAGATAGCTGATATCTCACTACATCTTCAGCTATCCCTCTGAAATAGTCTAACCTTCATTTTCAAGAGAACTAATTTGTTTCTTAAGTTAGCTTTGACGTCCATGCTAGACAGCACTTTCATTTACTCTTTTCCTCTCCAGCTCTGGGCTCCTCTGTCTCTGAGGATTTTCTATCATGTCCCTTGGCCTCAAGACCACCATTTGCCTCCTTCCCCGCCTGAACCACATTCTGAACAACTCTACTGCTAAGTTTTCCATCACTAGCAGGACCTTCTTATTGGCCCCCATGAGCCTAGGCTAGGTCAGCCCTACTGTGCAACCCTGTTGACCTCCTTTCTGGACCCACAGTGGTGATGTGGAAATGCATAGGTGCAGCCCTGGTGACCTCCAGTCCATTCAGTCCAACTTGCCACAATCCTATTCTTCTCTCCTGAGCGTTTTCTTGAGCTCTAGTCCTCTTCTCAGAGTCTTATTTCTCTCTCCATAGCCTGATTCTCAGTGGCAGCTAGGATTCTACATTTACACAAAAGCAAGCTCCCCTTTTGTTCACTTTTATTTTCTCCAGCTATACCCTAAGCAACTTGAGGACAGAATCATTTTACCCTGCTTTCATTCTGGATGGAACCCAACTCTGAGCTCAGCAAACACCTGGGGATTAATTTTATTTACCTGTACTTCCCTCAGAGCCTAAGAAAGGGCACTGTGCACAGAGAGAGAGAGAGAGAGAGAGAGAGAGAGAGAGAGAGAGAGAGAGA
>JAAGEH010000292.1:61335-131612 GCA_011751065.1 Lasiurus cinereus | reverse complement strand
TGTGTGTGTGTGTGTGTGTGTGTGTGTGTGTGTGTGTGTGTGTGTGTGTAAGAGAGACAGCGGATTGAGGAAAGAGGAAGACAGAGTGGATGTTCATGAAGCCAAGAAATAAGACCACTCAGGAGCATTTGGTTTCATTGATGGCTTCTGGTGGCCTATTCCTTTTCTGTCCTCTGGTTGTAGAAGAGATGCATTCTTGAGGTAGCTGATTCCACCACAAAAAGACTGCTCTGAGTGATTGGGGCTCATGCAAAGAAAGATCACTGGGTTTAACACAAAACTCACGAGTTAGCAGATGGCCATGCTATGTAAGCATCACTCTGGTGTCCTTTGGATTTGATTTCTCCAGCTAATCCCAGTTAGACAATCAGAAAATATCTATAAGATTTGGAAGGAGGAGGAGGATAAGAGGACCTGATCAGTTTTATTCTCCCATTCTACTCACAGGACCAGTTCGGAGAGCTGGGGATCATACCATGTCCAAGTGATCCCCTTCCCTGGGAAGCCTGAATGGCTCTGGGTCTCTCTCAGGGACTAACCCAAGCCTGTGATACCAGGGAGTCAGGATCGTGGTTTAAGTGAGAAACCATCTCTAAACCTGTCTCCTACTTGTGGCAGTGTGACATCCCAAGATCTTGGGATATTGTAAGGCTTTCAGTAGAGCAATGGCTAAATTCCACGTCTGAAATTTAAACAATGGCACCCTCGGGACTAGCTTTCCTATTTCCAGTTCTCTCAGCCAATGTCTTATGACACTGCATGGCAAGTGCCACTACTTGGCCTTCAAATTTTACAGCTATCTGTTCCATACTTCTTAGGGTGTGTCTTGCCCTAGTATTCAGTGCCCAGCTCCATGGAGCACCCAACACTGGTTGAGCATTTATGTTGTGCCAAACACTATGCACATACTTTACACATGTTGTCCATTTTAACCTGACTGCTGGCAAGCAGCATGATGTTTTCATCCTCTCTAGCAGATGGGGAAACTGAAGCTCAAAGACATTAAGTGCCCAAGGTCACCCAACTGGGAAAAGGGAGGAACTCAACCTGAACACCACTTGGAGATTTTGTAGAGGCATGCTTTATCCTTTGCGTGGAGAGCATGCAAACCTGTGTCATCCCTCTTTGTCCTGGAATTCCTAACAAGAGCGGGGGAAGAGTCAGGAATGGGTATCTCAGAGCTCAGGATCTAGGACCAGCCCAGGTGACTCCTCCAGGAGCTCATTCTCAGTCAGTGCTTCTTGGTTCCTCCACCCCCTCCACCTCATGATAATCATTTGCTGGGAAACCAGGGAGTCTAGATGACGTATACATACATATGTAAAGAGATGGGGAAGTAAGTACTGTCTGCTGTAACCACCCAGTTTCTTTTAATAGAGCCTAATGGTTTTCTCTACTCCAGCAGGACAGAGGGCTATGGCCTAAATTTCTTGTTTAACTAATCATAGGCAAAACGTCCAAGCCACTTCCCACCAATTTAGGTGAATGCATCCCTGAACCTTGGTTAAGTCAAAGTCATAGCATTGATGAGTTTAATGGGCTTCCCAGTGAGCCATTCACCTACTCAGTTGCTAAGTTTCTCTTCAAGCAACGCTCTCGGCATACCCCCTCTCAGCCCACCACCTCCTCTCCCACCAACCAGAACATCCCTGAAAGTTGTCCTCACACTCCCCCACCCCCCACATTCAGCACTGTCCTAAATGCTCCCTTGGGACCATTCCAGATGCCAAGGTTCTAAGTCAAAAGTCACGAGTGGCTTTGGAAATCCAAAGCAGCTAGACCTTGTAAAGTGTTGGGGAGGAGTGGTCAGGCCAGAGTGAAGGCACCGTCATCCCTAAGTCCCGCCATGCCAAGAGGGTGGCTGCCAGCCCTTGGGATGAGTAAAACCTAAAATTTGAGGAAGGCTAGGTGGATCCTCTTGTAAGTAGGGACTAATTAGGACACCCCAATCCTAAGCTACCTAGTGGCCTTGGGCAGGTATAAAAGGTGGATAGGCTCAGAGCATCCCATACCGCTTGGCACTGCCACACTTCAGAAGCTTCGCTGAACTTGGGTAAGTCTGGCACTGCTCTTCACAGCCTTGCTCCACAGGCTCCCAAATGCTGACCAGGAGCTGAGGGTGGTTTGGGCATCACTCTCCTTCGCATCCTTTGGGACCAGTCTGGCTCAGCCTGCAAGTCCTGAGAGGAGTGTTGGAAGGTGGGCTGAGATGGGGTGTGTCTGCTCAGAGGCCTGTGTCCTGAGCTCCTGCTGGTGTTGAATCTTGCCAGGCTCAAGAGAGACTCGGTAGGAGGAGAAGGGGGCACCAGTTATGGGGCAGAGCGATCCTCAGAACTGCCCTTTAAGGGAGAGGTGGATTCAGGGAGAAGGATAGCAAGCTGCCTCAGGGAGTGGAAGTGCAGAGGCCCGAGGAGGACAGAAAACCAGGGATAAGAGGATGTGTCGCAGTGGCCAGGTCTTGCACCGGGAACCAGGGACCCCGATTTCCACTGGCTTCCTCTTGATGCTGAGGGACTAGAGAACAAATACTTCCTTCTCTCTGAGTTTTGCTTTCTTTACTATAATTAAGAGTTTAAAAGGTCCATTTCATCTCCAGATGCCTCTTTACTATAACTTCTCTTAGAATGTGTTTAAGATGCCCCTTTGCACGCTTTCTGAATTTTCAGAAATTTACTTAATAAATTGAAACACACAGTGCTTATCGTGTGCTAGGCACCCTGTGTGTGAACAAACTCACATGAACACGCATACATTTCCATATGAATGTATGCACCTTTGAATGTATGTATTTTTATATAGTTGTTAATCCTTACAATAGCCCTGACAGAAATGAGTGCAGAAAGTCAAATAACTTGTTCAGTTACACAGCTGGTTAATGCTTTAGCCAGGCCTCAGATTCCAGGTAACCCTGATCCATAGTCTTTGCCATAACAGCATATTACTTTTGTGCTCTCTCTCTCTCCAACTTTTCTTCTCTCTCCTCATTTATTTTTTGTTTGCTTCCCCTTTTTTCCTCCCTCCCTCCCTCCCTCCCTTCCTTCCTTCTGTTCCTTATTTGTCTCAGAAAGGGTTGAAATGCTTTACAAACATTTAGCTACAATTTATAGGGCGCACACGCACATGCACATGTACACACACACACACACACACACACACACATACACACACACACACCTTAAATTAGGAAGGTGATCAGGGGACAAAGGAAAAGCAGAGCAAGACATGAACTTGGCAGGAGGATCACCCGGGCCCGGAGGCTTTAAGCGTTCCTCACTTGTGTGTCTTTCTTCTTTCAGTTGCACGTCCAGCTCAGAATGTCTCAGCAGAAGCAGAAGCAGTGCTGCCCCCCGATTCAGCAGTGCTGTACCCCACCTCAGCAATGCTGCCCCCCACCCATGCAGTGCTGCCCTCCACCCAAGCAATGCTGCCCTCCACCTCAGCAGTGCTGCCCCCCACCCAAGCAATGCTGCCCCCCACCCAAGCAATGCTGCCCCCCACCTCAGCAATGCTGCCCCCCACCCAAGCAATGCTGCGGCCCACCCAAGCAGTGCTAACTCCCCAGCAGTGCCAGATGTACAGGTAGAAATAAGTCTGGACATGGGACCAGACGCCAAGCCTCAGGAAAAGCAGAGAGCAAGAAATCAACCCCTTCCTTCCAACAGCCAGATGTCAGCCACCCCAGGGAGAAGGCAGCACCAGGATGGCAGCTTCCTCTATCTCCACCGCTTATTAATCGACAGCTGCAATTTCCATATCAGACAAGGATCTGGTCCTAAACTGTCTCATCATCTTTGCTGACATGTACCTACATCGCTCCGTCGGCTTCTTGGAAACCTGGGAAGCTTGCCCTGACACACTCCCCTCTCACTGTTCCCTTCTGCTCCTGTTTTCCAAACAATTAAATGTAATTCCTCTGGCACTAATGTCTGACTGTTTTGCTGTTTGACAATTTTACATTCCTATAGATTTGGTATTTGGCTCTGCAAACCAGAGCCTCCAGCTAAAAGCTACATAGTGGAGGAGAAAGACTGAGGGAAATCAATTGGGATTCAGAGAACACACACTGAAGGCTTATGGGTCAAAAGAACTTGAGGATAAGGCCTTAAACATTCACCCACAAGGGAAAGAAAAGACCAAATATGTAATGCAAAGATAGTCTATGCAAACATTGCATAACCCACCCACACAGGTGCACAGGCAATATTTGATCAAAATCACAGTTCCTGCTCTAATTGGGCCTGGGTTCTGGTCAGCGTTCATGCAGGAAGCAGCCAATCAATAAGTTTCTATCACATCAGTGTTTCCCTCTGTCCTTCCCTCTCAATCTCCCTAAAAATCAATGGAAAAATATGCTCAGGTGAGGATCCTATATAATAAAAGCTTAATATGCTAAGTGTCCGGTCGTCCAGTTGACCATTTGACCAATCAAAGCATAATATGCTAATAATATGCTAAGACCACTCAACCACTCACTATGATGTGCACTGACCCAGGAGGCAGACAGTCGACCTGTCATTCAGTAGCTATGATGTGCCCTGACCACCAGGGAGTAGATGCTTCAACTGGTAGGTTAGCTTGCTGCTGGGGTCTGGCCATTGCTGCTGGGGTCTGGCCAATCAGGACTGAGTGAGAGAGGCCAGACATGCCCTGGAGCCCTCCCACAGTCCCTTCCTGGCTGGCCAACCTCCTGTGTTCCTCCCTGGCCCCAATCGTGCACCCATGGGATCCCTCAGCCTGGCCTGCACCCTCTTGCAATCCAAGACCCCTCAGGGGATGTCAGAGAGCCAATTTTGACCCAATTCCACAGGTCAGGCTGGGGACCCCACTGGTGCATGGATTCAAGCACTGGGCCTCTAGTTAAAAATAAAAAGGAAGTTCTGTTCATGATTTTTCTCTGAAAAAAAAATCAGTTTCCATTTTTTTTTAGTCGGGGGTTCTTTTGAGCTGTTTTTCCTACAAGTCATTTATTTTCATTTCCATACATTCGTGAGGGATTGAGGAAACCAGATAATTCAGACCCACAGGTAATCCAAACTTCTTGCTTCTATTGCTTCCACTACCCTCCCTCCAACTACCTCCACCCTTTTCCACCAACTCTTTCTCTTAAAAAATAGTCTTCCACAAAATATCTCTTTAAAAACAGTCTACAAATTCAGGTATTTGAACCTACTTTCCTCCACCTGTCTCCCCTTTCATGCTTCAGCTTCAAGGGAGTCACTGAGAATCATCAGAAGTACCCAAAGAGACCAGCAGAGAAAATAATGTAAATTAAAACTCTGGGTCATCCCCAACATGTATTACAGACCCTGGAGAATGAAGTATTAGCTAAAGACCAAGCTTTTAGCATTGCTTCCCTGGTTGGCTGGGTTCTTCATTCTCCATCATACCTTCTTCAATGCCTTTGAGTTAGGCTCCATCCATCTATCCATTAATGAGTCTATCTGTTCCATCCATCAACCCATCAGCGCGCCCTAATCGCTCAGAATGTGTGGGTGCTATGGGTGGGCCCAGAGGTAGTATGCCAAGTGAAATAAAAACTGTAGGATTTCACTTAGATGTGGTATCTAAAGAAGAAAACAAATGAATAAACAAACAGACTCCTAGATAGAGAAAACAAATCAATGATAGCTAGAGGGAAGGGGTTGGAAAGATGTGTGAAAGGGGAAAGGGATTAAAAAGCACAGAACATAGCACAAGGCCATGGGCCTCTTGGTTTAAGCATGCCCATAAGAAGACCTAACTGATTCAAGAATTAGACAAGGTGGAATCCAGTTAAGCTATGATTGGACAGGATAGATACCTCATTTCTGCCCTCAGAGTTCAGAGGAGATAGAAAGGGGACAATGAGGGCTGTTGAGGAGAGGAAGGAGATCTCGGCCATCTCTGTCATCATGGCACCAACCAAAGGACTCCCAGAAGTGTCCATCCGGTGAGGAATGTCTGAAGAATGTGGGATTTAGAATGGAATGATGGTGGGATTTGCCAGTCAGGGAGGAGTGCATTCCCCAACTGGGCATGGTATGAGCCACTGCCATGAGTGTCAAGTGTGTCCAGGAGAGCCAGCCCTCCAGCATCTAAGCCTTGGTCCTAGGTGGTTGGAGAATGTGGCCTCTGTAGCCACCCACATCAGCTGTACACCACAAAAGATGGCCCCAATCTTGTGACCTATGGCTCATAACATTCAACAGAAACTCAAGTATGACATATAAAATGCATTGACAAGTTATGTACCTTAATTGAACTCCCTGAGAATGATGAGAAGTTTTAAACTTTCCCTACCTTTAGACATATCATTCAGCACACTCTCCAAATGCCTTCCCTCTTACCCTTACCCCCATACATAAACTTCCCTTTCTCATTTGGATTCTCTTTCCTTACCCTCCCTCACTCAGTAGCCAAATATTAGGTTTAATTTTGCCTCTCTGGGTTTCATTTTGTTTTCTCCTCTACAAATGACCATACTTAGCATATGTACACAGGTACTTGTGTGGGGACCATCCTGTTGATTTTTTCTCTTATGTCCATTATGCTGGGTCTGGATCCCAGAATCAACCCTCTTGTGCTGTGTGACCTGAAATGAGTTATAACTTCTCTAGGTCTTACTTTTCTCATGTGCATCGTGGGGAGAAGAACATCTCTTGGGGTTACAGGGGAGGGGTGCATTTCAATGAGATATAGAAATAAATAACAAGCATAGCATGACCCATAATAAGTGTTTGATCAATGTTATCTTTGTCTTGATTAGTATTCTCCAAGTCCTGATAGGTAGCAAGCCTATAGGCAGCACCCTCTGCTTATTCCCACCAGCTTGAGGACAGTAGCTTCAGACCTTTAGTGACACAAAGCTGTGAGGAACAGGGCCCATTTTATGGGCAAAGACAAGAAGCAGTTAAGGAAAGCAAAGGGTCTGAGTGGGTGTCACAGGGAGAAACAAGATTTAATCTCAGACATAATTACACCATTTGGCAGTTGGCCTTTTCTTCCAGAACCTTCCCTTTTTGGACACCTGCCCACGAAGGATCCTGATCTCCAGGCAGTCCCAGGCAGCTCTGCCCACAGTGATTCTCACCTGTCAGTTTACACAGTCAGCCATGGCTTCTTTAGACAGGCTTTGCTCCCTGGAGGCAAGATCGGAGGCCCATAGGGTGAGAAAGCGTTCACAAGCCAATGACTTAACTGATCTGAGGTATACCAAGCATTTACATACATGACACCAGCCTTGTTGAGATAGGTATTGCTACTCCCATTAATTCTGTACGAAACTCTGAGAAGTTCCTTACCTGCTCAGAGTAATAACAGCTTGTAGTTGGCAGAGCCAAGATTCAAAATTGGGACCATCTGGCTCTCAGGTCTGTATCCTTTGCAACATGGTAATGACTGGAAGAAGCACAAAGCAGAATCTTGCCTTTCCAAAACTTGCAATGATGAATCCATTGGGAAGGCAAGACCCAGTCTTATACTCACACTTGTTGCACAGAACAGGAATGCATACTCACGCCTGTTCACACACTCACAAAAATCACACACACAGGGTTGTTAGTTAAAGTAAATTCTACAGCTTTGGAGACTGGCATTAGGTATGAAGCAGAAGCTGGAACAGCATCTCAGAGGTCCCTGTGGGTCAGGCACCGCCCTTAGTTTCTTGAGGGTGTTGAATACTGAGCTGGGCATCCAGGGTGGTGGCAGGGCCACTGGTGGGAGGAGAGTTTTTGTAGTGGTATTTGACATCTGTTACAGAAGTAGTTTTCATGTTTCAAGTATGGGTTCAGCAACACCTGTGCAAAGCTCTGTGTACCTGCTAAATATCAGCCCTGTGCACACTCAGTCTTGCACACACATGCATGCTTCCCCCCTTATATTATATCCCCCCCCACATATTCATTCATTAGCTCTCACATAAGATCGTAACTCACCACACACTATACCTAATAGCATGTTGTCAATCACACTCAAACACATGTTCACACATACTCAGACTTGAACACATAAGCATAGACACTGTCATTGTCACTCATGTGCAATGCTCCCAACAGAGCCCAGCCTCTGTTCTCTGGTTTAGTGGCCTGTCCTGTCACCTTTCCCTAGGTCTCTGCCAGATTCCATGAGCATGTCAGACCATTGGCCATGAGTGCATTTTCATGGGACAGAGATCCCAGGATGGAGGGTGTGGTGCTGAGGGCTTGGAAGGAGGGGTGCCTTCCTCTGAGAAGAATAGAGCCATGGGAATATGTAATACTTTCAACAATAAAGAAATATTTTTAAAAGAACAGAGCTATATATTCCAAGTAAAGAAAGACCATGGATGGGAGTAAGTGCAGGAAAGAAATACCCACCCCTCTTGGAGCCTGAAAGACCCAGGTTCAATCCCCACTTCCCCACTTTATATTGAGTAACCATGGCCAACTTACTTTTCTAAGCTGTAAAATGTGAATAATAAAGCTTCACAATCAGAATTAGAAGCTCAAGGAGACAGACAAACAGGGGTGATCTGCCCATCCCTTATCTGATTCCTCCTTCACAGTCCCCTGGGAAAGTGAAAGCGTCTCTGTCGCTAGATGAGGGCATATACCTTGTTCTGCCTCAAGGGGATCCCCAGCTGGTAATGGCTTTCACAAAGAGGCCCCAGCTCTAGCCACCAGGAATCCAGTGGCTGGGCCCTGCTGTGGGTGTGGCTCAGTTCAGTTGGCTCTGCCTTTTCTTGCATGTTTTCACATGAGGCTTGGCTGCCTGTCATTCCTGGGGGATTACAAATGACTGGCACTGAGACACAGTGGCTTGGCCTCCACCTAGTTCTGCTGAAACCCCTCCCAACTCACAGTGGTGCTACCTGTGTCCCTGTGTGCATGCCAGGGCTACTGTTGTTGGGGGTTCTCTCCAGGGCAGACAACAGTCATTATTGATGGAAACTCTTGGCTCCTTGCAATTTATCTTAGTCCCCTGTCTTCTGGAATGTTCACCCCAGCCATTAGGTATTAGCTTATGGCTGCTTCCATCTTACTCTTCAGTGAAAGCAAAAGAAAACCATTCTGTCCTCAGCTCTCCAGGCAGCCCTTTAGCTAGAGACTCCTTGGTCCCCAAGGGCTGAGGATCAAGGTCACCTTCAATGGGTTAGAAGGCATCATAGCTGTGAATAAAGTGCACTGGACAGAGAGGTTCTGCCTCCCGCATGATCCAGGAGACAATGTGGCGCTTGCTGGTTCTTTATCAGCTTCCTTCATCTCCTGACTCAGTCTGAGGTGACTCACTGTGATCTTTATTTAATCTCTTCTTCAAACAAATCATAGTCATGCAAAAGCCATAAAGAGGTAAGGCTGGAATGGGGACTCTCAGGTACCAGACATTTTGTTTGACTTCCTTGAAAAGGCACAGAGCAAGTCTAGCTAAAATAAACATCTATATTTTAATATTTCTCAATCTTAGCACTAACCTGCTTACACTATACTAGGATTTTAACACTGCTATTCTATCTAATATTTATTACTACTATAAAAGAGAAAAATCTTATTTTGCATATGATGATACGAGTCAAGGAAGTAGTAGACTTTGCCCAAGACCGCACAGTTAGTCGCTGACAAGCTGGGATTCAAATATAGGCCTGTCTTTCATGCAAGTTCATCTTCTATACTAATTCTATCTTCCCCCATGGTTAACCTGAAAACTTTTCCTGGACAAGCAGTGCTGAGTTGTTCTCATTTGCATTTCTCTTAGTCCTTGGTAGAGAAAGAACTCTGGGCCATGTCCAATGGGATGCTTAGATGTCACCTCTGGCCCCTGAGGAACTGGCCAGGAACCCTTTGACTTGCTGTTCATGGCCTTGAAGAAAGAAAGACTAAATGGCAATTCAAGTGTGCATGGAGCTAGAGGATTTCTGTGGGGAGATTAGCGTGTGGTTTTTAAGACCAATGGACAGCAGTCAGCCAGCTTTCATTCAAGTCTTCATGGAATGTTCTTACTCCATCCTCTGCTTGAAACTGGCTCTGAATGGTGCGTGTGTGTGTGTGTGTGTGTGTGTGTGTGTGTGTGTGTATGCTTGCATATATGTTATTCTCTTTGTGAATAATCAGGAAAGTCCACCTCCTACCATAATCTTAATAGAATATTCTGTTGGTCTCCCATTATATCTTGTGTTATGACTGGGGTCCCTGGGAAGAGAGATGTAAAATCAGAGTCTTGATCAAAAGAGGCTCTTTTTGACACTCTTTAGAACAGACTAGGTAGTGAGTAGAGTATTGGTTTTGTTCTCCCAGGATGCTGTGTGCAGGGCAGGGGATGTGAAAAGAGGGAAAGTTGAAGAGATAGGATCAGAGAGCAGGAATCTTGTGAAGAGGTGAGCAAGGCTAGGCATGTGCTCAGGACCCACACAGGTGCCAAAAGAGCAGCAAACATGGCTCTCAGTAGGGTGGATCAGGAGCTCCTTCTACCTCTAGGTTCAATCAGGGCTGGGAGACTTTTGTGGGAGGAAGACTGGGAGCTGAGCAATAATTAAAGCTGTCTCTTGAGAAAGCTCCATTCGCTGAAATTAGAGACTGTCCTTTGAGGTCACCAGAGAAAACAAGTCCCAAGGCAGGCTGCATGGACCTTCAGCCCAATTCTTGCTGCTCAAGATGCACCTTCCATTTAGAGATGTCTTGTTAACTGTGACTTCCTCTTTGTCAGCCCTTGTGTCAGAACTAAAACGAAGCCAGAGCAGCCTTTTTTCAGGACTCTGCTGAAGGCTCCATTACAGTTTAAGTGGGTGGGCCCAGTGGACCAGTTCCTGGGTTAGTAAAGCTGGGTCACTCATTCTGGCCACAGGCTTCACTACAAGGGTGCCTTGCTGGCCACTTCTGTCCTGCCTGCCTGCACAGGATGCAGTGAAAAGGACAGAGAACATGTAGTTTGTGTAGAGGCTGCACGAGGCAGCGCAGAGTTCTTTCTTAGAACCCAGCTGATTTGGCAATGTAGCAAGATACAAAATTAATGCCAAGAAATCTGTGGCATTTCTATACACTAATAGTGAAATTACAGAAAGAGAGACTAAAAAAGCAATCCCATTTACCATCGCACCAAAAAAATTAAAATACCTAGGAATAAACCTAACTAAAGAGGTAAAAGACCTGTATGTAGAAAACTACAGGACACTGAAAAAAGAGATAGAGGAAGATGTTAACAGATGGAAGAGCATACCATGCTCATGGATTGGGAGAATCAACATCACTAAGATGTCCATACCACCCAAAGCAATCTATGGATTCAATGCACTACCCATTAAAATACCAATGACATATTTCACAGACCTAGAAAGAATTCTTCATAGATTCATCTGGAACAAAAAAAGACCACGAGTAGCCACAGCAATTCTGAGAAAGAAGAATAAAGTAGGTGGGATCTCAATACCAGATTTCAAGCTATATTACAAAGCAACTGTTCTAAAAAAACCTGGTACTGGCACAAGAACAGGCATATAGACCAATGCAATAGAATAGAGAATCCAGATATCCACCCAAATCACTATGCTAAACTAATATTTGACAAAGAAGGCATGAACATACAATGGAGCCAAGATAGCCTCTTCAACAAATGGTGTTGGGAAAGTTGGACAGATACATGCAAAAAAAATGAAACTGGACCACCAACTTACACCAAATACAAAAATAAACTCAAAATGGATACAGGACTTAAACATTAGAAGGGAAACCATAAAAATATTAGAGGAATCCACAGGCAGCACAATCTCAGACAACTGCCGAAAGAACTTCACTGATACTGCTCCAAAGGCAATGGAAGCTAAAGAAAAAATAAACAAATGGGACTACATCAAAATGAAAAGCTTTTGCACAGCAAAAGAAACCATTAACAAAACGAGAAGAAAGACCACTGTACGGGAAAACATATTTGCAAATATTATCACTGATAAATGTTTAATCTCCAACATCTATAGCCAACTTATACAACTTAATAAAAGGAAGATAAATGATCCAATAAAAAAATGGGCAACGGACCTAAATAGAACCTTTCAGAAAGACGATAAAAGGAAGGCCAAGAGACACATGAAAACATGTTCAAAGTCACTAATTATCCGAGAGATGTAAATCAAAATGACAATGCGATACCATCTTACACCTGTCAGAATGGCAATCATCAACAAATCAACAAACGACAAGTGTTGGCAAGGATGCGGAGAAAAAGGAACCCTTGTGCACTGTTGGTGGGAATGCAGACTGGTGCAGCCACTGTGGAGAACAGTATGGCATTTTCTTAAAAAACTAAAAATGGATCTCCCATTTGACCCAGCAATCCCACTCTTAGGAATTTATCCTAAGAAATTACAAACACCAATCAGAAAGGATTTATGCACCCCTATGTTCATAGCAGCACAATTCACAATAGCTACAATTTGGAAACAGCCTAGGTGCCCGTCAGCAGATGAGTGGATCAGAAAACTGTGGTACATCTACACAATGGAATTCTATGCTGCCATTAAAAAGAAGGAACTCTTACCATTTACAGCAACCTGGATGGAACTGGAGAGCCTTATGCTTAGTGAAATAAGCCAGTCACTGAAGGAGAAGCACTACATGATCTCACTCATTTGTGGATAATAAAGAACATTGTAAACTGATGAACAAAAGGCTAGATACAGAGGCAGTAAAGTATCAAACAGACTGTGAAATTATAGCAGGAAGATTAAGGAGAGGTGGGGTAGATGAGAGATCAATCAAAGGACTTGTATCTATGCATATAAACATAACCAATGAACACAGACACTGGGGGGTGGGGTATGCCTGGGAGGGAGGGGTGGCCATGGGGAGATATGTATACATGTAACACAATAATAATAATAATAATAATAATAATAATAATAATAATAATAAAGAATAAGAAGAACCCAGCTGATGTGGGCTTGAATTCTGGCCCAACCACTTAACCAACTACAGGACTTTGGCCAAGGCCCTTCACCTTTCTGGGTTTTAGTTTCCTCATTTGCTAAATAGAGGTAGTGCTCCCCCTCCTGGAGGGATGGAGGCCACAATGCAAAGGACTGCTCAGGCCCTGGGTAGGAGGAACAACCACAGGGAAAAAAGGAAGAAAAGCAGAGGACGCAAACAAAGCACACAGAGGCCTTATTTGACTGGGGCCAACAGAGAGCAAGGAAATGCATCAGGAAGGGGCACTGATGTGGAGGCACCACGCTGGCCTCGGGCAGAGGATGTGGGTGCTCCTGATGGACACACATTAGGAGATGCCCCACATTGACCACATGCTTGGTTTGTCTGCACTGGCATTCACCGCATATCTGTGACACACTAGCAGCAGAGTATTTGTCTTGATGTTGTTCTAACATATTTTTTATTTGCTTGTAAAGAAGTGGTTTAAATAAATAATGTCCATAAAAGAAGCTATAAAATTATTCAAAACTATATCATAATTTTTTATACACATGAACACACAGATAACACTACATTCTTTGATAGTAGTTATCTCCCTGTGGTGAGATTATGACTGGGGCCGCTGGGTCCATTCCTTCCTTCCTTTACTTAACATTTGTAGAGCACTGGGTCCATGCTGTGGTTATGATGGGTTCTGGGGACATGGTGGAACACACTGTCTTACAAAGTTTATTTTCCAATGGGAGAGAGAGGCCCTCAATTGTTATTGCTGATATGAAATGAACCAGAAGATAACCCTGTAGATGGGATAGTCTTTGTCTTCCTGCTGATGCTGAGGCATAAAGAGCCAGGGGCCCAAGAGTGGTAAAGCCCAAGGTGGGGAGCACTGGGCTTCTCCTGGGAATTGAGGACCCTCAGCGAGGGTCTCTAACACCACAGCAATGAGTTTGGACTATATTTCAATATGCTGAGTCACCTCCAATATCAGGGAGGGGCACACTGTAACATGACTTAAGCTCTTTTTAGAGAACGTTGTGGAGAAAGTAATAGATCATTTCGTTTTAGCTTCATACCTTTATGCATTTCCTCAAAAATTCTAGAAAGTGGTTGTTTTAGCATCATAAAAAGCAGTCTTCATCTGATATATTGTGTATTGAATGCCTGTTTTCTTGCCTAAAGTGGCCTATCTTCTGGAATTTCTATGAGTTTTTACTCTTGGGAGGTTTTGAAACTATAGTCTTGGACATGGAGCCTAGAAAGCCATGGCATGTAGCAAGAAACTTCTAGAAGCTTTTCATTTGTCCCAGTTGGGCCTAAAGCCCTCTCCCCTGAAGACAGGGTTTATTTCCTGACAGTATAGAGCTATAGATAGGCCCTGAGAGTAAATGGGCGGTGGGCTACTTGCCAAGAGAATCCCCAGGAACCACGTCTCTTCATGAGAAGTGATGCTTCCCATTTTTACACCATGTACCCTGTGTGGGTGTTCCAGAGAGAAACATAACTTTCCATTTCTTGCCCTTGGAAATGGATCTCAGTCTAATATGAGGATAAACCCAGTCAGCAGGTGGAGAAATTGAGATTCAGAGATGCTTGGCTGAAGTCACAAAACAATAGGAAAAGGGGACCTGGTTCCTGAGCTGCCTCCATCACCTCCCTGTGCCCAGGTCATGAGTGAGGCGGTGGTACCTGAGCCCCCAGAGCCCTCTGGCCAGGCAGGAGCTATGTTTTTCTGTGAATAGTGGCCCTGAAGGTTTGTTTGTGTGTTATTTTATTACTTCAAGTGCCTGTGATAAATCAGGGAGGGGCTGGAGGACTTTGACCAAGTTCAGTGGTAGAATGAGATTATCGCCTTCAACCTATGAAGTCAGCAAGTCTGGGACCGGTATAAAGGGTGCCCAGGCCCCCACTCAGCTCAGCATTCCTCTGGAAGCCCGTCCAGCCATCCTTCCTGTGGGCCTGGTAAGTGTGAGCTATCAGAACCAGGGTTGGAACCAGGGGCCCCCAGCAGGCAGAGCATGATGGGGGGCCAGCTAGGGTGGGTACAGATATCCTCACGGATTGGATGCAGCTGCAGTACCTGTGCTTCTAGAAAGGCTCCAGTCATTGTGCTGAGGAATAGGAGTGATGGAATGGAGAAAGAACAGACAACAATCCCCTCCCATTCTCTCTTCACTTAGGACCATATTTTAGTGTGTGTGTGTGTGTGTGTGTGTGTGTGTGTGTGTGAAAGAGAGAGAGAGACAGAGACAGAGACAGAGGGAGGGGGCAGTGAGATGGGGATGCAGCATGAATATGGCCAAATTGTTTTCTAAAATTGTTTGATTTAGATTGGCTGTGACTTTGCCTCTCTTATATGGGCAGAGGCTTCAGGGAAATGCTTGTAACTCTTGGCAAAGGAAGTGGGGGCTGTGTGCCTGGGAGATGAAGACCTGTGGCAAAGAAGTCCATGTTCCATCTCATCTATCAACTTTACTGAGAACTGGCCTTATGCCCCATAAACACTTGGGGCTGTTGGAGTGTGTGTGTGTGTGTAAGAGAGCCAGAGGGTTGTGGAAAGAGGAAGACGGAGTGGACGTTCATAAAAGCCAAAGAATAATACCATTCCAATGGCCAGATGAGCATTTGGTTTCATTGGTGGCTTCAATGTGGCCTATTCCTTTTCTGGGATCTGGTTGTAGAAGCGATGCGTTCTTGAGGCAGCTGAATGCATTGCTTCTTCACAAAAAGTCTGTTCGGTACTATTGGAGCTCGTGCAAAGAAAGATTGATGGCTTTAACACAAAACTCATGAGTTTGCTGATGGCCACACTATGCAGCCATCACTCTAGTGTCTTTCAGGTTTAATTTCTCCAGCTAATCCCAATCTGACAATTTTCCTTCTTCCTTCCTTCCTTCCTTCCTTCCTTCCTTCCTTCCTTCCTTCCTTCCTTCCTTTTCTCCTTCCTTCCACCTTTCCTTCTTCTCTTCCTTCCACCTTTCCTTCTTTCCTTCCTTCTATTCTTTACTTGTCTCAGAAAGAGCTGAAATGCTTTACAAACATTTAGCTACAAATTATATTCACACACACACACACACACACACACACACACACACACACCTTAAATTAGGAAGGTGATCAGGGGACAGAGGAAAAGCAGGACAGGACATGAACTTAGCAGGAGGTTTACCTGGGCCCGGAGGCTTTTACGGTTCCTCATATTTTGTCTTTCTTCTTCCAGTTGCACGTCCAGCTCAGAATGTCTCAGCAGAACCAGTGCTGCCCCCCACCCCAGCAATGCTACCCCGCACCCATGCAGTGCTGCCCCACACCCATGCAGTGCTGCCCTCCACCCCAGCAATGCTACCCCGCACCCATGCAGTGCTGCGTCCCACCCCTGCAGTGCTACCTTGCACCCCAGCAGTGCTTCCCTGCACCCCTGCAGTGCTGCCTCCCATCCCAGCAGTGCTTCCCTGCACCCCTGCAGTGCTACCCTGCACCCCAGAAAAACTGAGGCGGAACATGTGACCAGAGGCCAAGCGCCCAGGGAAAGCAGAGAGCAAGAAATCAAGCACCTCCCTCCAACAGCCAGCTGTCAGCCGCACGCACCTGCAGCCCAGCTCCACAAGAGGCAGCGCCGGGATGACAGCTTCCTCGATCTCACCACTTATTTATTGGCGGCGGCAATTTCCATCCCAGACAAGGATCTGGTGCTAGCCTGTCGAATCGTCTTTGCTGACACGTACCTATATGGCCCTGTTGGCTTTTGGAAACCTGCCTAGCCTGCCCGGATACCCTGCCCTCTCTTGTTCCCTTCTGCTCCTGTTTTCCAAACAATTAAATGTAATTCCTCTGGCACTAATGGCCGATTAGTTTGCTGTTTGACCATTTATTTCCTGCAGATGTGGTATTTTGCTCCTCAAACCTGAATCTCCAGCCAAGGGCTATATAGTGGAGGAGAAAGATGAAAGCAAATCAATTGTCATTGGAGAACACTCTCCAAGCGCTTATGGGCCAAAAGGAATTGAGGATAGGGGCTTAAACATTCACCCTCAAGTAAAAGACTAAAGCAGTGGTTCTCAACCTGTGGGTCGTGACCCCTTTGGGGTTCGAACGACCCTTTCACAGGGGTCGCCTAAGACCATAGGAAAATGCAGATATTTACATCACGATGCATAACAGTAGCAAGATTTCATGGTTGGGGGTCACCACCACATGAGGAACTGTATGCAAGGGTCGTGGCCTTAGGAAGGTTGAGAACCACTGGACTAAAGTTTCTTCAAGTTAACCAAATATATACTTAGAAGACAGTCTATGCAACATTGCTTAATCAACACCCACATATATGCCAGTGATATTTGACCAAAATCACAGTTCATATTTTTCTTCAGTTGGGGATTCTCCTGGCCTATTCCCCCACCCCCCCCACTAGCCTTTTATTTTCATTTCCCTACACTTATGGGGGACTGAAGTAGCTAGATAATTCATACCCACAAGTAATCCAAACTGCTTGTTTCTTATGGCTTCTATAACCCCCCAACTCACCTCCACCCCTTTCCACCAAACCTTTCTCTTAAAAAATAGTCTACAAATTAGGGCATCTGAACCTCCTTTCCTACATCTGTCTCCCCTTTCATGTCTTGGCTCCAGGAGAGCCACTGAGAATCAGTAGAAGAACCCAAAATGAGCCAGCAGGGAAAATAACATAAACAAAATTACTGGTTTATCCCCAACATGTATTACAGGCCCTGGGGAATGAGGCATTCGCTAAAAACCAAAGATTTTAGCATTACTTCCCTGGATGACTAGTTTCTTCTTCCTCCATCAGACCTTCTTCAACACCCTTAAGTTAAGCTCCATCTACCCATCCACTCATTCACCCATCTACCCATTCACCCATCCACCCATTCACCCATCCATCCATTGATGCGTCCATCTATTCGATCTATCAACATATCAGAGCACCCTTAGTAAGCACCTTCCCCTCCCATTTGCTCAGAATATGATGGGTGCTATGAATGGACCCAGAGGGTAATATGTTGAAATGTTAGAGGAAACAAATACTGTATGATTTTACTTAGATGTGGAATCTAAAGAAGAAAAAAAAAATGAAGAAACCAAAACAGACTCCTAGATATAGAGAACAAACCAATGGGTGCTAAAGCTGAGGGGTTGGAAGGATGGGGGGAAAGGGAAAAAGGGATTAAGAAGTCCAGAAACACAGCACAAGGCCCTGGACCTCTTGATTTAACCATGCCCATAAGAATATTTAACTGAGACTCTCGAGATAAGAATTAGACAAAGTGGGTCCAACTGAGGGATGGCTGGGCAGGACAGGTACCTCATTCCTGCTCTCAGAGTTAAGAGGAGACAGAGAGGGAACAATGAGGGCTGTTGAGGGGAGGAAGGAGAATTTGGCCATCTCTGTCAACGTGACACCAACTATAGGGCTCCCAGAAATGTCTGTCCCATGAAGAATGCCTGGAGAATGTGGGATTTTGAATGGCATGATGGTGGGATTTGCTGACCAGGGAGGAGTGCATTCCACAGCTGGGCACAGCATGAGCCACTGCCATGAATGCCAGGTGTGCCCAGGAGAGCCAGCTCTCCAGCCTATAAGCCCTGGTCCATGGTGGTTAAACAGTGTGGTTCTGTAGCCACCTACACCAGCTGGGTCCAATCTGTGACCTTGGTCTTATAAACCATGCTCTGGAGTGTGACATTCAACAGTTACTCAAGTAGGACATATAAAATGCATTGAAAAGTTATGTAAATCTTACCTGAACTCCCTGAAAATGATGAGAGGTTTTCCTTCTTTCCCCCACCCCCATACATAAACTTTCCTTTCTCATCTGGATTCTCACGCCCTCTTGCCTTACCCTCCCTCACTCAGCAGCTAAACATTAGGTTTAATTTTACCTCTCTGGGCTTCATTTTGTTTTCTCCACTACCATAGATGCACAGGAACGTGTATGGGACCATTCTCTTATGTCCAGTATGCTGCGTCTGGATCCTAGAATCACCTCTCTTGTGCTGTGTAACATGAAATGAGTTACATTAACTTCCCTCTGTCTCACTTTTCTCATCTGCATCGTGGGGAGAAGAACATATCTTGGGGTTACAGGGGAGGGTTGCATTTCAATGAAATATAGAAATAAAAAACAAATATAGCCTGACCCATAATAAGTGTTTGATCAACGTTAGCTTTGTCTTGATTAGTATTGTCCAGGCAGCAGGCCCACAGGCAGCACCCTCTGCTTATTCCCACCAGAATGAGGACAGGAGCTCCAGACCACTAGTGACACAAAGGTATGAGGGACAGGGTTTATGTTAGGGCCAAAGGAAAGGATCAGTTAAGGAAAGCAAAGGGTCTGAGTGGGTGTCACATGGAGAAACAAGGTTGAGTCTCAGGAAAAATTACATCATTTTGTGATTGCCCTTTTTTCCAAGAAGCTTTACCTTTTTTGCCTCTCTGAGTTCATTTTGTTTTCTCCACTATCATAGGTACTCAGAGCTTGTGTGGGGACCATCCTGTTGATACCTGCCCACCAAGGATCCTACTCTCAAGGCAGTCCCAGGCAGCTCTGCCCACAGTGATTCTCACCTGTCAGTTTACACAGTCAGCCATGGCTTCTTGAGATGGGCTTTGCTCCCTGGAGATGAATCTGAGGCCCATAAGCTGAGAAAGCTTTCACAAGGCAGGGACCTTACTGACCCAGGATGTGCCAAGCATTTACACACATTGATACCACCTTATTGAGATAGGTATTGCTACTTCCATTAATTTTGGACTGAAACTTCGAGAAGTTCCTCGCTTGCTCACAGTTATGACAGCTTATAGTTGGCAGAACCAAGATTCAAAGTTCGGACCTTCTGGCTCTCCAGTCTGTATCCTTTGCAACATAGCAATAAACATTCCCATGACTACAAGGAGCACAAAGCCCAAATCCTGTCTTTCTAGAACTTGCAACCCACCAATCCATAAAGAAACAAGATCCAGATTCGTATTTGTAACTGGACAATCCAAGGGTCTGTGCTGCCCGTCACTACTTGAGCCAATTAAGTAGAGACAGAGTTGAATCATATATGACTGTTTAGTCCAATACTGCCACCAGTATCAGAGAACAGCAGGTCATCCACAAAAATCTGCTTTGCACCCCACCATAAGCCAGCTGTGCATATTGGTAGAAGAACAAAGATTACATGGGGAAGTAGGCAAACGGGTATGCCAAATGGGCAATTTACAGGTAATATGGCTGGAGATTTGCAGAGGCCTGTGGGTGTGCTAATGCTGGGCGTCTTCAAGGGGCTGGCTATATGCAAAGGGCTGGGGGCTCTGGTTTCTGCAACAAGGTTAACAGACAGCTCTAAGATGGGGAGGATGGGCTGTATTTCTAAGTGAACATTCAGGTCCCATGTGCAAGTCCCAGCCACATTATTATGTACTAGAGGCCCAGTGCATGAAATTCATGCATGGGGATGGATGGGTATGTCCCTCAGCCCAACCTATACCCTCTTCAATCTGGGACCCCTTGAGGGATGTTCAACTGCCCATTTAAGTCTGATCCTGGTGGGATGGGGTCTAAATGGGCAGTCAGACATCCCTCTCACAATCCAGGACTGCTGGCTCCCAACCGCTCACCTGTCTGCCTATCTGATTGCCCCTAACTGCTTCTGCTTGCCAGCCTGATCACCCCCTAGCCACTCCCCTGAAATCCTGATCGATGCCTAACTGCTCCCTGCTGACCTGATTGCCTCTAATTGCCCTCCACTGCAGGCCTGGTCTTCCTCAACTGCCCTCTCCTGTAGGCCTGGTCCCCCTCAACTACTCTCCCCTGCAGGCCTTGTCTCCCTCAATTGCTCTCCCCTGCAGGCCTGGTCTCCCTCAATTGCTCTGCCCTGCAGGCCTGGTCTTTCTCAACTGCTCTCCTCTGCTGGCCTGGTCCTCCACAACTGCCTACCTCTCTGGCCTGATCCCCCTCAACTGCTCTCCCTTGCAGGCCTGGTCCCCACAACTGCCCTCCCCTGCTGGCTTGGTCTCTCCCAACTGCTCTCCCCTGCAGGCCTGATCTCTCACAACTGCCTTCCACTGCTGGCCATCTTGTGTCCACATGAGGGCAGCTATCTTTGACCACATGGGGGTGGCCATCTTGTGTATTGGAGTGATGGTCAATTTGCATATTATTCATTTATTAGATAGGATCTTCTTTAATAAGAACAAAACAATCATAGTTAACAGAATATGATTAATAGTTCTTCAATTATACTTGACCCCCAATATTCCATTTCTGCCCCTATCACTCATAATTTTTGCACAGCACAGGGATACACACTCATACATATTCACACATTCATAAAAATCACACATATAGAATTGTTAGTGAAGTCTACAGCTTTGGAGATTGGCATTGGGCATGAGAGCAGAAGCTGGAACATCATCCCAGAGACCCCTGATATAACAGGCACCACCCCCCAATTTCCTGAGGGCATTGGAGAATGAACTGGAAATCCAGGGTGGTGGCAGAGCCATTGGAGGGCAGGGGAGTGGGTGTAGTGGCTATTTGCCATCTGTTGCTGAGGCAAATCAATTGTAATTCAGAAGTAGTTTTCATGGTTGAAGCATGGATTCAGCAACACCAGTGTATACCTTTGCGTACCTGCTGATTGTCAGCCCTGTGCACACTCACTCTCGCACACCCATGCATGCATCCACACTCACATTCATATTCCCACATATATACATTCACGAACTCTCACATGAGGTCACAACTCACCACACACTACACATAATCACATACAATCATACTCAAACACATGCTCAAACACATTCAGACACCTGAGCACATAAACACAGACCCTCGCTTTGTCGCTGAAGTGCATGGCCCCTGAGCAGAGTCCAGCCTCTGTTCTCAAGTCCAGTGGCCTGTCCTGTCACCTTTACTCAGGTGCCAGATTTCAGTGGGGATATCTAATCATCGACCTTGAATGCATTGCACAGGACAAAGTTCCAAGGATGAAGGGTGTGGTGTCAAGGCCTTGAAAGGAAGGGTGCCTTCCTCCAAGAATAGAGTTATAGGACATATGTAATACTTTCAACAATAAAGAAATGTTTATAAGAAGAATAGAGCTATATATTCCCAGTAAAGAAAGACCGTGGAAGGGGGTGTGTGTGTAGGAAAAGAATACTGACCCATCTTGGAGCCTAAGAAACCCAGGACCAATCTCTTCTTCCTTACCTTAATTGAGTAGCCTTGGCCAACTTAACTTTTCTAAGCTATAAAATGTGAGTAATAAAGCTTCACAATCAGAATTAGAAGCTCAAACAGACAGATAGTGGTAGTCTGCCCATCCTCGTCTCCTCCTTCACAAGTCCGCTGGGAAAGTGAAGGCACCTCTGTCACTGGGGAGGGCTACTCACCCTGTTCTGCCTCAGGGGGCTCCCCAGCTGGTGATGGTTTGCACAGAGAGGCCCCAGGAATCCGGTGGATGGGGCTTGGGCTGTGGGTGTTAATGAAAAATTGCCTAGCTCGTAGGATACTCTTCTTAGGGGTGCCTTTACAGCAATCTCTTTGGTTTTGTACTATTAGTTCCAGGTCCCCAGGTGGGCCTTCTTTGCTCCACTAAATAAGGCCCTGCTTTCCAAACTTACCCATCAGCCAGCCAGCTAACCCAATGTGGCCCAGTTCGCTTGGCTATGCCTTCTCCTGCTTGTTTTTATTTTATTTTATTTTTATTTAAAAAAAATTTAAAATATATTTTATTGATTTTTTTACAGAGAGGAAGGGAGAGGGATAGAGAGATAGAAACATCGATGAGAGAGAGATATCGATCAGCTGCCTCCTGCATGCCCCCTACTGGAAATATGCCCGCAACCAAGGTACATGCCCTTGACTGAAATCAAATCTGGGACCCTTCATTCCGCAGGCCAACGCTCTATCCACTGAGCCAAACCGGTTTTGGCTCCTGCTTGTTTTTAAATGTAGCCTGGATGCCTGATGTTCCTGAGGGGATCAAGGACAGATGCCTGGCACTGAGACAGCCACCTTGGCCTGTGCCCAGGTCTCCTCCCAACTCACAATGGCGCCACCTGTGTCCCTGTGTGCATTCCAGGACTGCTGTTGCTGGGGGTTCTCTCCAGGGCAGAGAATAGTCATTATTGACAGCGACTCCTGGCTCCTTGGAATTTATCTGAGTCCCCTGTCTTCTGGAATGTTCACCCCAGCCATTAGGTACTAGACTATGGCTGCTTCCATCTCACTCTTCAATGAAAGCAAAAGGAAACCATTCTCTCTGTCCTCAGCTCTCCAGGCAGCCCTTTGGCTGGAGACTCCTTGGTCCCCAGTGGCTGAGGAACAAGGTCACCTTCAGTAGTTAGAAGGTGCGACTAAAGTGCACTGGACAGAAAGGTTCTGCCGCCCGCGTGATCCTTCCCATGGATTCAATCTCCTGACATGCAGGAGACGAAGTGGCGCTTGCTGGCTCTTTATCAGCTTCCTTCATCTCCTGACTCAGTGTAAGGTGACTCACAGTGATCTTTATTTAATCTCTCCTTCAAACTAGTCACAGTCACGCAAAAACCCTTAAAGAGAGAAGGATGCAATGGAGACAACCTGGTCCCAGACATTTTTATGGCTTCTTTGAAAAGGCCAGGGGGAGCCTAGCTAAAATCAACATCTGTATTTTAATATTCTTCAATCTTAGCACTAACTTGCTTCCCTACACAGAAACCAAACACACACATGGTCTACAGCTAGTGTTATTTATAAACAAACAAAAAACAAACAAACAAACAAACAAAAATATTTATATACACATACTAGGTGGACCGGTTAATAATGCGCATTTTTTTCAATAGATGGAGTTACACATATGTTGATATATATGTGATTTGATATGTATGCTATTTTGTTGTATTGACAACAAGCTTCAAAACTTCATATGTCAAATTTTTGTAAGGTGTTAACATAGATATTTTTAGCTTAAAAATGTCAAATTTCATTCCAAAAAAAAAGAGCATTTGCAGGAAGTTTTAATTCATTACTTTATTTTGAAGAGAAGTGCTGCTGAATACTTCGGGAAGCTTATGATAAACATGTTCCATCTCAAGATACTTGTGAATGCTGGTTTAAACGCTTTAAAAGTGATGATTTTGATGTGAAAGACAAAGAATTTCCAGGTCAACTGAAAATGTTTTAAGACCAACAATTACAAGCATTAATGAATGAAGATTCGTGTCAAACTAAAAAACAACTTGCAGAAAGATTACACATTGCTCAGCAAACAATTCCGATCATTTACAAACAATGGAAAAGATTTTAAAGGAAGGAAAATGGGTGCCACATCAACTGAATGAAAGACAAGTAGAAAACTGAAAAAGCCATCAGTAAAATGTTGCTTCAATGGCACAAAAGAAAGTATTTTTCGAATTGTGACTGGTGCTGAAAAGTTGGTTTATTTTGAGAATCCCAAATGCACAAAATCATAGGTTGATCCAGGTCAACCATGAACATCGACTGCTAGGCCACATCGCTTCGGAAAGAAGACAATGCTCTGGGTTTGGTGGGATCAGGAAGGTGTGGTGTATTATAAGCTTCTAAAAGCAGGTGAAACCATTAATACTTATCGCTACTGACAACAAATAATCAATTTGAACCACACTTTGATCATAAAACGATCAGAATGGGCCAGAAGACACAGCAAAGTAATTTTGCTTCATGATGACGCACCATCACACACGTCAAAACCAGTTAAAGACACGTTAAAAGATCTTGCCTGGGAAGTATGAACCCACTTTGCTCCTTCAGATGACTGCTTGTTCCAATCCATGGCACATGCACTTTCTGAGCAGCACTTCAAAATGCATGAAGTGGAAAATTGGGTCTCTGAATGGTTGGCCTCAAAACAAGAAAAGTTCTATTGGGACGGTATCCACAAATTACCTGAAAGATGGGGGAAATGTGTAGCTAGCGATGGACATTACTTTGAATAAAGCACTTTTGATGTTTCTCTTGAAATTACCATGTTTTCTTTGATTACAAAATCCGCACTTTTAAACGACTGATAATTAATCTGCATTATCAACTGGTTGTTAGTTAATCTGCATTATTAACTAGCTAATAGTTAATCTACATTATTAACTGATTGGATAATAATGCAGACTTTGTAATCAAAGAATACAGGGTAATTTCAAGAGAAACATCAAAAGCGCTTTATTCAAAGTAATGTCCATTGCTAGCAACCCAGGTATGTGCTCTGAACAGAAATCGAACAATGACCTCCTGGTTTTTAGGTCAATGCTCAACCACTGAGCCACACCAGCCAGTCTAGAGTAGTGATTCTTCAAGGGAAGAGATGGCAGGGGCCTACCTTTCGGGGGTCCAGAAGCTTTCTGCGAACCCCCAGGGGAGATTTCAATGTCTGTGTCTTCCTTAGTGGCTACACTCAGCTGGCCTGGACATGGCCATCTGCTCACTTGTTTTATGCCCACTCACTGCCAGTTTGTTTAGCAGACACAGGACCTGGCCCAGGTGCGTCTTCCATAGCGGTATTGCAGAAGGACCTGCATGTTCGGACTACTCTGGGGCTCTGAGGAAGTGGCTTCACACTCACTTGGTGGGGTCAGTCTCCAGCCAAGGCCTGCTCCCTGAAGACACCTTTGGCTGCTCAGCAACCCCTCATCTTGCAGCCCGCTGACTTGCTGAAAGAACCGCGTTCTGTTGCCCTTTATGTCTGAGCCCTGTGCTGGCAGGATGCAGGTAAGAGCACAGAGAGCATGCAGTTTGTGTAGAGGCCGCCAGGGGCAGCACAGAGTCCTGTCTTAGAACCCAGCTGATGTGGGCTTGAATTCTGGCCCAACCACTTACCAACTCTGTACAGGACTTTAGCCAAGACACTTAACCTCTCTGGGTTTCAATTTCCTCATTTGCTAAATAGAGGTGGTGCTCCCCCTTCTGTAGGGATGGGGGCACTAATACAGAGACTTGCATTTTATGTTTGAGCTGTTCGGTAAGTGGAGCTTCTATTGCTCCCGTCCAGGTCAGCTCTCCTGAATGCCACTATGTCCTTGCCCACTGCCCACCCTCTGTATGTACTGACTCAAACCACTGTATCTACATGGAACCCCAATGCCATCTACTACTTTCAAGGGGACCTTGGGAAGGCATTGGCTCCAATAGAGAGCAACCGGTGCCTCCCTCCTGTTTAGGTGATATCCAATTTGAGATGCCATTGGAATGAGAAGAGTACCGGCTGAGGCCTTTACATCCTCTGCCTGTCAAGTGAGGTGTGGGATCACTGGGGTCTCCTGGGGCCCGCGGGTTGGTACCAGCCTCTGAGGGAAGAACTCTCCTGCAATTGAAAACTGCTGCACTGGCTTGGCAAGCCCAGCAGGTGGCACTCTGCCCCAACTACCCAAGGGCTGTTGTGGGTTGTGGTTTGGCTCATGGTTCAGTGGCCAGAGTGAGAAAAGAGATGGTTTATTTAGCTTCCCAACCACAGACAGAAAGTCATTGGTAGGAAAATATCAGTTGCCTGCAAACAGATGGTCCATTTGGGTGCTGTGTAGGCCCACATTGCCTTCTCCATTTCCCTTCCCCTCCTCCTACATCCCAACTCTGGGTATAGGCACACACACCCGCATAAACCCAAACACAGGGGCACGTACACACACCTGACTCACTCTCTTGGCTACCAGTTACTAGATAAGGGATTTAAGCAGTTCTTTCCCCTTTGGCCAGAATCAAGCAGAACTGAGAGTGGAATCTCCTTGGGAGAAGCAAGTCAGGGGGGGCTAAGTCATGCCTCAGTAACCAGTTAAGTCCCACATCTCAGTGACATAAAACAATAAAGGCTTGTTTCCTGCTTCCCTTACTTGTACCAAGGGTCAGTTGCAGTCCTACTGTGTGTTAATTTAAATTCAGTGCAGCCCAACCTGGAACAGGGCCCGTCTCATGGCAGAGAGGAAAAAGAGCGTGCTGGACCGGGGCTCTTCACATTTACATTTTATGGGCAAAGCCAGTCATAGGCCAGGGCTGCCATCACCAACAGGACGGCAAAGGGTACTCCCTGGGGGAGAGGGTCACAGGCAGCAAAGGCTTTCTGAATGTAGCACAATCTGCCTCACCCACCTAAGAGAGTCTTAGAAAGCTATCCCCTGGAATTCTTAATCCCAGTGTTGTCTTCTTGTAAACTATGAGTCTCATGCCAGAAAAACCAACCAACTTTCATCAAGTTCTATATGCAAAGGACCGCTAAGGCCTGTAGTAGGAGGAACAACCACAGGAAGAAAAGCACGGGCTGCAAACAAAGCACACAGAGGCCCTATTTGACCGAGGCCAACAGAGAGTGAGGAAACCCACCAGGAAGGGGGAGCCCAGTGATGTGGAGGCACCCGGACTTAGCTTCAGCAGAAGATGTGGGTGCCCCTGATGGCCACATATTGGGAGATGCCCTGCACTGACCATATGGTTGGTCTGTCTGCAGTCACACTCATTGCATATCTGCGATGAACAAGGTACAATACTACTACATACGGGCACCAAAGAAAAGCAGGGGGTGCCCTGCCCTCAAGGAGCTCCCGGTTAACAGAGGAACAGACAATGGATATCTAGCCCACATTAGCAGATTCAGTCCTAGGACAGGGGCCTCCTATGCAGGCATGAACACTGAATGCTGCCTCATGACACGAAATGAGGGCTGTTCAGAAAAGAAATGAGCTAGTTCCCGAGTTCTAAGACTCGTCAGGCACAGCTGAGGGACAGGTCACTTCTGAGAGGGAGTAGCTTGTTGGCAGGAGGAGAATGATAAAACCAGCACATTATTATTATTATTATTATTACTGCCGAAATCGGTTTGGCTCAGTGGATAGAGCATTGGTCTGCGACTGCAAGGTCCCAGGTTCGATTCTGGTCAAGGGCATGTATCTTGGTTGCAGGCACATCCCCAGTAGGGGGCATGCAGGAGGTGGCTGATGGATGTGTCTCTCTTTCATCAATGTTTCTAACTCTCTATCCTTTTCCCTTCCTCTCTGTAAAAAAAAATCAATAAAATATTATTATTATTTTTAAAAAACACCTGTGAATAGTCATCATGGCTTATGGTTGGAGCGGTTGACTTATGGTAGGATTACTGGGAAGAGACTAGAAGCTTTCTCAGAGAGAACCAGAGTGTGTAAGGCCTTTAAAACTCTGTCAGCAATCTTGGACTTGATCCCGAGGCCTGTGGAGAATCACAGAAGGGTTTGGGCATGGAGTGGCTTGGTTACTATGGATACAAGGCCTCCTCTGCCCCTTTACTTCTCATTAAGCTCAGGCAATGGCTGTGGCAGGGTGATGTATTTGTACATCAGTTTGTTGAGAGTAGATAGAGGCCAATCACAGCACTGAGCCCGAGGAGTCCTGGCTCGTCCTGGGGGTCTCAGTCTTCACCTGCAAAGTCTGAGGCTGGGTCTCACAGCCATTGCCTGCTGCCTCTGCAGCCACTTCCCCAAGGAAGACCTTTGTGGTCAGAGAATAGAGCATTGACTGGTCAAACTGGCCCAACTTGTGGTATCTGCTAATTTGTCTGCTTTAGTTCCCTATCTCAGCGCTATCACAGAGGCCCCTTTCTCTGGCCTGAGGGACAGCTAGGAGTCCCAGCTCAACACCCCAGGGCCCAAGGCTCAGGGAACAACCAAGCTCCCCGGTGGGTAGTGACATAAATGAAAATGTTCTCTATCCCCAACCATCTTCTCCTAAGAAGAGAGCTACTGTTTCATCGTGGCTACCTCTGGCTGGTCTTTGCTTGAAGTTACAACTACTGAGCTCAGTTGACCAGGAATGGTGATCACAGAGGACTCTGAGAAAAAGAAAGGAAGTTAGTAAATACTTGTCCAGCTCATAAGATACTCTTCTTAGGTGTGCTTACCCAGAGCAATCTCTGTTTCATACCATTAGTCCCATATCCCCAATTGGGCTTTCTTTGCTCTACTAAACCAGACCCTGCTTCCCAAAATTACCCATCAGCCAGCCAGCTAGCCAGTCAGTCAGTCAGTTGGTCAACCACTAAACCTGTCAGTCAGTCGTTTAGAAAACTAGCCAGTCAGTCAGCTTGTTTGTCAGCTCATTTCTTATTTATACATTCACTTACTCCTTCCTTCTTTCACTCACTCTCTGACTCACTCACTCAGCAACATCCTTTAGTAATTGGACCACCCACTCACTGATTAGTCTATCAGCTGGCCAAACACCAATTTTTACCAGGGTGTAAGTTCTGTCCTGAACATCCTTCCTGCCCTTAGGAATCTAGCAGTTTGGGTACAAAGACAGACACACACACACACACACACACACACACACACACACACACACTGGTATCAAGGCTCCTCTATGGGTAATGGTTGATTTCAACACAGGTCTTTAAGTTTGAAAGATATAAAGACAGTGGGTGTGGCTGGGATAAACTGGAAGAGATAATTGGAGAGGGCAAGCAGCAACCTGAGTTTGAAAAGATGGATTAGCCCAGAAAAAATCTTGGTACTTCATCGGTTCTGATTGTAAAGCCAAAATGTCTAACAGTAGGTTTACTATTCAATTCAATGCATTCATTTACAAATCATTCACCATTTGTTTGTTTTTTTGTTTGTTTGTTTTTACTTTTTTTATTGTTTAAAGTATTACATATATCTCCTTTTACCCAGAATGACCCCCACTCCCCAGCCACTCTCACCCCCTCTGCCTTAGTGTCTGTGTCCATTGTTTATGCTAATATGCATGCATATAAGTCCTTTGGTTGATCTCTAACCATCTCTCCCCCACCAACCCCAGGCCACCTCCCCTGCCTCTCTCTGAGGTTGGACAGTCTATTCAGTGTTACCTGGTCTCTGGATCTATTTTTGTCCATAAGTTTATGTTGTTCATTATATCCCACATATGAGTGAGATCATGTGTTATTTATCTTTATCTGACTGGCTTATTTTGCTTAACATAATGCTCTCCAGTTCCATCCACACTGTTGCAAATGGTAAAGCTTCCTTCTTATTTATAGCAGCACAGTATTCCATTGTGTAGATGTACCCTAGTTTTTTAATCCATTCATCTGCTGATGGGCACCTAGGCTGTTTCCAAATCTTAGCTATGGTAAATTGTGCTGCTATGAACAAAGGAGTACAGTATATATATATATATATATATATCCTTTCTGATTGGTGTTTCTAGTTTCTTGGGATATATTCCTAGAAGTGGTATTGGGAGTTCCATTTTTAACCTTTTGAAGAAACTCCATACTGTTTTCCACAGTGGCTACATCAGTCTGCATTCCCACCAACAGTGCAAGAAGGTTCCTTTTTCTCCGCATTCTCGACAGCACTTGTCATTTGTTGATTTGTTGATATAGCCTTTCTGACAGGTGTGAGTTGGTACCTCATTGTCGTTTTGATTTGCATCTCTCGGATGCAACTTTGAGCATGTTTTCATATGTCTCTCAGCCTTCTGTATGTCCTCTTTCAAGAAGTGTCTATTTAAGTTCTTTGCTCATTTTGTGAGTGGATTGTTTATGTCCCTTATGTTAAGTTGTATGAGTTCCCTGTAGATTTTGGAGATTAAGCCCTTATCTGAGATAGCATTGGTAAATATTCTTCCATGCAGTGGGCTTACTTGTTTTGTTGATGGTTTCTTTTGCTGTGCAGAAGATTTTTATTTTGATGTAGTCCCATTTGTTTATTTCCTCCGTAGTTTCCATTGCTCTAGGAGCTGTATTGTTAAAGATATTGGTACAAAAATATATCTGATATTTTGTTGCCTATGGAGTCTTCTAAGATTTTTATGGTTTCCCATCTTACATTTAAGTCCTTTAACCATTTTGAGATTATTTTTATGTAAGTAGGTGATCTAGTTTCATTTTTTTGCATGTATTTGACCAATTTTCCCAGCACCATTTATTGAAGAGACTATCTGACTTCATTGTATGCTTTTTCCCCCTTTGTCAAATATTAATTGAGTATAATGGTTTGGGTCTATTTCTGGGTTCTCTGTTCTATTCCATTGGTCTATATATCTGTTCTTGTGCCAGTACCAGGCAGTTTTGAGAACCGTGGCTTTGTAATATAGCTTGATATCTGGTATTGTGATCCCTCCAACTTTGTTTCATTCATTTGTTTTTGCATTTATTTGTTCATATTGATTGAATGGATACAATATATCTTTGGCTGGTATAGCTGGATAGATGATAAGCACATGAATTTATATGATGAAAGTTTAACAGTTCCTATCATCATGAAACTTACATTTAATGCTAAAACAAATAAGTAAATAGATATTTTATCATTTATATGTATATCAAGACAAAAGTTATATGAAAAGTTATTCAAATAGGTATAAATAAAAACTGTGGTTGTTCTGGAGAAGAGAATAGACTATTGGGAAAGGCCAATAAAAGAGACCATGGAGAAAGTAACATTTAAAATGATGCCTAAAGATTACTTGGAGACTTGGCTGGTGTTGTTCAGTGGGTAGAGGGTAGGCCTTTGTATTAAGGAGTTGTTGGTTCCATTCCTGGTCATGGGCAAGTCTCTGGGTTACAGGTTCGGTTCCTAGTCCTGGTCAGGGAATCAAACACACACAACACATGTTGTGGAGACAAATATTTGATGTGTTTCTCTTCTCTTTTCCTCTCTCTCTCTCTCTCCCTCTCTCTTTTTCTCTTTCTTTTTCTCCCCCTCCACTCTTTCTTTAAAAAAATCAACAGAAAAATATCCTTGGGTGAGGATTAACAACAACAAAAAACCTTACCTTGAACTTCACTAGGAAATTTGGGAGTAGAGAGCCATCATTGATGGAATGATTTGAGGAAAGAAAACATGAGGTGAGTTTTGGAAACAGTTCATACCCTCTCTTCTTTTTCAAGTGCTTCATTATTCTCACATGAAACCCCAGCACATCACTCCCTGCTTTAGGTTAAACCAGGGAAGGCGACTACCCACACACCTTTGGCCACTCAGCCCTCCCATAGCAGATGTCTCTAATCAATTATAGTGCTCTCTCTGGTTGAGCTTGAACTCAGTGCTTTCAGCTCACTGTGAATACCACTCAAACAAAACTCAGCTGCCTTCCTAGAGATAATCGTACATTTACAGAATGTCAGCACTTAATGGGACCTTACAGAAAATTTGAGCCAATCTCCTCATATCAGAGAAGAGGAAAATTGAGGCCCAGAAACGTTAAGGGTTGTGCTCAAGATCTGACAGCCAGTGAGGGCCGAGTATCAGGCGAACTATTTCTTTATGCTCCTGGCTCCTTTCCTATGTCTCTAACTCTACTTGTCATGTAGAGGAAAGGGTGACTATGCTTCAGTGCCACTTGGCTTCCAAGAGCATGACCTTGGCTATCTTCCCAGAGAGGGATGCTTTGCTCACCCACCCTCTCTTCTTCCACTGAGAGTTTTCAACTTCCACTGGTGACAGTCTTATGGATGTGCTGTTGGAGCTAGTCTATCCCCAAGTTCAGGACTTTATTTCCTCATTTATAAAACTCCTAAGACTGTTGAGGGTCTTATAGGAACATATCATAGAGTGATGAGGGGTGAAGAAGGAGATACATTAATCACATATTTCTGGAGACTCATCATCTCACTCCTCTTGCCATGGGTTTGCTTTTAATGCCATTATACAAAATACCTAACATTAGCATCTGAGCATCTTGTTTACAAACAGCTAAATTACAGAGTGAAGTGATTCACGTTGCAAATGGATTTCCCAAACTAACAAAAGATCGTAAGTCCTCTTTAATGTAGCGTCCTTTGAAGTGTTTACTGATAGAATAAGTAATCGGTGAAGGGAGAAACTCAAAACTAAAATGTACTAAGCCATGTCTGCTGGTTATGCTCAACCAGAAATGAAGCAAACCTGACATGATTGTGATTTTTTAAATGAGTTGTAATTTGCCCATATTTAATTTTTTTATTTTACTGGGTAAGCAGCTCAAATACAGGAATTTTGGCAGCCCTAACCCTCCATAGTTCTTTTTGCCATGGACCATCCTCCCATCCTAAAAGCCTCTCGTGAGTAACTCAGGGTTCTCCTTTTTTGTCTTTTCTTGTATCATTCTTAAAAATAGCATAATAAACATATTCCATGTGTCTCCAGATGGAGCCATCAACAACCCGTCCCCCTACCCCCAATGCCCAGAGAAAAGGTGCTCTGGTGGGGATGTGTCTAGATGGGGAGATAGATGATTCTTCCCATTGTATCTTGCAGGGTCCCCTCCCAATGTCAGGTCTCTGTTGCCCTGTCACCCCATTGTTAGTATGAAGGGTGGAGTTGGGGTTTCTCAAGCTTTGATTCACCCTCAGAAATGAGTCTTGCCTGTTCCCTCCCTTCCCTGATGGAGTCACCGGAACACACCTGCTCTCAGGTGTCTGCTTCCTAGGGAGGGACGATGCAGAGCCTGGCCTTCTGGTTTTAATACACCATGGCCCTCTGAGGATGAGAGAACAGATGCAAGACTCAAGATGGCCAGGTGACAGTCCCGAGGCCAGGCTGAGTGGTGGGGGTGGGAGTAGGGACTAGAGTCACCATGCCATACCTGCAGGAGTTGTTTACAGGTGGTGATTGATTCCCGGAGTGCCGGGAAGTCTCCCCTCCTTCGTCCTTCTATTAAAGAACAGTCCACTTTGTCTGGAAATCCGTCATTACAGATTTAAGAGAATTGGATATATTAGTGTTGAAGAAACAATTAGCTTTCTTCATAGAATATTGTGAAAACTGTATATGGAGGTGTTTTATGAGGTTTAATGACTAATAAAAATGCACCTGTGCCTGGCAGTGTGAGGACCAGGAATCCGTTTGGGTATCTTAAAGCAGGGCGGAAAGACAAGCTTTGTAGGAAAGAGAGCACCTGAGTGCCAGGGAGGAGGGGAGGAGGGAGACTTGTACAAGAGATGGGAACCACTAAAACCAACTCCTTAATTTTGTCATTAACTTAACCTCTGCTAAGAAGCAGTCCAGTGGTTCAATCACTTCAACTAACTGAAAATAGCTGTGAAGTCAGGAGACCAATGAGCCAACCCTGGTTTTGACATTAGCTTCTCTGTGACCTTGAGCAGAGAATATTTCCATTTCATCTCTCAGTTTCCCCCTCTATAAAACGGGGATAATGTGGCCAGCAGGAAAGCTGAGGGCCAGCTTTGAAATTTTGAATGTGTTGGATGCAGACCAACTTGATGTTGTCTTAGATATTTATGACCCAGAGGACACTGCCCCTTCAAGGCCAGCCACGTTTAGGTCTCTATCCCAGCTACCCCTGGAGTATTCTCTGAGATGATAGTTGTGTTATAAGCCAAGTTGTATCACTAGCTAGAACTCTTAAAATTAAACAGGGGTTGTTTACTGATCAAGTAAGAGGCCAATGAGCAGATTGGGAAGAATAAAGACTTGAGTGTATTCTAGAGAATCTATGAGATGACTGAGATAGGAGGGAATGGCACCATTTATTCACTCATACCCTGCACACCTACATTCACACATTCTAGAGGCCAGGCACGTGAAAATGCCTTGATTTATACCCAAACCAGATTTGTCTTGCTGCATATTTTCCTTTGGGAGATTCTGCATGAGGATGAACATAATGGTGTGGGAGCGTAGAAGTGAAGGGCACAGGCAGAAAGGGTGTTCATCTCCATGATGGAATGAAGAGCCTAGAATCTAGAACCATTCTTAAAGGTGATAGGCCTGGGAGGAGGTAGAAGAGGAGGAATGTCCTGGAAGGGGAATTAAGGCTTAACTTCAAAGGTTTACCTGACCCTGAAAAAATGAGCTATATCCGGTCTATAAATGACCGAAAGCTCAGGCAAGATCATTAGTCATGGTCCCCACCCAGTGACAGTCTCTTGTCCACCACGGAGATGCTAGCCACTGTGATACTGTGAAAACAATCTTTGAGCAAAGGTTCCCCACCCAACTCTGCCCCATTGGTTACAAGTTGTTGAGCAGCCAGTTAACTTTCCTGGGTCTACTTTTTTAAACTGTAAAATCTAATTTAAGCTGCCTAACAGAACTGCCATGAAAATTAAATAAGGGATTTGGAAATGATTTAAAAATTACTTTCAGGACAAAACCGGTTTGGCTCAGTGCATAGAGTGTCAGCCTGAGGACTGAAGGGTCCCAGGTTTGATTCTGGTTAAGGGCACGTACCTTGGTTGCGGGCACATCCCCAGTAGGGCTTGTGCAAGATGTTTCTCTCATCAATGTTTCTGACTCTATCTCTCTCCCTTCCTCTCTGTAAAAAAATCAATAAAATAAATTTTAAAAAATGACTTTCAGGTATTTCTATCATTTCTCAGGCAGCCTTACACTTTTCTCGACAATGATGGAAAGGAGCACATTGGTCTTTAGTTGAGCAGAATCCTGAGGTTCTGTGCAGTGGTCCAAAGGGGATCAGCCTCCTAGAACACAGGGACTAGGAGGCCAACTGGAGGATCAAAGCTCTTTCCTCCCGTCTGAATACGGTTGCCAGATTTAGCAGGTAAAAATATAATCTGCCTATTACAGTTGAATTTCAGATAAACAACAAGTGCGTTTGTCATATATTTCATGCAATATTTCGGACATACTTCTACTAAAAAATATATATATATATGTTGTTTATCTAAAATTGAACTTAGGTACTCTGTAATTTATCTGGCAGCCCTAACCCAAAGGTCAAACTCTATCCCACCTTCTTTGACCACCACTAATAATACCCATTAGCCCCTGACTCCTGATGGGCAGGTCTGGGACACAGCACCACGATGATTAAGCTTAGGGGCACCACTCACATTCTTCTGCTTGTGCTCAATGAGAAAATGAATAGAAGCCCATGCAAAAAGTCCTTGTACATTGGGAAACCCACAACATTGTGTAGTGGGGCAGGGCTGGGGGACTTCTCCCTCTATGTTTAAAACTATAGGTTCTTTGAATCCTTCCCATCTGAGTTCAAATCCCGCTTCTACTGTTTACCACCTAAGGGATCCTTCCCAGCCTCAGTTTCTCACCTGTGAAATGGCAACGATGGCATTTGCCTTATAGGGGCTATAAAGAGAAATTTCAGCAACAGCATGAGGGGTGATCTCAGCACGAGGCACCAGGGAGTGCTCAATGAATGGCAGCAAAGATGATGTTCCTATTTTATTCGAAAGTGCCCCAAGGCCATACTCCTCCTCTTTCTCCTTCTTCCTTAATATGTTTCTTATAAATCCTCACATTTGTTCTATTTTCAAAAGATCTTGAGTCCTTGAGTTTGAGCGAAGGCCTTATGTGGATGACGTCAGCTCTGGTAGATGACGGGGACCCACAATGCTAAAATATCTGGTGGGTGTTTTGCGTCAAAACAGTCTGGTCTAGTAAAGCAAGTCCCTAGAGGAAGTGCAGGTGGGAGAAGTGGGTGAGGAATTGCCTGGGAGGTGGTGATCAGGGCCACACCAAGTGCCTGGGGCAGGTTGGGGGCCTTTATAAGGTTGCCAGGAGCGGCTGGCCATGAACTTCACTCAGCCTCCTCTCCTAGGGTCCAGCTTGCGGCACCGGTAAGTGGGAACACACTTATCCTCCTGGGATCTTTGGGGTTCTTTCCTCCTTCTTGAATTATCTTGAGCCGTTAGGCCACTCTCTGCTTCTTTCTCAGGTAGTCAGAGAAGTGGCATAAGCCTTGTGACAGCTAAGGAAATGTCACTGTAATTATTGCTTAGGAAATTCAGTCTCTATGCTCCATTCTATTCCGCTGCTAGGTGCGACTAATTTCCTGATTCTGGGTTTTAACTCCCCGGCAAGAGGATTTTTCTCATTGAGGGGATATATTTATTTTATTTTTTAAAATATATTTTATTGAATTTTTTACAGAGAGGAAGGGAGAGGGATAGAGAGTTAGAAACATTAATGAGAGAGAAACATCGATCAGCTGCCTGCTGCACATGTTCTACTGGGAATGTGCCCACAACCAGGATACATGCCCTTGACCGGAATCGAACCTGGGAACTTTCATCCCACAGGCTGATGCTTTATCCACTGAGCCAAACTGGTTTTGGCGTGAGGGAATAATTTTAGAGCTGTAGCATTTTGTGCCAATTCTGGTTCTTCTTCAAAGCTTTCTCCTGCTCTTTTGGCACTATCAAACTTTGCTTTTGGTTTTATAGAAATCATATTTTACACGATGCAGCTCCCTTATCTGATTATCATGATTGCCCCTCTTGGACCTATACTTCCCATTTCTCACTAATCTCGAATTCAAAAGGTGAGGAATGCTGCCTACAGAGAAAACCAAATATGCATGTCAGCACCGGGAAGGCCTCAGAGGCCTTTCTGGTCAGCATCCTCCAGATAAAGGCATGGGGTCCTGGCCAGTGAGGAACCAGTGCTCTTTCCTCTGAACCAGCTTTCTCTTGGTGGAACATCTTCCTTTTAAGTCTCTTATCTCCAGTCATCTGCTGTATTTGGCCTTAAATAACCAATTTCTCCATGTAGGGCTAGAACCACTATCCCACAGCCAAGTTAAGTGGGGAGGCAGGGATGGAGCTGCGATTAGAACTCAGTCCTCAGATACCTGGAACAGGGTTTATCCAGCCCCTCATTTACACACACTTCCATCTGATACCAAGACTGCCTTTTCTTTATGCCCATCTGTCTTGCCTACATTCATGGCATTACCCAAGGAAATCAGCTGATATAACCAACCCATCAGCTAAGGGTTTATGCCTTGATCTTACAAAATGTCTAGGCTACCTTTTAATTATCAGTTCAGCACCCCAACATATTTTTTTGGTAAGACTTAGAAATACACTATGTATTCCGTTAAGTCAAGAACCCATGGGGAGATGAAGGAAGATAAGGTATCAGAACAACATAGAAGAGAAAGAAAAGGAAAGAGGAGGATGGCAACAATGGGTGCATTCATGGGTGCATTCGAATCATCAATCCATTAGCCAATTTGAGGCCATTAATCACTTATCACATTCTTGGCTGGTGGAGAAAACACTCCTCTGGGTGTCAGAAGGGAGAAGAGATAGGGGGAGTGCTTCTCATGGCACCCCCTGCCCACATTTCTTTCAGGCTCATCTGTTCCTGCAGCAATGTCTTCCCAGCAGCAACAGCAGCAGCAGAACCTGCCCCAGAAGACCCAGCAGCACCAGGTGAAACAGCCCTGTCAGCCACCGCCTGTCAAATGTCAAGAAACATGTGCTCCCCAAACGAAGGATCCATGTGCTCCCCAGGCCAAGAAGCAATGCCCACCTAAGGGCACGGCCACCCCTGCCCAGCAGAAGTGCCCCATGGCCCAGCAAGTCCCCCAGAGTAAACAGAAGTAAGGATCAACTGGAATACCACCGGCTTGACATCTAGGCTACCAGACCGAGTCTTCTTTCTTCCTGCTCTTCCCTGCCGGGTGCCAGGATTTCCCCTTCTCTCCCACCTCCTCCTACCCTGGATCAAATGAAGCATTGTTGGAAGTTCTTCCCACTGAGACCTTCACACGCCTCACCATTGCCTCCAAGTCTTCTACCTTCTACCCTGATACTCTCTCAGGTGGATATGAGGAGGCCTCATTCTGTCCAACCTCCAGCTTGACCACAGCTATGGTGCATCTATGAGCCAAAGCAAAGAGTGTATCTGGGCTTCTTCCAACCTGATTAGTGGGGATACCATGGGCCGATGCACAGCTTCAGCCTCCCTTTCCTTCCCAGCTCCCCTTCCCTTAGCTTCTTTCTTATATTCTCCCCTAATAAAATTGTGCTTCAATGTCATTGTCTGTTTCCTGGCTCTAGTCTGTGATCTTTCACGTATTCAGAGGGGATATTTGGGGAAGTGAGTATGTGAGCATATACATGCCTGGGAATGCATCCTCTTGGGCAGAGTTGGTCTCCCATGACTAATGACAGGAAGGTCAGATCTCGATGCAGCTCAGGTATAGAGAGAAAGCCAGAAACTAGCTGACAAGAGTCTGGGACATGTGCCCTGCAGGGTAGCTTAGTTGGTCAGAGCCTCATCCCGATATGACACATATAAGTGAGATCATGTGATATTTGTCTTTCTCTGACTGGCTTATTTTGCTTAGCATAATAATGTGATAAGGGGCTAATTTCAAAAAAATATAAAGAGTTCATACAACTTAACAAAAAGAAGACAAATAATTCAATAAAAAGTGGGCAAAGGACCTGAATATACACTTCTCCAGAGAGGACATACAAGTGTCCAATAGACATGAAAAAATGCTCAATGTCACTAATCTTCAAAGAGATGCAAATTAAAATCTCTGTGGTCAACAAACTCATTAGTCAACAGAGCCAAATATCAACAGTACAACAATTGAAATTTCTTTTGAGAGCCAAAAACTGATTTCTGTGCATGGGCCATGAAGTTTCAATCATACTGTAGATGCACGCCCACATGTGGTATTTTGTGGAAGAGCCACACTCAAGGGGCCAAAGAGCCACATGTGGCTCATGAGCCACAGTTTGCTGACCATTGAGATAGCACCTCACACCTATCAGAATGGCTACCATCAATAAATCAACAAACAAGTGCTGGTGAGGATGTGGAGATAAGAGAACCTTAGTACATTGTTGGTTGGAATGAAAACTGGTGCAGCCACTATTGAAAACAGTATAAAGTTTCCTCAAAAAATTAAAAATGGAACTGCTGTTTGATCCAAAAATCACACTTCTGAGAATATATCCTAAGAATCTTAAAACACCAATCAGAAAGAATATATATTTATAGCAGCATTATTTACAACTAGAAGCTTCATGCACAAATTTGTGCATGGGTGAGGTCCCTCTGGGTGGCCTGCAGGGATCGGGCTGAAACCACAGTCCAATGCTGCCTGCAGCTCCTACCTGCTGGTCCTGCTCACCCCCGCCTCACTGTGCCTGCCAAAGGCTCTCTCCCAATCAGGAGAAGCTCGCACAGCTGCAGCAGCAGCCAGCCATGAGCCCCATGTCTGATGCCCTCCCAAAGGGAGTGGCCTGAGGATGGGGCTGAAACCAGCTCTCAGATATCCCCCAATGGGTCCCAGATTGTGAGAGGGCGCAGGCCAGGCTGTGGGGTCCCACTGGCGCATGATCAGGCTGGGGAGAGACCGAGGGAGGCTCCAGGGTATGTCCGGCCTATCTCTCTCAGTCCCATGGGCCTGGACCCCAGGAGCAAGCTAACCTACCAGTCAGAGCATTTGCCCTCTGGTCAGTGCATGTCATAGCTACTGGTCAACCAGTTGACTGTCTGCCCCCTGGTGGTTAGTGTACATCATAGTGAGTGATAGAGCAGCCTTAGCATATCATTAGCATATTATGCTTTGATTGGTTGTTCATTTGTTCTGCTGTTTAGTCTATTTGCATATTGCCCTTTTATTATATCTGATAGCTGAGATCTGGAAACAGCCCAAGTGCCCATCAGCAGGTAAGTAGATAAAAAGCTGTGATATTTTTATACAATGCAGCTGTAGTTTTAAGCATCTCAAGTGATTCTTATGCTTAGGTCAGTCAGAGAAATACTCCTCACCAATGGGTTTTGAGTCTCAGAAACTCACCAATTGCTGCCTATTTCTCTGCCAGACCTTAAGCTTGATATTTGGTTGTCACTTAGCAACATGTGTTAGACAAATGACTGACTACTTCACAAACCAAGAAAACTGTGAAATGTTCTGAGTCACTGGAGATGAGTTTCTAACAATTCATGCATTTCTGATCCTAAGGAGATGAAATGCACTGACACCTTGTATCCACGGAGTATGCTCTAGTCACTGTAGTAGTTACTTCACATGTGTAATCTCATTTAATAACGGTCTGGAAGCCAATATTATCATTTCTAATGTATGGGCTTGATAAACCTAGATTCATAAAGGCCTTGGAGTCGCAGTCCTGGATTTGCATCTTGAACATTTCACCTATTTGCCACACAAACTTAGGCAGGTGTCTTATTTGTGCTTCAACGTCCACATCTGTAGAATGGGTTTAATGATCTATCCTACAGATCATTAAATTAGCATCAAGTGTTCAGAACAAAGTCTAACACCTTGTGGGTGCCAATCAAATGGAAGCTATTGTTATTAAGAAACTTTCTCAATATCAAACACACACAGCCAGGAAGGACCAGGGGCAGAATTTGAACCCAGGACTTTATGCTTTCACACCTGTGACCTATAGAGGCCACTCTATACTCTGGAGGTGCTGACTCTTAGAGGTGGATCAGGGGAGCTGGCACAGCTGAACAAACAAAGTCGAGACCAACACCCACAAAGAGTAGTCACCTCCAGTGGGGTTCTGAACTCTCTGTGGAAAATGCTTCGCTGTGTGCTTGTCACTGTGCCCTTCCAACAGCTCAAGAGGCAATGAATGATTGAAGGGGGAGCTCACCCATTATATAGCTTAAACCACCCCAAATTCCATTTCAAACTCAATATTCTCCACTAAAAATAGTTGTCTACCTGTGTCTTTCCATCGTCCATACCCAGGGACACTTTATGTCCAATTGGTAATAGATAAGCAATGGATCACTTCAGCTATGCGGTAACATCAGGACCCAGTCAGTGCCTCTTCTGAGAGCAGTCCGCCAGCTCATAGAATGGCCCCTGCTTTACGGGTACTGAGAAGCAATGTGGCAGTTGCTAAGGAACTGTATCCTGGTTCATTCTATCTTTGTAACCTCTTGGGAGAGTTACTTAACATTTTCCTGCCTCAGTTTCTTTATCTAGGGCGTGTTCAGGCCATTGTATAATCACCAGAAACTTTAGCCACCCTCTGTGCCCCCACTCATATAATGAACTTTGCAGTCGTTGCCACTATCCAATAACTCACGGTAAAATCTGGCCAATATGTACTCCTGAAAGTTTAGTGGAAAAAGAGAAGGTAGTTAAAAAGCTCTCTCGACGAAACTGGTTTGGCTCAGTGGATAGAGCATCAGACTACGGACTGAAGGGTCCTGGGTTCGATTCCGGTCAGGGGCACGTACCTTGGTTGCGAGCACATCCCCAATAGGCAGCTGATCGATGTTTCTCTCTCATCGATGTTTCTAGCTCTCTATCTCTCTCCCTTCCTCTGTAAAAAATCAATAAAATATATATTTTTTAAAAAGCTCTCTCTCTCTCTCTCTCTCTCTGTCTCTCTCTCTCTCTCTGTCTCTCTCTCTCTCTGCCTCTCTCTCTCTTTCTCACACACACAGTTGAAAAAGGAAAGCACAGACAATAGGAACAACAGGAAGAAGTTTCATCTGATTCAAGTGAAAGAAGAGGAAAAAATGAGACAAATTAGCAAGAATCATTACATACAGCATCTTTAGCCTATTCATCCTAAAAAGAAAAGGTCTGAAGCACCATTTCATTTCACCTTCACGATCATCTTGTAGAGTGTAGCTTGAAATTCTCATTTTCAAGAAGAGGACATTAAAGTATGGAAAGGTTGGGCAACTTGCTCAAGGTCACCCAACTAACAAGGACAGAACAAGGCTTTGAAACAACTGGGCCAGACAGTAACCTAGATTCTTTCTTTTTTACCTGCCTCAAGCAAAGAAGATATTTAAATGTTTATCCAGCCCTTAGGTATTGGAAAGATAAAAAAGGGAGACAGTGGCATGGAGATAGTATCTAATTCTGCTGCTAAGCAAGCTGGGAAGTCTGAGCCAAGTCCTCTCCCTCCCCTACATGTCCCTTCCTTGCGGGAGGACAAGGTGTAGAGCAGTGGTTCTCAACCTGTGGGTCGCGACCCCTTTGGGGGTCGAACGACCCTTTCACAGGGGTCACCTAAGACCATTGGAAAATGCAGATATTTACATCACGATGCATCACAGTAGCAAAATTTCATGGTTGGGGGTCACCACCACATGAAGAACTGTATGCAAGGGTCTCGGCCTTAGGAAGGTTGAGAACCACTGTTGTAGAGGCTCTCAGTGGTCTGCACCTCTGCACCCATGCTTGCCACCTTCACTTCCCCTGTCTGTGGACCAAAGTGCTCAGGAAGCTTCCATGCCCGGGGCCTGGTGTTGCTTCCTCCTTCGCCTTCTCCTTTTCAGATGGAGACCCTGTGTCTTATAGAGACTTTTCCATTATCTTGACCTGCACCAAGCAGCCAGTACTCTGCTCCTCTTGGTGATCATGGAGAGGACTACTTGTTTCTCGGGGTTGCTATGTTTCAGATATGGGCTACAAGGGTGAAAGGATTGGAACTGAACGTCTGTGTGACATTCCTGCCAGCTCTGAGCCTCGGGAAGTAAAGGAGGAGGGGCGAGCTAAGTCAGGAAGGGCCCGATCAGTGGTCAGACTCAGGGCCAGTCTGCACTGCTCTGTAAGTGGGTGTTGAGCCAGAGGCAGCTCTGAGCTATGGAAGATTCCACAGCTGGCCCAAAGGGGAGCCAGGCTCGCACTTGGGAAGAGGAGAAGCCCCCTGTAAACTTAGGAGGGGCTTCCGCCACAGGCTGAGCAACCCTGGGAGGTGGCCTTTCCGTTAGAGGCCATTGCTTCCCTCCCACTACCCCCCATTTTAATGTGGTGAGTTTGTAGGACTGGATTCACCAGCTAAGCCAACCCTGATAGTGAATCAAAGCTTATCTGAAGGGGAGAACAGACTTAATACCAGCCACTGAGTGAGCGTCAGGTAAACACCAGCCACTGAGTGAGCGTCAGGTAAACAAATGGGGGTCAAGGGAAAGTTCCAAAGTCGGAGCCAGAGCCAGAGCAGTGAGGTGGAGAGAGGGAAGCCCAGGAGGGGACAGGAGAGCCTGGCCAGTGCAGGTACTGGGTGACAGGGAGACTCTTTTATCCAGAGCCAAGCCAAAGAAGGGCACAAGGGACCCAGTTTCAGAGCCAGATTCCGATCCTCAGGGGAGAACAGAGGAGAAGAAAGCAGCTCCCTTGGGGCTGAGAATTGTGCCAGGCTTTTCCAGCTGCTCCCTCTGTCAGGGGTTCCTGGGAAGGCATTGGGTGAAGAGAGGGACCTGGCTCAAGCCCAGAGGGGAGCTAACCTGAGGGGAGAGGCCTGGAGCTGGGTGTGGCCACGGTGCTGGTGGAAGCCCAGAGAGAGGCGGGTCAGGAGGCAGATGGACAGTGAAGCAGAGGTGTGGGGAAAGCAGTGAAAGGGCTGTCCTTGTCTGAGACCCCTTTTCTCAGCTCAGCCCCGAAGATGAGAGACTTTCCAGCAGTCTCTGGGCCTCTCTTTACCAGCACTGCCATTCATTCATTTATCCATTCAACCATTCATTCATTCAGTCAGTCATTCTGGAATCACAAGCTCACTGAGCGGCTACTGCCCACCAGGCACCATGTGTAAGGATGGACGTGGTGGTGGGGACACAGTGAGAGGCTGACCCACGACTGAAGTTAACAAGAGGTGACTCAGCTGGGGAGCCAGCAGGTGCTCCCCAAATAGTTCAGTGTGACAGTGGAGAGGAATGAGGAGGAGGAACTGTCCACACACCTGGGTTATAAGGTGATTTGGATTTTCCTAAGGCCACACCTAGTGATACATTGTGTTTTGAAGGCAGCTCTGAACTTCCGTTTTATTTTGTGTTGATCAAATTGCTGGTGTAAGGTCTCAAGGAATCCCTGTTTGTATGGTCCCCGGAAAGAGACCACGGCAAAGAATCTTCTGGACCTGCCCTGAGTGGAGGGAAGGTGTGCACCTGGGCAGGTGCTCAGAGGCTACTCCCCTTGTGCCATCCTCAGTGTCTGTCACTGTGGTCAGGGTACCCGACCCTGCCACTATGCCACCCTGGGACCTCCTACAGAGTGAAAGCAACTCTGGTTCAAAACAGGTCTTTTCGTTCCTCTCTGACCCTGGCCCATGAGTGGGGAGGAACCTAATTAGTGCCTGATTTCCAGCTCTGTTCATTAATGTCTCCCCTCCCATTTTCAGCAGAGCTAGAAATGCCTTCTGTTTATCCCCACAGCCACTTCAAGCATTAAGCAGATTTATGACTACTTAAGCAGATTCGTCCTGGCAACCATTAAGGGCTCACCCAAATTCTGGAAGCCTCTTTATGTCTTTTCACATTGCCACATATGCAAAGCTTTCCCAGGACTCTGAGTGGGCCCAGCTCCAAGCCAGGAAGCCTGGGCTTCCCCTGTCCACCATTAATCATGTTCCTGCTTCATTTCCTCTGTAGACACTAGGAGTGGTAAGACAAAGGAAAACATAGGATTTCTGGGTAGAAGTCCTTTTCTCATAGGGCTTGTTGTTTGACTTTGGGGGAGTTACTCTACTTCCTGTGGCCTCTAACTCCCCGTCATCAGGTGAGGAGTGTGGCCTGAGGCTCCCTGAAAGCCATCCCACTAGAGGCTGTGTCTCTTGCCTCAGGGAGTTCCCGATCTGATGAGGAAAAGTGGTCTTCCAATAGCGAACTCCTTAGAATGAGCCATGACGTGTGTACTAAGGATTCTGAATGAATGAATATGTATTGAATGACCATCATTTTGAGCGGGCACAGCTCCAACACTCAGAAAGCCCCCAAGAGATACAGAGCCAGAGGGGTACTAGGGAAGCATTGCTGCCAGCAAGAGCTCCAAGAGTTGAGGCTGGAGTTGGAAGTGAGCAAGAGTTGGGGGGAGGGTATTCATCCCTGAGCGCTCCATGGATGGGCTTGGGGTGCAGGCAGTTAGAAAGGGCTTCCAGGATTTCAGGTGGAGGGGGATGTATAGTTGGGTAAGGAAGGAGGAAAGGGCCATGGCTGGAACACTGGGTGGAGTAGAGGGGAAGTTATCCCAGAAGATGAATTAGCCCTTGAAAATCTCTTAAATAGGAAAGGGGTGAAGGTGTGGTTGGTGAAAGCAAAGCAGGTTTACCCAGGTGAGCAACCAGTCCGGGAGCGTTGGGGTTGGGGGAGTTAATAATTAATTCTGAATGGGTGTGGTCCAGTGGAATTAAGAGAAAAATGGGAGAAAGGGATGTAATGGTCTTAAATCCCCCAGGCAAGGAGTCTTCCTTCAGTCAAGTCCATGATCTCTAGCATCCATCTGCCTCTATAAGGCAGACAACTGGTGCCCACCTCCGCTCCTCTGCTCCTCCACTCCCCTTCCCTTTCCCACTTGTTCATGTGCCCACATGTATTCTATCCCACAGAACAGGAGAAGCAACCATCTCAAGAAAAAAGAGAGTGGAAAGGTTTCAAGATCACAGAGGCATTCGATTTCCCTCTGGGGTTAATATATGAAACTCCCCAGCAAACCTATGGCTCACTCCACCCCAACACGAGTCCTATACTTGGGTACACGGGGGAGGGTGGCTGTGGGAATTAGGTCCAGGTGACATTGCTGGCAGGCAGCCAGTGCCAAAAATTACCAAGTGGGTGGTTTTCATCACAAAAGGTGAGCCAGCTGGTAATTGAGGGGAGTGGGGTGAATCATCTTTGACAGGTGAGGAATGAAAACAGAGGGGCCTGGGATGATCCTATTTTCCAAAGGCAGGGCTCAAGCATCTTATAAAAAGCCAGCTGGCCATTGATTTTTACACCAGATCAGAGGGACCAGGAAACCTGTTCTTCACTGCATACCAGGTGAGTCTCTGATTGGAACCAATGTGAAATTCTTGTTTATTTTTTTCATTATTAGAAACTGGGCAGAGGCAAATGTGTAAGAGGGCTGGTGCATAGAGAGTGAGACTATTGGGATAATTTTTATGTTAAACGAAAGCATAGTTTGGGTTTGAAGAGAACTTAATAGGTGGTTAAGTCAGCCATCTCCGTGGGCAGCTTTGAAAACTGGGCTCAGGGAAGGGGACAGATCTGTGCAAGATCCCACCATAGTGAAAAGCAGGCCTGCAACTGGAACTCAGGCCCAGAGCCTCTCAGAAACACCACTGTCCTTTCTGTTCATGAAACTTATTATAACATTTTAATTCATATGATAGAGCTCTACGGAGCCTTTATTATATTTAAGCCCTTCGGTTAACACATACCCATAGGAAATTACTCAAGAAACTCACAATCTAGCAGGGAAGATAATGCATGTACATACTAGTATACACTAGTAGAAGGAGATAGTGACCGGTATGAGGAGGCGACAGGGAAGGGCTGTGGCAGTTGGGAAGCCCCACTCATGAAGAGCTCCAAGTGATGACACATGGTAGGTGCGACCATGGAGGAGTATTTGGACAGCAACGATGGGAAGGAAAGAATTTCAGAGGGGGCTGTGTGAGCAAAGGCCAGAGTCAGGTTGCGGGAGTTTGAATTCATGTAGAGTCATTCTCTGAGTTATAGTGCTGTGCGGTACTAGGGGTGAGTATACTCAGTCATTCCTAAGGTATCATTTTCCAAAAGACCCACGATGGGTACTTGTCAATAGGGGTGTGACATGTCTGGGGAAGAAAGGGAGCTGAGCAACAAATTGCACTGACATGGAACCAACAAACTGCCTTTAAGCTCCTCCCCCAGAGAGGGCTTAGAAATTACCAAAGTATATTTTACTCTCAAATGTAAGAGGGCAGCCAGGGGAGAGATGAGGCTCACTCTTGTAAACTAATCCTACTTGGCATTGAACGTGGCTTCTTCCCTAGCTAATCCCTGTTTAAACCATGTGTTCTGTCTCTAGGTCCAGCCGCCTTTGAACCATGAGTTCCCACCAGAAGAAGCAGCCCTGCACCACGCCCCCCCAGCTTCAGCAGCAGCATGTGAAACAGCCCTGCCAGCCTCCACCCCAGGAACCGTGTGCCCCCAAAACCAAGGAGCCATGCCGCCCCAAGGTTTCTGAGCCCTGTCACCCCAAGGCTCCTGAGCCCTGTCACCCCAAGGCTCCTGAGCCCTGTCACCCCAAGGCTCCTGAGCCCTGTCACCCCAAGGCTCCTGAGCCCTGTCACCCCAAGGTTCCTGAGCCATGCCACCCTAAGGCTCCTGAGCCCTGCCACACCAAGGTCACTCCAGCCCCAGTTCAGCAGACCAAGCAGAAGTAATGTGGCCCATGTCCTTGAAGAACCAACCACTGAATGCTGAATCCCCTCTCCCATTCTGCTTATTTATCCCACTTGCCATTAGCATGCTGTCACCCTGAGTCACAATCCCCCCTCTTTGCACCCTCCAGAAAGATGTCCCTCACACTCAGTTTGGAGGGCTCCTGAGCCCAGGGCTCACCTGAAGAGTGATTTTTTTTTTGAGGGAGGAGAAATCAAGTGACTCTTCCCTGCTGTGCCCCCATTAAATCCTTTGTAACAATAGAGCTGGCTATGGGTGTCATTGGCTGACTCCGCTGTTGGCACTGGCCTCTCAACATGAGGTCAGAACTGCACACAGCAGGGCTGGTGGGAGGGCTGTCAGAAGGTGCCTGACGCAGGCACTGAGAACACGCGGATGTGTACGTGTGACTGTTGTATTCACCAGGTGTTCCTGGGCTGCCAATGGGAGAGCAGTCAAGGCCACCCACAGCCTGTTCCTTTGGGCAGCCTCAGCCAGAGCAAGGCTTTCTTTTGCCCCTGAGTGCATCATATCTGAATATAGATGGTCCTTGCTTCAAGCCATCTCTGCCTCCGAGTCCTTGTTCCCAAATAGTCCTCATTCTGTTCAGTTTATTCTATTTCTTACTGTTATTTAAAGAAATAGTGCTTGTACATATTCCAACGTGATTATCTGTTCTTCACTCATCCTCTCTTCCTGATGCCACAACTCTTGGAAGGCAAGCACTTAAACACTCACTCTCAGACACAAATACACACACACACACACACACACACACACACACACTATACACTACACACTACACAAATCCCAAAAATCACACAACACACACACACACATGCATGCTGATTTTCTTTCACTGAATGCCCAAATAAAGACCTCAGTGCTGCAGAAGAGTAGACTCCACAGTGCCTGCCCTAGGAGAAACTGAAGAGGGGTGACTTTACCTCTTTTCCTTACACTAACACAGTTCTCTCTCTCTCTCCATACACATACACACACACACACACACACACACACACACACACACACACACATACAAGTACCTCACAGAGTAGAACCTAAAAGCAAATGAATCATCAAAAAAAAGAAAAGCGTTTAGGAAGGTTTCAGATAAGACAAAAAGTCATCCTAAAGTTGAGGGAGACAGGTCATTAAGATATAAAATGAAAGGCTTAAAGAGCACCTGTCACAGCTCATTCATGTTCCAAATCAACAAACAAATATCCAGGGATCAATGTTAGTACATGCATGATGTACAGCACTTGGGTAGGTTTGGGAAGAAGTCCAGATTTGAAGATGATAAGAGAAAAGGTGTTCAACAAAGCTCTGCAGGTTCAGGAGTCATTATCAGACTGGCGGGAGAGAATGACGTCATCTGGGTTTGTGAGGTTTGCACTTGTTCAGGTGATTCCAAATTATTACACATTGACATGATCGAAAATGTCACTAATATTTATAGGGGCAGTCAGCTTTAAAAGGGTTGACCACAGTTGGGGACACTGACTAGAAGGATATAAAATCAAGGAACCATCATAGAAGGAGTTGAGCAAAATGAATCAAAATCCTTAAACATTTGCGTATCCTGTGAATTCCACTGGGAAATACGCAGTGATGGGCACAAAGACTTATTTGTAAGGAGAATCATTTCAACAATATATTATAATAACCAAAAAGGGAAAGAAAGGGATGGAAGGGAAACAAAATAAGTTCCCCCAAAGAGAAAATTAATTGAACAAGTTATTGTGTATCTATGTCATGGAATATACTAAGGTCATAAGATAATATTTAGTCATGTGGAAAAATGTGCAGACACTGTCAAGGTCATGTAAAATATTATGGCATGTAACACATAATTACATAGTTATATCTTTGTTAAAATGTATGTCTCCATGCATAGGTCTTTTAAAATCTGCCAATATAAATACAGCAAAATATAAACAGTGGTTATGTTTGGCTGGGCAGTAACAGAAATTGTTTATTTTAGTCTTTGAACATCTCTGTATTTTAATCATTGTCAATACCATAAATGGAAAATATTTTTATTGTTAACATTGTTTTACATATTTTAAAAAATTAAAACACCCCAAGATGCTGATGAGGTAGAGGAAATATTTATTCCAGAAAGTTCCTGAGTCCTGCAGCAAGTTTCCAGGCCAGCAGCCCCAAAGAGTGGGGAAAGAATCACAGCAAAGTCTTTAAAAAATTGATATCCCATATAAATCCCAATACAATCCTAAATCTTTTTGTGAAAAATCCCTTAGAACACCACTCCCTCCACCCCACTCATGGCCAAGGATTCCAGTCTTGGCCATGGCCTTTGAACCTGTGACCTCAAGGTTATCTGGCAGAGGTAGAGTTCTCCGACCGGTCTGAGCTCCTCCTCTTCTTTCAGCTTCTTTCTCTCCATTTGTAGAATGCCATTCTCCCAGCCAACAGCAGAGGGTAGGATACTGTGTGTAAGGAATTTGAGGTACAAACTGCCCACAGGAGATAAACTGCAGATAAAGATGCACATTTGGTTCTCTGCGTGGGTAGGTCTTGGTTTCCTCTGTCCCAGCAGCATCTTGAGTCTCCAGGTGTGCGGAAGAAGACAGAAGACAGTATCTGGTTTAGAAGAGAACTGTTCAGTTAAGGGAGTTCCCACTGAGCTGCAGGCTGTTACCATGCTGTAACCTAGGCTCAAGAAAAGAAAGAATCCAAGGAATGATGTGGGAATAGTCTATACAGTCATGACAAAAGAGCAAGGCCCAGAAACGTTTAAAGTTACCCAATATCTTCCACATTCAGGTTTCCAGCAAAGCCTAGGCCACTGATATGGGGGAAGAAGCATCCTTTAATGCCAGGAAAGGGGCCAAGAAAGGTCAACATACCTCTGGAAGCAGGACTCTCTATCAGAAGTTATGTGACTCATGTTCTGCAATGGGGGTGAGTCTCCTTAGTGCATGCACACTGGTGAATAAACCAAGCTTCTCTGAAGGGTGGAAAGAGCCTTAACACCCAGATATTGAGTATGTGGTTAAAAAAAAAAAAAGGAGCAACAGGATTGGGTAAAACTAGAAGTCCTAGAGATTGATGCCAGATAGGCTTTTATAAGAGTGAACAAGATATCGGGGCAGGGCAGGAGAAAGCCCACTCAGGAAAGAAAATTAGGAAATGAGAAAGGCATTTCTTCTAGAACCAAAGTCCAGAATCAAGATAAGACACAAGAAAGGCCCAGAGTCATACAGAGGAGTAGGTACTTCAGGAGATAAGAATCCCAGGTGAAACAGCAGAGTTTGGTCAAAGCTCCTCTGTCAGGGGTTCCTGAGAGATGGTTTTTGGACCTGGACCCAACCCCAGAGGAGAGCTAATGTGATACCAGGAAGTAGAATTTAGGTTTCATGGTGGCACTGGCACCATCCCAGTGGCAGGTGACTAGTTCAACACTAGCAAAGAGAGAAGATGGGTGGGAAAGGAAGCAGAGGAAGAGGGCGATGCTCCCTCATCCTCTTCTCAGATTATATCATGAGACCTGTCTTATGAAAGTGAGTCATTTTCAAGTAGTTGCTTTATGATTATCAAAGCAATTTATAGACATCTCTCTGAAACAATGATTTTTCTATCTCTTCTTCCTTCCTTCCGTCCTTCCTTCCATGAAACTACACATCTATCAGGGAAAATGACAATTTTCTATTGACTGAGCATCTACCAGACTGCTGTGAGGATAAGTGCAAATAGACCTTTGGGTAACTGATGGAAGGACCTCATAGTATTGGCTCTGCCTGAGGTTCAGGTTCATGGTAGGTAACACAGGAGTAAAAAATGGGAAGGGAGGAGCCATTCACATACTTAGAGTTTTAAGGATGTTTGGATTTCTCCAGGGGCACACCTAGCAAAAGATTGCATGTTGAGGTCAATTCTGGGTTAATGACCTCTATTTCATCTTACCATGATCTGAGGACATAACTGGTGTATGATAAAAGAGAACCCAGGGTCCCCAGGGCTGTACATCATGTTGAACAGACCCAGTCAATTCTGGCTCTCCTTCCCCAATGATATCTACTGTCCTTGGTCAACATGGCATCTTAAATCTCTCACCAGAGTAAATACAGTTCATTTCTAAAGCAGACATTTTAGCCTTTCTTTTCCTCACAAAGGGCTTGATCTGCTAAGAAATGGAACAGCATATTGTTCACTTATTGTCACTTACTGAATAGTCACTTACGTGAAGATCAGATGATTCACTTACTACTCTTCAGAGCCTCCCAGAAGAACCAGTAGTGCCTATTGTTCATCTCCACATCCGCTTAGAAAATGAAAAAGAATTAATCTGAGCTAAAGACTAGGTTTCTATCCAAGAAACACACTTGTTCCTGGTACCAGAATCCAGAACTTCCCCATGTTATAACTCATCACCACCCAAGAATCCTGTTATCCATCCCAACCTCATCACAAAGGGTAGACAGTGGGACCAAGCCCAGGGTGATATATTTGTCAAAGAGTAAGTGCTAAAAAATGTTAAGCCAGAGATTTTCATTACAAAAGTTGGAATAAAGATAGACCAGTCCAAAAACTTCCACTTCCTTAAGGCAAGGCTCATACTCTGTATAAAATACTAGCTGGCCAGAGACTCTCCACCAGACCCAAGAGGCCAGAACAGCTTGAACTTTTCTCTGCACCAGGTGAGTCTCTCTACTTGTAATTTCTTAATATGTGCCCAATTCTATTTTATTTGTTTGGAGTCTGTTTGTCATGCTAAAAATATATTTACTTCAAATGCAATGCTAATTTGTGTTTAAGGTGACATTCAGGTCTGTGGACTTCCCATTCAGATTGTAACTATGAAACTTGGGATAAAAAAAATGGGAATAGTTTCTGTAATGATGATTTGTTCAGTTATAGGATAGACTACACCATGTCCAGGTTACTTTTAGTGACTTTTAATACTTCTAATCATTACTGAGTATTTGAAATATTGTGACACTGATGATTTGGATGTTCAAAAGATAGGATTTCTTTATTCAATGAACTTACTATCATCAAGGAACATAGAACATGGGCATAATTTACAAACATACTTTAAGAAAAGTGATGAACAAATAAGACAAGGCAGGTATTATGCTGTGGCAAATGAGGAAGGTGACTTGGATTTGGCAAAGAGTGTCTGGGAGGATGGGTGAACATGTGTGGAAATAGCAACTGGATGGAAAGCCTTCCATAAAGCATGCACAGAGGGGAAGACGTAGACAGAGGGTCAGAGGTGGAATCATGTGGCTCAGGGCAAGTTGGTGTGCAGTTTTCTTAGGAGAGCTATGTGGTGGACTTGAGAGGCTATATCTTAGATTTTTACTTTATCATCTTCCCAAATTATTAAAATCCTGGGGACTCAGTCAATCCTGGGAGCCAATGTTGTGTTATGCTTCCAATGTAGGGTTTCAGAATCACCAGGATGAAAGGAAGGGTAGGCCAGGGGTCCACTCATATGGAGCAGAATAAAGCACCTTTAAGCTTATCTCCTTGAAAGGGCACGGGGATCCACAAAGTTTCCATTGATTCAGGAGACAGAGAAAGAGAAGAGGGGCTCTCACACCTGAAGGGACACACCAGCAGATATATTGAACGTTAAATTTGTCTTTTTCCCTATTTCACCAAATCACTGGGTCAACTTTTCTGTCTCTAGGCCCAGTCTCCTTTGAACCATGAGTTCCCACCAGCAGAAGCAGCCCTTCGTCCCACCTCCCCAGCTTCAGCAGCAGCAGGTGAAACAGCCCAGCCAGCCTCCACCTCAAGAATCATTTGTTCCTATAACCAAGGAGCCATACCCCACCAAGGTCCCACAACCTGGCCAAACCAACATTCCACAACCTGGCTCTACCAAGGTCCCACAACCTGGCCAAACCAACACTCCACAACCTGGCCCTACCACGTTTCCACAACAACCTGGACCTACTAAGGTCCCACAACCTGGCCCCACTAAGTTTCCAGAGCCATACTACCCCCAGCATCCTCAACCAGGACAAACCAAAGTTCCAGAGCCCTACTACCCTCAGAATCCTCAACCAGGCAATCCTGTGTTTCCTGAGAAGGGTCACACCAAGCTTCCTGAGCCAGTCCACCCTCACGTCCCTCAGCCTGGCCAGCCTAAGATCCCCGAGCCATTTCCTTCAAAGGTTGTTCCTGGCCCAGCCCAGCAGAAGACCAAGCAGAAGTAATGTGGACCACAGCCATGCCCTTGAGGAGTTGATCACCAGATGCTGAATACCTTCTTCCCTTCTGCTTCTGTGTCTTGATTATCTGTAGACCTTGTAATCAGTATGTTCTCATCATCAGTCAGATCTTTCTTTTATTTGCATCCTGAAAAAATATTTGCTATGAGACTTTTCTTGCACACTCTGAAGAGTCCTCTAGCCTCTGAATTATGAAGAAGGCCTGAGTGGCTCTGCTGGTCCTAAGTGGCTCAGGGCTCACCTGAAGAGTCACTCTGGATGAGAACAATGCCTGTTCCCTGCTCTGTCCCTATTAAAGCACTTTAATCCTACTCTTGGCTGCTCGTCTTAGTGAGTAAATCTGCTCCTTCCTGTTCTATCATGAGTAGGACCTGCAATTAGAGGGGAGTTGGTATAAACATCATCTACCTGTCCTGTTACTGTGGGCTTCCACGAGTGTGTGTGTGTGTGTGTGTGTGTGTGTGTGTGTGTGTGATTACATTTAAGGATTTAAGGAGCATCTCAAGAATGACAATGGCTATTGTGTAATGGAACACAAAACCTGACACTTTGGGTGTCCATACCTGGAACAGGGCTCTCCTCTTGCATTGGTCTGAGTCATGCCTCAGTCTCACGGTGCCTGCTCCCAGCCATCTCTGATCCTGAGGACTCTGCCCCCAAGTCTCCTGCTTATTTCCAAAAACATCACTGCTACATACTTGAACCCAAATATTCCGGTTTGCTTCATTCATTCATTTTAACTTCCAGACATCCAACACACACAGACACACACTCACAACAATTTATTCAAGTAGCCACACATGCCTAATTATCCATACACCGTGGTCCTCGTTAGCTCAGACAATGTTATCTTTTTCTGGGCACCCATCATGTGCAGGGAGACCTGATGCTATCTATACCAGGAAGAAGGAGAGGAGGAGTGTCTCCCCCTCAGAGAATTTGTAGGCTTCTCTGGGAGATACAATATTCAGGTCCTCATATAAACATATATACAACCACACACACCCACTTCAGATAGTGTTTCCCCCCAAATAAACCACGGACAGCTATTTATCAAGAGATTAGAAAAAGGAGCTGAGTTTGAAGAAGAGATTACAAGGGGGCGTATGTGATCCAAGTGAGGTGGATAACTAGCCATGAACTGGTGGAATGCAGGTCATTAAGCTATAAAATATCAGGAGTGAAAGGATTGTTAAATAGCATCTGGTACAGCCCCTGAATTTCCAGATAAAGAAACTGATATCCAGAAAGGAGAAGAATAAGACCAACCAGAAATGGTTTCTGAATCACACTCAGAGCCCAGTTCTCTATGTATCTAGACCCTCACTTTCTCCTGCAGCCACTTTTATTCTCAAGGATGACCAATAGGTTTGCAGGTCTTTGTTGAGTGGATTATGGATTTTAGAGAGCTTTTTTCCAAAACCAGTAAAGCCAACAGAAAATTTCAGAATAGCTGCAGTGGTCACTGGGAAGTGAAGCCCATTCTTGACAAGGTTGATTGTCCATAACACCAAGCAGGTGTGAGGCAGGTGACAGATAGTAACTGAGTGACGTGATGTACAAGCACTCCAAACAGAGTTGGCAAGAACTCAGAAATCTTTGGAAACTGTAAGACAGAAACTGTCCAACAAGTTATTACAAGCTGATGAGTAATTGTCACACTGGCAGAAGAAAATGACGTGTCTTGGGTCTGCCCGGTATGCACATTTGAAGTGGCTTCATATTACTGCTGATTTCAATAGTGGGAGAGTCTAGAGATAACTCCAGGCCATTCACAATTAAATAGGCTGATCCTTAATGGAGAAATGGACTCTGTAATACACAGATTTTATAAATATAGTTTAAATGTCATAAAGAAGAATTTGGCAGGAAAGAATCAAAATGTTTAAAGATCTACCTGACTCTTGAATGACCATTTTATTCCAGAATTTTATTTTTAGGAAATATTCATGCATGTACCCAAATATTTTATACATGAGGATTTGTTTCAGCTTTGTATCTAATATAAAAAAAAGTTGATTACATTTAAATGCACATCAATAGATAATGCAACAGTGGGTGAGATGTTTTTGCTGGCATTATATTACAGGTATTAAAAAGATTGTTGTAGAAAAATGATTAGTCTTATTGGGAAAAGTTCAGATTATATTATTACAAAAGCAGATACTAAACAATATAAGCAAAAACATCTTTTTAATAATGGATGCTTGTGTCTGGGTTTAGAAGAAAAAAACACATGCACCTACTTCAGATAGTAAAGCAAAAATATCCCAACACTGAATAAAGCAAAATGTAACTGGCTATTTCTGGCTGCTTATATGTTAGTGTTCATTTTTGTAATAGTTCTGTTTTTCCACTTTATGCATTATAAGGTCTTATTTGATTTTTATAGAACTTTTAATCCTGATATTAGGAAATACAAAAGTCAGTGAAGATGTTGATAGAATAATTGTATGTTCTGCCAAATCAAGAACACTCCTGAGGCTCTGCAGCAGGTCCCAGGCCAGCAGCCCAAGGGTGGGACGCCACATCTTGGTTGGGGTAGCCCATATGTTTCATCTCTCCACACAGCTCTATCCCAATTTTGATCTGGTGGGTTCACTGTAGCCAACAATCCACTCACACTCATAGCCAAAGGACCTCAAATCCTGCCCACTAACCAACAACTGAAGCCACCAAGATTTAAATGAGGTTCTTAGCCTAGCCACACCAAGGTACAAGAGCTGAGTCACCCTAAGATTCTAGGTTACTATAGGCCCATCCCAGCAGAAGATCAAGCAGAAGCCATGTGGTCCACAGCCATGTCCTTGAGGAGCTGACCACAGGATACTGAACACCTTCCCTCTGTTTCTGGGTCTTAACTGTCTGTAGGTCTTTTTTAAAAAATATATTTTATTGATGTTTTACAGAGAGGAAGGGAGAGGAATAGACAGTCAGAAACATCAATGAGAGAGAAACATTGATCAGCCGCCTCCTGCACACCCCCTACGGCGGATATGCCCTTGACCGGAATTGAACCTGGGACCTTTCAGTCCACAGGTTGATGCTCTATCCACTGAGCCAAACCGGTTTCAGCTGTCTGTAGGTCTTCTAGTCAATATGTTCTCACCCTGAGCCACCATGTCTTTCTTACTTGCATCTAAAAATATGTGCTATGAAACCTTCCTTCTACTCACTTTAGAGGTCTCATGGGCCTCTAAATTAAGCAGGGGTCTTAGTGGTTTTGTTGGTCTCAGCTGCTCAGGACTCATCTGAGGAAGGAATCTGAATGGGAAGAAATGCATGTTTCCTGCTCTCCCTCCATTAAATCACTTTTGAGTCCACTCCTGACTGTATGTGTCATTGGATGACTCTGCCCCATTCGCTGCCATTCCATCATGATGGAACCTGTCATCAGAGAGGAGTCGGTGTAGACATTATCTATCTGTCCTGATACTGTGTGTTTCCATGTGTGTGTGATTACATTTAGGGGGCATCTCAAGAATGGCAATGGCTATGGTGTAATGGAACCCAGAGCCTGTCACTTTGGACACCCACGCCTGGAGCAGGACTCTCCTCTGGCACTGGATTGAGTCATGCCTCAGTTCTGTGAGATGGTGCCTGGTCCAAGCCATCTCTGATCCTGAGGACCCTGCCCCTCCAAGTCTCTTGCTTATTCCTCAAAACATCACTGCTACATACTTGATCCTAATCATCCTGCTTTTCTTTACCAATTTAACTCACAGGAACCTATTTATCCAGTGACTTAAAATTGGAGGGGAGTTTTAGGCAGGAATTAGGGATACCTGGTCCAGGTGAGGTGAACAATCAGCCACAGTGCTGGGAAAGAGCTGGTCATTAAGATTTAAAATGCAAGGAGTGAAAGGAGACTTAAGAGTATCTAGTACAGCCATTCCATTTTTCAAATAAAAAATAATGATATCAAAACGTTAGAGTATCCCAGAATTCATCTTTTTTTGCATCACACATGACACACTACAGGCTGCTAAGAAAGCTTTCTGGTCTTCAAAAGCCTCTTATATATAACTTCAATCCACCTTTATAAGTATCCCTTCCTGTGTAGAGTGGACATTTTCAAGAAAGTCCACGAAATGGAAGTGGCATTCAGGCGCCTGAAGAAGCACTCCTTGATGCATCTTATTCTGAGCTGATGGTTGCTGCGGACTGAAGAGGCGCCCTGGACGAAGAAAGATTCATCCTTGTCCTCATGACGGCTGACAGCAGAAAGTAAAAGCAGAGGATAAACTTACTTTCCTTCGGCTCTTGCCTCTCTTCTGTCCAGCCACAGCGTCTCTGGAACATGCCAAGCAAGCTCTGGCCTTGAAGCATTTACATCGGATATCCTCTTGACCTGGAACTGTTTCCATAGAGAGCCTGATAGCTAACTTTTCACCTCCCACAAATCTGTTCAAAAATCACATCCTCAATGAGGGTGCACACACACATACACACACACCACCTCTTTGATGCTCTCAGTCGCTTACAAGGGTATTCCTTTTTTCTTCATAGCATTTAAATAATTTGCATATTCATCATGTTTCTTTTTTTTTTATCATGTTTCTTTATTATTTATTTTCACCCTCCCCTATAATAGGTGAACTCCACAAGGTTAGAGATCTTTGTTATTGTTCATTGATACACCCCCAAATGTCTAGAACTCTGCCTGACTTATTATAGCCACTCAAGAATCAGGTGAATGCCAAAACCGGTTTGGCTCAGTGGATAGAGCGTCGGCCTGGGGACTGAAGAGTCCCAGGTTCGATTCCGGTCAAGGGCATGTATCTGGTTGTGGGCACATCCCCAGAAGGGGACGTGCAGGAGGCAGCTTATTGATGTCTCTCTCTCATTGATGTTTCTGGCTTTCTATCTCTTTCTCCTTTCCTCTCTGTGAAAAAAAAATCAATAAAATATATTTTTTAAAAAGGAATCAGGCGAATGAATGAATTAGAGGAGTTCCTTTGAGTTATAGTTGAGAATCCTCAAAATTTTCCATTGTCACCAGCATTTGTTGAAACTACAAGGTTAGCCAGGTCTCCAGTGCTGAGCACATATTCCAGTGGGGAGATTGCAGGGTATTTCATCACCTGACACTCCCTGACTTGTTCTTTTAGGAAACTTGAGAAGTAACTAATCCTGCTCGGTCTAGGAAGGCTGCAATTCCCCATGTAGCTGAGCCTGAGTTCTTGAGTTTTATGTCTATGTTGAAGCAATCAGATTGTGGTTTACATTTGAAAAAAAAATATTTTGTGTGCTTTTTCTCATGTGGTGAGAAGATGTAGAATTCTTTGTCTGGAGATGAAGGCAGAAGTATTTGTCCATAACCTCCTATCACTCCCGATCACAGCCACCATTTATCCAGTCTAATTCCATGTGTATTAACTCTCCCTGGATTATGCACTTAATAGTGCCTTGTTCTATGGGTATCCTGCAATTTAGTATGATAGCAGACTTAGATCAGGAAGGGGCAGGAGGATCTTGCACAAATCTCCTTGGAGCCTATATTGAAAGGGCCACATGGCAGTGTGTGGATACAAAGTAGGGCAGAGGGAATTTGTAGAGATGCCCAACAGGTATCTAGTACAGTTACTAGTAAGACTAAGAAAGATCAGGCTTTGGAATAAGAACATTAGCAGCATCCAGACAAAAGCATTCGTGTGAAAGTCAGAGGCATTTGGGAAGATGCTAGCTGCGAACGGAAGCCATAGGGCTTCCAGCAAATTCATTGGCTAATTCAGCACTGCTAGTGAAGAAATTGAGCTTCCATGTTTAGTATAAAAAGGTGTGGTATCCAACTATTCACTGTACTTTAGACAAAAAGGCAGTAGGGTAAAGAGGAAATTCAGATGCTAGAAAGGAAAAAGTGTTGTCTGGGGGAAAGGACACCCAAGTCAGATAGGTGTATCAAGTCAAACCTAGAGAATATGAATGACACTCCCTTTCCCCTCCATCTCCCCCCTCCCCTGGAACCAAAGATGTGGGTCCAGGAAAGACATGTGAGGCAGGGCATGCTTGGAATTTCCTTTGCAGGGTCCTTAGATATAGGGTTTAAGGGAGGAGAGGCTTGTACGCAAGCCTAGAGCAGAGCTAAATTGATGCAAGAGGTCTTCCTCTCAGGTCTTGTTGAGTGGTTGCAGTGGTCCAACCCAAAGGGAAGTAGCTCTTTAAATTCTAGAAGGAAAACAGATGAGAGGGGATGGTAGCAGAAACAGCTGCCTCTGCTGAACCCTTACTCCTATTCTCAGCTCATACCATGCGGCTTGTGACAAGAGAGTGTTTCTTTTTGTTTCTTTTATAAGAAACTTCCTAGTGCCCTGGCTGGTGTGATTTAGTTAATTAAGCATTGTCCCATGCACCAGACAGTCACGGTTCAATTTCTTGTCAGGGCGCATGCCTAGGTTGCAAGTTTCATCCCAAGTAGGGGGCATGCAGGAAGCAGCATTTGATTGATGTTTCTCTTCCTCTCTCGCTCTCAAATCAATAAAATGTATTTTCTTAAGAAAAGAAAAGAAACTTTCTAGCTGTTCTCAAAGCAGCCTCTGGTATTTTATAAAAGTAGTGACATTCATCCATCCATCTCTTCAATCTATCAAGCACCTTGTGGGGATGAAGAATAGAATAATCACCAGGAGATGCGTGGGAAAAGCTCCAGGTGATGGCTGGCTGATCCTGGGCTCCAGTTCAGGGGAGGTGACACAGCTGTGGAGCCAGCAGGTACTCCACAAAATATAGTTGAGCAGAGGTAAGGAAGGAGGGACCACACAAACCCCTGGGTTTGAAGAATGATTTGGGGTTTCCACATACCCCAGCTTGTTACAGATCGAGTAGGAACGGCAGGCCTGGATTGGTGACCTCCCTTTCATTTTATCTAAAGCAGAGTACACTCTGATATCAAGGGCCAAGGAATCACAGGTCCCATGTTCCTATGTTGTTCCCAGGAAGGCATCCTCATGGGAGGCAGCATCTTCAGGGCCCACTGGCACGTTAGACAAAACAAGGGAATGGGTAAAAGGACCAGGGTTTTCTGGGGCTGCTGAACTTGACTGTCTTCTCCAGGTTTTCACTGATCCACATCCCCAACACTGATCAGGGTCCCCATACCCCTGACTACTATTGACTCTGAGGTCTTTCTTAGAGTGAAGGAATTTTAGGGCCAAAAGAATCACTTGAGCCTTGCCTTTCCCCTCCCAGACCTGGGTACACTTAGGAATGGTTGAAGAAAATCATTACTTTTTTCCACCTGGGGAAGTCCATGGGACCAGCCCCTTGGCCATCCAGGAGAACCAGGAGCAACTGCTTATCTCCACATCCACTTCCAATACTAAGCAGTTCCATAAGCCTGGACTGTGCCGGGGATTAGGGCCTCCAGGAAACAGGGCTGTTTCTGAATCCAGCAGCCCTAGAACTTCTCCCTCTTTTTGCCTTTCAGCCCACGCCACCCTCACCGTAAACATTCCACTTGGGTGTCAAGGACCCTCTGTGGGGACAAGGCCCAAGTGACATCATTGCCAGACAGCAAGTGCCAAAAAAATGTCAAGTGGGTGGTTTCATCACAAAGACTGAACCAACAGGTAGATGAGCGGACAGGGGTGAATCATGTTTGACAGACCAAAGATTAAGACATAGCAGTCCCAAAAAAATCCCATTTCCTTGAGACAGGTTTTCATCTATAAAAAGCCAGTCGGCTGGGGACACTACATCAGACACAAGTGACCACGCAGCCTGCTCTTCTCTGCACACCAGGTGGCTCTCCTTCCTCCGAACGCTTACCATTCGCTCAAGGTATTTTCTTTTTATTGGAACCTCCTTGGCCCTACTGAAGTTCTGTTATCAGAGTTATAGCTTTGTTGTAAATGCAGTCATAGTGTGCACTTGAAGTGACTTAAGATGTTATCAATGCTGCTTCATCAGCTCTTACTGTGACAGAGAGAAGAGGATTGGCTTGTGTGAGACCCTCCATTAGCAGGATAAACCCTGCTCACGTAGAGCTGGTAGAACTTGTAGTGACATTATACCTCTTTCTTTATTTATAACCTTAATATGGAGAATTTTATTCTTTCACCAAAGAGTGTTACGAGAATTGATTATGTTGGTACTTTGTCTGCTTAAAAAAAAAAACACACAATTTAGACAACAGAGAATTTATTCCGTGAAACTACAACTTATACAGGAAAATAAGACACGGGCAGTAGAAAGTCAATGTAGAAAGTCACCCGCGTACAGCAAGAAGGACAAGCAAAGTGCGAGTTTGGGAAAGAGAAGGCTTGCTCTAGAAATGCCTCCCAAGGTATCAGATGAGAATCATAGAGGCCATGGTGTTCAGGCAGTACTTGAACGAGCAGATTGAAGGAAGCACTTGAGGCAGAGTAGGGTGTGAGCGAGGCTAGAGGGGGATCAAGTGGGGTTCTGGAGAAGTCAGTAATTAGCTTATAGGTGATAAACCATTCTGTTTTTCAGAAATGGGCGTAGGCTGAAGTTACTGGGTTGTTGTTTTTTCCCCCAAATCATATCACATTTCCATGTGACCCAATATTGTGCTCTCATATTTCTGCCAGGAGCCTGTGGCTGTGTTGTGTTGCTAATTGGGTTTTAAGTTGTTCCCGGAAGAAAGAGAGTGCTGGGAGAGGCCCTGAGTGGAGCTGAACAAATTACCTTTCGGTTCCCCCTGTTCAAAGGTTCAGAAATCATCAGGGTGTTGTTAGTCATAAAAGGACGAAAGGAAACATTTGTTTCTTAGAAGACCTGAACTGGCATTGAATGAACATTTGTTTCTTAGAAGACCTGAACGGCATTTAACAGCTAATCCCTGTTAAAATCATCTGCTCTGTCTCTAGGTCCAGCCTCTTCTGAACCATGAGTTCCCACCAGCAGAAGCAGCCCTGCACCACGCCCCCCCAGCTTCAGCAGCAGCAGGTGAAACAGCCCTGCCAGTCTCCACCCCAGGAAGCATGTGTCCCCACAACCAAGGAGCCCTGCCACCCTACGGTTCCTGAGCCCTGCCACACCAAGGTTCTTGAACCCTGCCATCCCAAGGTTCCTGAGCCCTGCCATCCCAAGGCTCCTGAGCCCTGCCATCCCAAGGCTCCTGAGCCATGCCACACCAAGGTTCCTGAGCCCTGTCACCCTACGGTTCCTGAGCCCTGTCACCCCAAGGCTCCTGAGCCATGCCACACCAAGGTTCCTGAGCCATGTCCCTCAACGGTCATTCCGGCACCAATTCAGCAGACCAAGCAGAAGTAATGTGGCCCATCCCCTTGAGGAACCAACCATCAAGTGCTGAATGCCCTCTCCCATTCTGTTTGAGTGGCATTTTCCTTGTAATTAGCATGCTGTCACCCTGAGTTACAGTCTTCCCTCAGTTGCCCCCTAAAAATATGTGCTATGAAGCCTTCCTTCCCAAGCATGCTGGGCCTCTGAGCTTCTGAATGAGGCTGAGGGTCTTGGTGTCTTAGAACCTTAGTTGCAGCAGCTCAGGACTCATCTGAAGAGGGACTTAAGGTGTAAACATGCGGGTCAGCTCTGTGCTGCCCACATTAAATGCACTTTTCATTTCACTCCTGACTGTGTGTGTCGTGATCTGACTCAATGTCTTTATTCCTTTCCCTTGTGAAATAGGACCTGTTCCCAGAAAGGCTGGTGAGGGAGGGCATCTTTCAGAGTCTTTGGGTCCTGGTGGTAGGTGGGTGGTGGGTCTCCCCACCGCCACCCCACTGCTGACTTTTCTTGGGCTGGCATTGGGAGGTTGTGTAATGCCACCCAGAGGCTGTTCCTTGGGCATCCAAGGCTGGAGCAGGGCTCACCTCCTGCGACTCAGTGAGTCACACTGGAGTCTAGTTGGTGTCTGTCCAAGCTGACTCTGCCTGTCTAACCCTGAGTGCCCTGCCCCTACACCTGGCCTTCAGATCGCTCACTTATCTAGCCAATTTCTGTTTGTTTCAAAGGATGCTGTTCCTACATATGTGAATCTGCTCCTCCTCGCTCATTTCTTTCTCATACCTGTGATTCTGTTTCTCAGACATACACAAGAACCCGCAGCCTTCACATTGAATTCAATCAATCCTCTCCCGTTCGCGGAGTGCCCACTCTGCCAGGAAGGGCATGAGGATCCTTAGGGCATTTCCAGTCATCTAGAGGGCTGTACTTCACTCCCAACCCAACCCCTCATGCAAACACACATACACACCCATGCAAGCTAGATTGGGGGTTTCCCAGAGTAACGCACCAAAGCTGATCTACTGTATCCTCAGGATGCAAACCGTTTACTTCACACACAGTGTGACAGGAATCACAGGCAGCGAGGACCGGGAAGCCCACCACCCCATCTTCCTAGAATATAAAAATGTTTACAGAGAAATGAAGCATGGTAGAATTGTCAGCCATGCATTCATATATATCTGTACATATTCATATTCACATTTATATAAAAAATATGTGTGTGTTTTTAAATATTCCTGGGAAACACAGAAAATTTTCCTTCAGAAGAGATGTATTTTTCTATAGGTTGTAAATGAAACAATGAAAAAAACCATGAACATTTGGTATAACACAAACAATTGTGATAGTTTTGATCATCATGTTTTTACTGTGACCACATTCTTTAAAAACTATTTGAAAAATGTTCATCCTAAATGTTTTATTAATCTGTCTTCTTGTTTTATTGCCTACTATTGTATCAGAGTAAACAGTGCCACCTAGCATCAAAACAAAGTAGCCAAACAAACAAACAAACAAAATGTGTCTTAATCATATAATTTATTAGTCAGCATAGGCCAGCTGCTATAACAAACGCCCCCTAAATTGTCATGGGTCAGTCCAGTAGAAGTAATTTCTTACTTGTGTCCAGGTCTAGCGTGGTTTGGAAAGGCTTTTGCTCCATGCAGCCATAAAGGAATCAGGCTCCTTTCCTCAAATGACCTCACCATCATTGAGTGCCTTGTCTCCCTCTGAATTCTTTCAACCTTTTTTATTTCTATAAGATCAGTAATGATATCTTCCCTTTGCTAATTTCAGTAACTCGAGTCTTCTCTTTTTGAGAATATTGTCATGTTTATTCATCTTTTTAAAGAACCAACTTTTAGTTTATTAATTCCTTCTTTTTTTTCTACTTTCTATTCATTTACTTCTTTATTATTTCCATTTTTATCTTTACCTGAGATATAGTTTGTCTTAAAGTTCTACAAGGTTATTGATTTGAAATTTTTCTTCCTTTTTAATGTGGTTGTTTCCAGACTTAAATTTTTCTTATGCACTGTTTTCACCTGTATTGTATGAGTTTAGTAGGCTCTGTTTTTATTTTCTTTTTCTCCCAAAGAATTTTTTATTTTCCTTATATTTCTTCATGACCCATTGGTTACTGAGGAAGATGTTGTCAAGTTCTAGAATTCAGAAGCAGAGAGGAGAATAAATGTTACTGGGCTGAGGGATGGCAAATATGTGGAGATGCTGGTCGAAGGATAGAAACATTCAGTTACAAGATGGAAAAGCTCTGGGAGTGTTATGTACAGTATGGTGACTATTCCTAATAATATTGTGTTGTGTACTTGAAATATGCCAAGATGATCAATATTATGTGTTCTTAACACATACACACAGATGGTAACTATGTGAGGCTATAGATATGTCAAAGTGATTATGATGATCCTGTCACTAAGTAAACATGATTATCTTATTTACTTTAAAATATACAATTTTATTTGTCAATTATACATTGGTAAAGCTAGGGGTTGGGAAGAGATGGAAGAAAATAACCATCATTCAAAAGAGTAGCAAAGTATAAGAATTTTTGTATTCACTCCCTCTTTGCCTTTATTAGGTTTGCTACTATGCTCTGAGAGAGAATCTTTTATCCATTGTTCCCTGAGAGTCTTGTATATACCTCATGAAATTATTCCTCTTAAGTGAGCTGCATTGCCCGCTCATGAAATGGGTAGTGTGGAAAGTAAGAAAGGAGGGCCAGGAGGTTGTTTGTATTCTTGAGATAGCAAAGTCATTTTAATCTAGGCTCACAGTTTACATCGTCAGTACCCTCAAGAACTGCGCGGGCTGGGCCCTGGCTGGGTGGCTTGGTTGTTTGGAGCATCAACCTGTAGACCAAAAGGGAAGTGGGTTCCATTCCTGGTCAGAGCACATACCTAGGTTGAGGGTTCGATTCCCAGTTGAGGTATGCTCAGAAGGCAATCAATCAATGGTTCTCACATCGATGTGTTCTCTCTCTCTCTCTTCCTCTCTAAAATTATAAAAATATGTCCTTGGGCCAGGATTAACAAATATATTTAAAGACAAAAAGCTGCCCTATCTGCTGGGTAGTTCAGTTGGTTGGAACATGGTTGTGGGTTTCATCTCCAGTCAGGGCTCATACAGGAAGCAATGAGTGAATGCATGGATATGTGGCTCAGTGGAGCAAATCTCTCTCTCTCTCCCTCCCTCCTTCCCTCTCTCACTACTTTTCAGGGCATCTCTTAAAGTAGGTGTCAAAATGACATACTTTGATCTCTTTTCTGTGAAGTTATCATAAACGGAAAGTGAATTTAAAGTTTAAAAGAAAACATAATCCCATCACAAGCAAAAACGTGCTTTATTCAGAAAATGGAAGAATAGGAACAATTGCCCAGGTGGTAGGAGCCCTCTGCCCATATCATAAGATCACAGACACAGAAGCCATGGAGGGAACCCTCTGCGGCCCGCCCTCCCCCTCGGGCAGACAGCTGCTGCTCTTCCTTCTGAAGCTGGGGAAGGGATGCTGGTGCAGCAGAGGACTGCCCTTTCTCAGCTTCCTTTCCTTCCAGAATAGACTCCGGCAGGAAAGCATTCGCTGTCAGGAATGGTTACCGGCACGTCAGGCTGAAGGGTGGCAGAGCTCCTTCTGCATCCGTGATGGGCTCTGAAGAGAAGATGAAGGACGGGCTGGGGATGAGGTGAGCAGTTGTCCTTATTCTTCCCTGTCCCTGCTGAAGCTGTTACTTGTTCTTGGGTGGGCACTTCTGCTGGCATGGTGGAGGAGGCTGCACTGGTGGGCATTGCTGCTGGCACAGCTGAGGTGGGCATGGCTCTGGGCACTTAGGTGGTGGGCATGGCTCAGGGCACTTAGGTGGTGGGCATGGCTCAGGACACTTAGGTGGTGGGCATGGCTCTGGGCACTTAGGTGGTGGGCATGGCTCTGGGCACTTAGGTGGTGGGCATGGCTCTGGGCACTTAGGTGAGCACACGGGAGGTGGCTGGCAGGGCTGCTTGCACTGCTGCTGCTGGTAAGACATCTTTCTGGAGTCTTAAAACCTGAACAAAAGTACATGACAGTGATCACAAGAAGGCATTCCTGGAGACAGAGAACCCCACACTTAAGATAATACCATGAGATTTATCTCTCCAATCTCCAAGAATTAGGCTTTTATCTCTTAAGTTCACTTTAAGACTCTCTGGCTTTTCCCTTCATCTTTATAAAATTATAAAATTATTTCATCAGCCCTGAGAAAGACTTGTCTTTTCTGCTTACCATTTTTCCAAAGAAAACATGGCTGAAAGAAAATAGTTATATGTTTTGTACGAAAATAACAACTTCATGAAAGTCCATCACAAGTTCTAATAGCAAGGGCAACCTCACAAGCAATTCCTATCATCATGATCTCTTGTGAGGTCCCAATAGGTTGACTTTGCCACACAATGAAGGGCTGTTTGGGAACAAGGCAAAGAGCCTTTGAGTTCACACTAGCATGGAAGGAACACCAAAATATATGTATTAGACAACAACAACAACAACAAAAATACTTTTGTCTTTCCTCTCCTTCACATCAAAGCTTTTCTGTTAATTTGATTTTTTGTACATGAAATCAAACTACCTAAAAACAGGTGAAAACAGTCTATCAATGCATCCCAATTCCAAGGGTTCATCAAATAAGTAGCATCAAACCCATCCTCATGATGTAGGACATACCAGACTCGCTGTCTTTCGGTGAATTCAACAGTTGAAAGCACCAGAAAAGCAGCTGAACTCCACAGATAGACTCACCTTGGTCTCAGCGTGGATCAGAACTCGAGGCCGGAGGATGGCAGAGGCACAGCAGGCAGCCTCTTTATAGGGCCCGTGCTCGCTCCACCCAGGGGGAAGTGGAGCCCTCAGTTGACCTGGTCCAATCATTTCCCACCCAAAATGCAAATGCATCACACAGGCTTGACAGGGACGCTACAAACAGAATAACGCATCCTCTCCAGGCTCTCCTCACGGAGCTCCGTGCTCATGACTCACCCAGGCCCTGGCTTAGCTCTGAGCCAGTGACTTAGGGCCGTGGGAGAACTTGGGGGATTCTCTCCCTGGTGCTCAAAGGCTCTCCTCCTTGATTGGGGGAGATGACCCTTTCCTAGATTTCACCTTCCTTGAGTCAAAACTTCCTGCCCTGTTCCACTCAACTGGTTGTCGTTTTGTTGTACATGCTGAGTTCGTAAAAAGCCTTTCTCTTTACCCCAAATGTCCTTACATGCCTTTGTCTTTGATCCTCTGGCCTGCGGATCTAAGTCCTCTTTCCTTCTTCTAAAATGCGCTGAGGTGAGGCTGCAGATCATCTCAGTAGATTCCCCGTAGTGACACTAGGGACAGTCAGTAAAATGTGACCTCCGTGGTCCTATTTGCCCTGTTTTGGTTCTGCAAATAGAGGACCCGGAGCCAATTCCTTTGTTCTTGATAAATCGGTACCACCTTGGCCACATGGACTCTCCTGGGACCACACTTCCGCTATTGTCATTCAAAGACCAGGGCAGATTTCAGAGTGGGAATCAGTCTCCTCAGCACTTTTCCTCCTTGCAGCCCTCACGGTTGTACCTTTGAGCTCTTTTATTTTTATTTTTTTAAAAAGAACTCTTAATCACCGTTTAATAAAATGCAGAGAAGCGAAGAAAAATCACAAACATTCATTAAAGTCTATTGACTGAACCACACCCAAGTGGTTCCCTCAGATGTTGCCTACAGCAGAGAACAAGATGCAGCCCTTCCTGGTTCACAGGTTAATGGGCAATACAGACCAACCCACTAGCTATCGGGATGCACTGAGGTACCAGCAAAGGTCCTTTCAGGGTCACACACTCCCTGTCCTGAGGTCTTCTGGGCCTCAACTGAGAGGTGACCACACAAAGAGCCACTGAAGTTATTAATAAAAAGCCTTTTGAAAATATTTCATCTGCCTACAGGGGAGATTTTTCAGTCCCCAGTTCTAGCAGTGTCTCCAAAAGCAGGAATACTGCTTGTGTTATGGGAGATGGCCTCAGATGGGAACAAAATAACTCAAACGTTGGCTGGCTGTCTCTGTTAATTCTGCATTAAGTACATAATTTGAATATTTCATCTGCCATTTCATGGACATAATTTCCTATGACCAATAAAGTCAGGAATTCAAAAAGTTGGTATGTAAAGGGATTTTAAATATTAAAATATGAAGAAGGTTATATGAGACATGTGATGGGTAAATGGACCTTATGGGAATAACTAGAGTTTGGGAAACAATGTCTTGCTATGTTCTCCAATCTTAGGTACAGGTTTGATGTCTGCTCTTTCAGAGTAAGCTCTCAAAAGTTCTTCCACCGTTTCTCCATTGGATCTTGGACCTAAACTAGCCTCTTTTCCTTACTGCCCCATCAGGTACTGAAACATTTAGGTTTGAACTGTGGCTGATGAGAAGGCCCAGTCTGAGGTAAGAATCAAGATACAGCACTGAATTTGTGTTCATGTGTAAGGTGGGAGCACATTTGTTACGGGATCAGCATCTCTCCAACCCACCTGACCCAACACAGCCCTCAGCTGCTGGTACTGCAAGAAATTCATCCCATTTCCTTATCAGAAAATAAAGCCTTTTTATTCCATAAATAAATATCAGTTTTTAAATGGCCAGAAGCAAATGTAAATAAAAATACCATTGAACACTCACTCCATCACATGTAATGATTGAGAGGACGTAAGGAAGGGAGTTAGGTCAGAACACTGAAAGTCTGAAATGGAAGTGAAACTATGAACTTAAGCTGAGCATATATATTTGCTTTCTCTGACTCTACAAACAGGCTGTAGGTCTTTAAAGACAGTCAATTTTTGAAATATTTTTTCTGTTTGTTGTCTGTCCCCCTTAAGGTCTCCAGACCCTTCAACCTGCCACCTTATCTTCTCTTCTCTGTCCAGTTGGTGTCTATTAGTCACTGAAGACCCGATGGCAGTGCAATTTGTGATTACTGCCTTCATGTCTTGACAAAATCTACCTGTAGTCAGTAGGGCAGACTCACTCTCCGTGTATTAACATTTTAAAGTGATGTTGTTGCCGAGACTGGTTTGGCTCAGTAGATAGAGCATCAGCTTGGGGACTGAAGGGTCTCGGGTTCGATTCCGGTCAAGGGCAT